>VZRU01005404.1:70319-92957 GCA_013398155.1 Pedionomus torquatus | reverse complement strand
TTTTTATTTTTATTTTTATTTTTATTTTTATTTTTATTTTTATTTTTATTTTTATTTTTTAAAAGATTTGTGGAGATTTTGCTTACGTAATCACCTCCCAAACTGTTTAATACACCAATACATATCTCTAGGATTAAGAGCTGTGGAAATGGGGGAAGGATTTTCCTGCTTTCTCCTTTTTTTTCTTATTTTTTGTTTTGTTTTGTTTTTGTTTTTTCTTTAGTTTTGTCTTCATTTTATTGATGCCCTATTATCTTTTAAGCCTTTCCTTGAGCGTGGGCGAGCAGGCACCATTCTGTCTGGGTTGGAACAGGCTCTTGGGCTTCCCCAGGACTGTCAGCTCTGGAGTGAATGATCCCCACGGAGAAACCTTTCCATGAACTCCTATGAGTTGAGGACACCTTTACACCTTCCTGCTGCCCAGACAAAGGAGCTCACAAGGACATACACGCTTGAAGGTGGACATGGGGAGGAGTGTAATTCAGCATATTACTGGATGTAACTGCCTCCAGTGCTGGGCTCCCCAGTCCAACAGAGACAGGGAACTACTGGAGAGAATTCAGCGTAGGGCAACAAAGATGATGGAGGGACTGGAGCATCTCCCTGAGGAGGAAAGACTGAGAGAGCTGGGACTCTTGAGCCTGGAGAAGAGAAGGCTGAGGGGAGACCTTATTCATGCTCACAAGTATCTGAAGGGTGGGGTGAAAGAGGATGGAGCCGGACTCTTCTCAGTGGTTCTCAGTGACAGGACAAGGGGCAATGGGCACAAGCTGGAACACGGGAAGTTCCATTCAAATATGAGAAAAAACTTTGGGGTGAGGGTGGCAGAGCCCTGGCAGAGGCTGCCCAGGGAGGGTGTGGAGTCCCCTTCTCTGGAGACCTTCAAGCCCCGCCTGGATGCAGCCCTGAGTGATGTGCTCTGGGCAATCCTGCTGTAGCAGGGGAGTTGGACGGGGTGATCTCCAGAGGTTCCTTCCAGCTCTGGCAATTCCCTGATTCCATATTTTGCAGATGCTCTCACGCAGGTCACCTCCGTAAAGCCGGAGTGCAGCAAGGCAGGCGGGAGGAGGAAGCGCAGCGGCTGGGGGCTTGGAAGGCCACCCAACCCGCCTGCCAATTTTCCCAATGACTCAGCTGAGCAGCATTTTGTTGTGGTTGCCCTGAGGTGAATTTGACTCATAAACGCTAGTATTTGTCCCTGGAGTTAATTATAGGCCCGAATTACCCGTGCTCTTAATGGAACTCAGCCCTGGCGTGTATAAGATGCATGTTTTCAGCCTGTCGCATCAGCTGTGCTGCAGAGTGGCAGTAACGCCAGCCCTTAAAGCAGAAAATTCAGATTTAGAGCTGGACACGCTGGGTTGAGATGACGGTTGGGTCTGATTTTTCATCTGAGCTCATCTTTAGCTAATGAAGATAATTTTATTGCCTACGCATAATTATTGTTTATTCATCCTCAGCCCGAAAGTTACAATAGTTCCTTGTTTCTGTGCGTTGCGCAGATGTCATCCTGGTCTTTCAGGTTTGGTCCTGTGAGAAAACCTGTCTGCGCTCCACCTCCTAGTCTAAAATGCGAAACACGTTGCAGCCCTGCATGATTTGCACAGTCATCTCAGTGAAAATAGGTATTCATGGGGCCTAATTAATAAGGCCCCAGCATGGTGGGAGTGTGAGCTAATCCCTTTTTTTCTGGGGAGACCCAACAGCAGCGGCTTCAGCCCAGGGCTTGATGTGAGCACTTGGTGCTAAACTGGAAGGCAGTGGTGGGGTTTGGCTCCTCTCCCATTTAGGGAGGGTCATTTAGGGGGAAAAAATGTGCATCCTTTTGTGGACAAACTGATGTACCTGTGCTTGTACCACTTTAGTATCATTTATAGAAAAGCTGAGCCCAGCAGCGGCGTGATGTGCTGGCCCAGCACAGCTGATGGGAACGCTGCTGAGAGTCAGGCACGAGAGAATTTGATTTTGAGATGTTTTTGCAGTGCTTTAAGTTCATGGTTCCCCCTGACCTGCAGGCTTTGGGTGGGGTTTTTTTGAGACAAGCTATTGATTTAAGGCCAGGCTGGATAGGGCTCTGAGCAACCTGGTGCCATGTGCAGTGTGGCCCATGGCAGGTGCGTGGAACTCGGTGATCTTTAAGGTCCCTTCCAACCCAAACTGTTCTATGATTCTATGAATTTATCTGATGTCACCGGCTCCTCTCTGTCCCCCAGCTGTGGAGTAAAACTGAGGTTTCCAGACGCTGTGCTCTCACATAACCTTTGATGTAGGATTCACCCTTTGTTCTCCCAAGAACAAAAGGGCAGGACAAAAAGGTATTATGAGATAAAACAACAATATTCTGCAGGAAGATTGACCCCCCGCTGCTTAATCTGCAGCAAAGTCGGCCCACAGCTGGCTGCTGCCGGCAAACCCCATTATCCCACTCCCTGCCATGGTCTGGCTGAAGGGCCCGAGCTCTGTCACGGGGATCCTCCAGACCTCAAACATCTGTATCATAATGCAAAAAGAGCTGGAGAAGGGATTGCTAAAGTGAACTTTCCACCTAATACAACTCCATGATTTCTTTTTCTTTTTTTTAAATAAAGCTTGGCACTTTAGTCCTGCAGGCAGCCGGCAGTTCAAAATGTTTTAGTAAGGGTCAAATTTTAAATATTAAAGACATCTTCTGAAGTCTCTCAGTGTCTGAAAGCACAAAGCAGGACTTGCTGGCATTCATTCAGCGCACTTGTTCATTAAGCAGTAATGTTTGGACATCGTCTGCCCACTTGCAAATTCCCTCAAATACAGCGCTGAGCATGAAATGAATTCCCAGGCGATTGACACCAGAGAAGGTAGAGCTTGCTGCTGGGCTAAGCGTGGTGCTTCCAGTTAGTCATGTGTTTGTGACCTTTGGTGGAACTGGGGCTTGCAGCCTTGACCGAGAAAGCAGGAGCTGGGCCAGTTGCCCGTGACGCAGCGTTGAGTCAGGTTGTCCCTACGGCAAATGGCCGGGCTGGCCCCAGGCTTGGAGCTGGCTCTTCAGGCTCCTGAGAAAATCATGATAAATGCTGCTTTGTGGGGGAACTTAACGACACTGAAATAAACAACAACAAAGAATGCACCAGTCATAGGTGCTGCCCTTGCTCGTAACAGAGTTTGACAGCATGGGTTGGTGACGGGGTTTGCATTGTTGGGCAGGGTTTAAAGAGTGTAAGAGCTGCCAGACTAGTTGCATTTGCATTGACTAAGTTTTTTTAGCCATTGTTTTTAAGTTCATAACCCATTCTGTGCTCTGATGGGTTATTATCTGAGGAAAATGTAACAATAGATGACCACAGAAACACCCAGCCCCGAACAAAAACCCAGCTGCTGATGGCTTGGTAACCACTGGAAATGACACGTTAGCTTCCAGCATGTTAGACCTGCCATTGCAATAGGTCAGGGAGCGGTAAGGCCATCACCCAGCGAAATGGGAAGCTGAATCACTCGGAGAAATACAGAGACTCTGCTGGAAAGTTGGGAAAATTCTGCTAAGGCAAGATCTACCCAAGGTTCAACCCAGAACAGCAAACCACTGTCCCACCGCTACGGGCTCTAAACTGTCCTTCTGTGTTCTTGGTGCTTTGACATCTATTTCAGAGTCTAGCGCCATGAAACTGCTTCCAAGAACAGTTTTTGAACAAAGTAGTTGTCTTTTTTAAGGTCAGGGGTTTAGTTGATAAAGACTGTAGTGGTGGTGCCAAGCGTTGGGAATCACCAAGGCATTCCACTAAGTATTGTGCGACACTTGGATTTAAAATTAGCATTAAATGGAATGAATAAGGCATACATTTGATGACAATATTAGATAAGGCAGGCACGGGTCTTTGAAGTTAGTTAATGAGCTGGTTGTTAATGGGAAGATGTAAATTACTGAGAGCATTTCCAGCAGGAACCCAAGGAGCTGATGATTCATTCATCATTTAATATTGTTGACTCTGATCTAGCCAATAATATATAACATCTGTCCCGGTAAAGTAGGCAGATGACACAATGTCTGCTTATGTGTAAGAGGAGTCTCCTCACTGAGGAAACTGCTGTGGCTGGTTTCCTACACGTTTATGACTTGAGCTTGTCTGACTGTCAAGTTTGAGTGCCAGCCACTCATCGCCAGGTTTCTCCTGTGACTACAGCATCAAGAAGGCACCTTCCCACAGGGATTCCTTTGTGCCTTCAAAGTGGACACCTAATATTGTTACTGCAGCCACAGGAACAACGCTTTCAGGGTCTCTCCCCATCACTTGGTTGCTTCTTTAATGACACCCATAAGAAATTACACATCTTTGAGACTACTCTCTGTAACAAAAATTGGATTGAGGCAGAAGTGTTGGGTTATGAAGCGAAAAGACTGGTTGCAGAGAGACAGCACGCTCCTGGGAGACACGTTGCCCAAAGAGACAATGTGGCAGGGATGGGCACGGGAGACTGATGCTTCAACATGGCACCTCCTTTCCATGCATCCTCCTCCTCAGCCAAAATGATGCGAGTGGCTACTGGCAGCTGAAAGGAGGGTTACAGAAATGATGCAGTAGCTGGTAAACATGGCTAATGGTTGGTTCTTAATGGTTTAAAAGCTTAACACTTGGAAAAAGGTAGGTCATGAAGCAATTCAGCCGTTGTGTACAGGTAGTTAGGGTTCATCAAGGAGGACTCAACACATTTGGGTAGTTACATGGTGGTCAAATTCAGCCTGGAAGGAAGGTACTAATGAAGGCACTTGGGTGCCCAGCCGGCTTACCAGGAGATGTCGTGGAGAGGTAATAAGGGAAGCAGAGGGGTTTACCTCGAAACAGGGATCAAGCTCAATGTTCGTGGGCTGCCATTCCTCTTTATTCTTGAATTCACTGACAAACCCTTCTGATGCTGATACCTGCAAATTTAGCATGTGGCTGCTGGTTCAGCATCTTCAGCCAAGAGCTGCTGGGAAGAGGACAGAAGCCTGCACTGCCCCAGGACACTCTACGTGTGCAGGTCTGTGTTAAGGTGGTGTGCTTCAAGAGTTTGACCTGTGATGATCATGGAGGACATCACCATGGATGGATTCAGACAGTGGGCTGCTGCTTTTGCATGTGCTCCAGAAGCTACCTCCCATCTTTAGCCCAGCAAGAGCTAGCAGGATCTGCTTTCTGTCTAGGAAAGGAAGAGAAAAACCAGAGAATAATCTCCATTTAACTGTTCTGGAAAGAGTCATAAATAGGCCAAGCCTTTTTGATTTATGTTTGCATAGTTACAGCTCCTTCTGACAGTCTGTTTAATTTCTGTGGTGTGCTAGCTAAACTTCTGAGCTTTGTAATTGGGGGTGAAGTTATTTCAGCTGATTCCCAGGAGGGTCCAAGTGGTGGGGGCAGGGCAGGGCTCCTCTGTTCACCCATCCTCTCTTGGGAAGGACAGTGCCTGTCCATACACCCCCTTCCAAGCCCCTCTTGCCCACGTTCACCCCAAACACTTTCCAGGGGAGAGAAGGAACACACCAAAGCCCTAGCCCATCGCAGGAAAGCTGCGCTGCCATGACATTCATTACCACGTTAAGCCTTGCACAAGCTTTTTAAACCATGGGGCTTATACCCTTGTGCATGAGAAATCTCTTTCTGCTCCCCATTGTTGGGGGGAATCATCCCTATAGACTCGGCAGTAAGTCACTGCTGTCAGAGGCACAATTAACATATAATCAAGTGGGGAATAGTTTTGAGCAGCAGCTGATTATCCCGTGTTTTTCTTTCCAGGAGAGAGTTCTCTGAGCTGCTGGAGAAGTTTGGTTCCCAAAGCAATACGGGCTCGGCGCGGAGCTCACCTGTCCTGCACGGCGGCAGTGAGTAGTAACTCAGCATGCCTTTGGGGGGAAACCAAAAGCCCCTCTCTCTGCTGAGAAAGTTGTCTTTATCCCAGTGTTATTTTGAAGGAGTTGTGATGCAGTCTGTTGTAGGTGTTCGGGTGGAGGTTTGAAGGAAGAGAAGTCTTGCTCGTCCTTAGTGCAAGCACTTAGTGTGTCCCCAGGTGCAGAGCAGTGGCCACAGCTAGTCCTGCCTGCACAGGGCACGGACGAAGCGAGGCAGCAAGAGATCTTTTGAAATCTATGGATTCTAAAGCATTTCAACAATTGTTCATTCAAAAATCAGCATTTTTCATTTGCAAGTGGGAAATGTTTAGCGAGATGCAACAAGACGAACCCAAGTCAGGTGCCAGCACATCAGATCAAGTGCGGGGGAGAAAGAAAGGTTGGACCAGATAATCCTTGAGGTCCATTCCAACCTAGTATTTTATGAAAGAAGGTGTCTCTCTGGCTTGGCGTGCCGCCAGAAGGCTGTCAACCCTTCCCCTACAGCAGAGGTATGAAGGGCTGGCAGAGGGGTGACAGTCCCATGCTGGAATTGTGCTGAATGCTTCCTCTCCATGTCTGTGACTCCCATGTGGTTTTCCCTGAAAAAGCTGGGAAAACATTGTCAGCTCTCAGTGGTAGGACAGGGGAAGAGGGTGATGCTGGAGTATTTGCGTTCCCTGGACTGATTCTGACTTTGGTGTGCAGGTCGATACCTGGAAAGCACGTCCTCAGGCTCCTCCTCGCGCTCCCAGAGCCCGCTGCTGCTGAGCCCTGCCAATTCCCACAGCCCCTTCATCGGGAACCCAGCACATCCCCCTCAGACACAGTACGTACAGGTTGTGCAGGGACAGCCCCACAGAGCCTGTCCCTCGGTCAGTTGTGAAGATACCACCTCGTATCTAATGCTGTCTGAAGGGTAGATCCAGCAAATACTTCCAGCGTGTGAAGAACTGCTTTGTTCCTCCTTTGGTCTTCTACACCATTGTATCACCACAATGGTAGGAGACCATGGCATCTTCTAGTAGTCCTCACTGTGGTGACAGCTTGGCTGTTTCTGGGGAGTCTGATCCCAGGAGCTCCAAAGCTTCCCTGTTGAGGCAGTCAATGGTTAGCCACACAACCGCTCCTCTTCCTCCCCTCTGAGGCCTGGGGAGAAGCCGTGGCTTACAGCCAGCTGAGAGGACCCCTGCACGTCACCTTTACAAACCATGTTGTGAGCAAAGTGTTTCTGTGAGACCAGTGGTATTTTTTGGGGGTGTTTCACAAGCCCTTTTTCCCATTGCCCTGCTTCTAGTACGTTGACCTCGTGCAACAAGAGCACAAGCACTGCCCTCCTGATGCAAACATTCCCAACGCCCTTTCCTTTGGTGTCAACAGCAGTTGCCAACAGACACCGCATCCTTTTGTCTCCAGAGCATCTCCTGGAGCGGGTGTTTTCATGTGGTCATCTGTCCCTTTCATATTTCGCAGGGCCAGAGGTTTGGACAGGCAGAGCTTGTTCTTCTGTGGAGTCTTGTCTCCAGGGTGCTCGGGGTTGCCCTTCTCAACAGGGACAGCTCGAAGGGTGTTAGCAGTCGTGGAAATAGGACCATTCATCCCCAGGGCCTGCAGCTTCCCTGTCTTTGCCAGTGTAAACAAGCCAAGTCACTGGTAAAGAGAATCAGACCTGGCTGCAGAACCAGTAAATCCTCTTGCTAAATACCAGCTCTTTATTAGGGATTTGCAGAGGACAAATATTTGGCACCAGAGGTTTAAGCTGCTTGCGTGGAGTGAGACCCTCAGAGAGGAGAGGCCAGCTCATCTGCTTGGCAGCTGGTTTGGGCAAACTAGACCTCCTTGCTCTGCTGTTAACTGGCTCCAGGTTGCGATACAGGCTAGAGAGGACCTGGCTTGGTGGCCTCCTCGTTCAGCACTGCCACGCTGTGCCATCTTCTGCTTGTCTCCATGCTGGTGCCAGTCCCCAGTGGTCTCCTACTGGGAGAGAACAGTCCATTTGAAATCCCGGACCCTGCAGAGCCTTGAGGTCTCTGAGATGGAGAGGTGCAGGGGTGTAACTTGGGCCATGAACAGCAGGGTCTTCTCATGCATGCAGCTGCCATCCCTTGCCCACTCTTTTCTCTCACTGCAGGCTGTCCCCAGGCTGTGACCTCTCATTGCAGTGTCATCTGAGGTCCTGCCACCCCACTGAGCAATGGGAACCAAATTCAGTCTCACCACAGATAGCATCTGTTATTTTGATTTGGAGAGTTTTAATGCTATATTCTGTGATGTCATTTTCCCTAAAAATATTTCTTAGAGCAACGTTTTTCTCATGAGACTAAGACAGATGAATGCAGTCCCTTTCTCCCAGATGGCCCACTGGTTCTCTTGGGGGTCTTCTGCTGCCGGTTTGGAGGGGTGCTGGCCACATGCTGCTCTGTCACTGGGGTGTCTGAGCACTATGGATGGCATCGGGTACGCGCTGGTGTCACTGTGAGGCATGGGATGCACAGCTGTCATTGCGTCTTAAGTTATGAGATAGCACAAGGAGGACCAGAAACTGCAGACGGTTTGGCAGGTGGCTGCAGTGGAAATAAGCTGAAAACAAAAAAAAACCAGCTCCTTCCATTAGGAGAAAAAGGCTCACTGACCCTTCAATCCCACCAAATTCTTCCCTCACAACCTCCCTGTTGCAACGCTGCCCCGCGATATCTCTGTTCCCACAAGCACTTACTGCAATTGCTCTCTCCCCCTCCCTGCACAAAGCCACCAGCCATGGCCTGGTGTCGTTGGCCTCTTGGGTCCTGTCTAGCAGGCAGCTCGTTGAGGGTTGACCTCTGCCAAGAGCCAACCTTGTTACTGCTCCATTTGTAGAACATCCATGACTGGGTGAGTCAGATCTACCACTGCCGTAGAAGTAAATCACAGTGTGGTGGGTATTGCAATAAAGGCACTTAAGGGCTCATTTTTTAAGGCATCTTGCAAGGTTTTGACTCCAAACCTTGGCTAAGACGTCGACAACTGTGTCTCCTGAGCTTCACTTGGGTGTTTGCTAAGAGCTGCTTAATAGCTGACCAATCTGTAAATTGCTGTCTGGTGATTTAGGTCAGAGTTGCTGGATTTGAACAATAACCACATTGATCCTTCATATGCTTTTGGCTATAAAAACCACGAGTGCCATATATATTCTGGCTAAACTTTTAGTTTCTTCTCTTTTTGTTTTCTAAACACAAATGAATATGCCCCAGCATTTGGGATTATGGAAACCAGTCATCTTCATAATGCTGAACAATGCCTGCTGAGAAACTGGAGTCCTCACCTCTTCTTTCCAAGTTTGGGTGGAAGAAAAGTTGCAGAGGCAGAAGAGGTTGGGAGAAATTAGGAGGATCATGCATGGAAGGAAAGCCAGGCAGAGTTTGTTCAGCAACATGGGAAAATAAACCAGAGTACCTTGAGTCACCTGCTAACATCTCTCCCTTGCAGCTACTCCATTGAATCAGGAATCCAGAGCATTTCTATAGCAAAATCCTCCGGCTTAGGGCTGACAATCAGTGGTGGATCTAACAGGCCTGATGGCCCCATGGTTTATGTTCAAGAGCTTTTGCCAGATGGTGACTGTTACAAGGTAAGTCAGCATGGAGACCCTCAGTGACTTTGCAATGGGGACCTCTCCTAGAAGCTGTAGTTGTTCTGAAGCAGCTTTTCTAAGAAAGCATTGCGTGGACTAATGAGGATTTGTGTTGCAGGAGAAAGCTTTGGGCAGAGGTACATTCCTTCCCAATGCTCTGACCTTCTCCTTCTTTGTTTAGGATGGTCGGCTGCGACCCGGTGACCAACTAATTGCTATCAATAAAGATTCTTTGGTGGGCAGCACACATGAAGAGGCCAGAAAAATAATTGCAAAAGCCAAATTCAGGTAGGAATGTAACATACTTCCCATCATAATCATGGTGCTGTTGTGTCTTAGGCAAAAACCCTTCATGTTGTACCAATGTTTGCTTTAAGAAGCATAAGGATTATTAGTCTTACAGGGTGCTTCAAGATGGTCCTGAAAGGGGGTCATATAAGGATGTATGGATCATCCTGAAGTGTTATCCTGGCCTTCCTGATGTTCTGGTCCTCAAGAATATCCCCTATCACTGCCCAGCAGAGCTACGCAACAAAATCGATGGTCAAACAAGCAACCCAGCTGGTGGAGATCCAGCTACACTAGTGCAGGGTACACAGCCTTAAGAGAGATTATCCCAGAGAAAGAACCATGGGCATGGAAGTTCTACAAATTTAAGTTGTGCTTCTTTTTTGTCGTTGTTGTTGATAAAATGTTTTGGTTTTGTTATTTGTTGAAGACACGAGGGAAACACAGAAGTGGCCTTTATTCCTGGAAGGGGACGGTTACATCCTGGACTGTCAATTCATAACAACATCCCATCACCACCTCCAAAGGCTGTGGGAAACGGTCTGAGTTCCTGCAGGCTGAAGGTCCATGTCAGGTCTCCAGAGGTAGGTTGAAGTTCATGTCTAAGAACCACAGACATCAGTCCTGTCATCTTCCTTTGATCAGAAAACTCTTCTTCAGGGGCTCCATGGCAGTCCTACTGCAAGGTGGGAAGTCTGTAATGCTGATGTATGAAGCCCTGTTTTACAGCCAGGTATTTTAAATCTGAAATATTGTTTCTTCTGTCTTGGGTTTGAGGCAGCAAAGGATCTGTGGAGGTAATGAGAGGAGTTTCATCTCCGGGGCCTGCATTCAGACCTGTTTCAGAAGTCTCAGGTTCTAAGAAAAACAACCCCCTTCTTTTGTGGATGGCAACCTGCATCTCATTCAGTACCAGTCATAGGGCTGGAAGGGATCTCGGGAGTCAGTTTGATCTAGTCTCCTACCCAAAGGCAGGAACAGCTCTTTGTTCTTAAAGACCTCTGATGAAGATGAATCCATGGCATTCCTAAGCAGCCCGTTTCTGCTCTTCACTAGCCTAATGATAAGCCAGGCTCATTCCTCCTGTGAAGACAACTCCATGTTGTGTTCGCAGAGACAAATGCTCAAGCCGCGTGTGGTGAGACAGGATTTAACCACTCCACCCTCACGATAATTTTGGCCCATGGCTGGATTCCTTGCTTTTTCCACTTTTCTCCTGGACTGGAGCAATGCCAGGGGTTTCCTCTGTCCTCTACCACATAAAGTGCCTTTATAAATGGGCTGGAAGTTCCTTTCATACAACCATCGTTCACAAAAGATCTTTCTTTCCAGACCCTGTGGAGACACGGACTTGTGAGAATCATAGAATCAAATAATGGTTTGGGTTGGAAAGGACCTTAAAGATCATCGAGTTCCAACCCCTCTGGCATGGGCAGGGACCCCTCCCACTAGACCAGGTTTCTCAAAGCCCACACACGTGTTGCCTTTGGGTGTACCAGGCTGGAGACGGGCTCATGAAAGTCAGTCTCAGCCCATATACATGTACCTGAGTAGTACAGGTAGATCCTTCACCATCCAGCAGAAGGTGTGCTTGTGTAATGTTGTGCACCTACGTGAAATTACACGGCTGTCTGGAATGAAATTTTTCCTTTCCTCGCTTTGTTGCTAGAAGATTGGAACTTTAATGAAGTCTGGACTTCCACGCTAGGGAAAGCATGCTCAGGCACCCGTACTACCTGTCCATATGTCCTCAGCACTGGTCTTGGGCCCCTCTCTGCATCTAAGCTGTGGAAGCGCTATCTCAGTGTTGCTCAGCCTATCTACTCTGTGACTACTTTTTGCTCCTATTTGTGCTTTCAGCTGTGACCAGGCACTTAAGAAAGACCTGGGCACTGGTCTCGGCTTCCTGTCACACTCACTGTGATAATCATGTATTGTGGGTAAATGACATAACTGACTGTGGTCAGACTCAGGACCTCATGGTGGGTTGGATGCAGCACTTCAGGGAGAAACTCTATGGAGAAACCATACAAGGCCAAATTCAATCTCAGCTCTCAATGACAGAAACGACAAACTCATTTTCTGTGTGTGATCAGAGATTTTGAGATGGCTCCCAAACGTGCCTGTGCCGAGAGCTCCCAGAGAAACCCCTAGATTCCCTTTTGGCCCATTTGCAGAGGTCTGTGTGATGCCTTTGCTCTTTATGGGTCAGATGAGTTGCTCTCTTGAACTCCTCTGTCTTGTGCTTTTTATTTATATCCACAGATGCTGCTTAGCAATTATCTGTGCTGTTTTGTCTTCTTTTTCTAGAATAGACGTGAAAATCATTTTCCTGTGCCTTCTTTGTCACCGGACATTTGCCCGCCAGAGCTTACCATCTCAGGTAAGGGACCCACTGAATTGCTTGTAGGTGACAAACACAGTCTTGGTTCCTTGGTGCAGGGGAGGATGAAATTAATCTTTATCGCTGTTTATATTGCTGTAGTGTAATCCAAAGATGTGATAATGAGACTCAGCCCAGTAGGAGAAAGAGGAGGTGGCAGCTTGGCCAACTCAGCTGGTAGTGATTATGTCCATGTTTGCCCATCGTAGCAAAATTCTTTACTAGGAGAATTAAAGTATTCACAGGAGACAACTTCTTCCACTCCCAGCCTGTGTTTCACTTGCAGCAGTGTCTTTGACACATGCAAAGACCATGTCAGACCTGCATCCAGCAGGTCCCATTGCAGGCAACGTTCCCTTCTGATAGGGATGGGTGGTCCTTGGAGGTACATCAATTAATGATAGCTGAAATATACGTGGCAACCCTGGGCATCATATAGACATTAAGGATGCTCCCAGTTGGTCAAATGGGGAAATTTTTTATGAATGTCAAAGATTCATGCAATGGTTTAGATTGGAAGGGAACTTAAATCACATTTCACTCTACATCCAGGCTTTGCTTTTGGCTTATTTGCCTATGCTGCATTTCCTCTCCATGCCCCGAGTACCATCCTGAGCTCGTAACTTTTTGGGGAGAGACCTACTCTCTTCACCTGATAGGATGGCAGCATAGGGAGGTGAATTCAAATCACCCTGAAGCTTCACAGGTCCCTTAGGAATCATGAGAATCCTCAATAACCCCCGTGATCCAGCACCCAGGGAGATGACCTCCAGCAAGATCCCCACAATATGAAGGTTACTTCTGCCCAGAGGAAAAGCTGAGCTTTTCTAGAAAGTTCCAAGCAAGCCCATCATTCTCATGGCCACAAGTAAGACATTCCTTCCTTCTCCATGTGCTGCTGAGACACTGACCCTGCTTGCTAGGTTGTAACTCCCACCTGGAAGGCTAAAAGTGAGCATTGCAGCATAAATTGTGCTTAGTCTATACCCGAGATTAGTGGGAGAGGCAGGGAGGAGACGGTGTGGGGCTGAGTGTGCGTCAGTGCTCTGCTCCCAGGGATACAGTCATAGAATGGTTTGGGTTGGAAGGGACCTTAAAGATCATTCCAGTTCCACCCTCTGCCATGAGCAGGGATACCTCCCACCAGACCTGGATGCTTGGTCTCAGCTTGAGCAAGCCCAGCAGGCTTCAGCCTTCACCTCCCGTGCTCCACAGAGAGACCCTGGGACAGGGACAGCCCTTGTTCTTGATTTCAGGTAGGATTTTAGGTGGCCACCAGTGACAGCCAGATGCCCCGGTGACGGGGAGCAAAGCCCTGGGTCATGTCAGCAATGCAACAAAAAGCAATGACCTAATCACTTCCTGACTTAGCCAGGGGATTTCATGACATGCGGAGCTTTTTTATGTGAAATGCTGAGGAGGCTTTGTGTCCGTGTTGTCATCCATGGAAACAGACAACTGGCTTTGAAAGAGCAGCAGCCAGGCTTGGAGCTGGGGCCAGCGACTGGCTCTCTGTGGGTGCCTGATGGATGCCCTGGATATATCCATGTCCAGAGCTGAGAGCAAAGCCACGTGGAGCTAATCCTGATTAGCCATGCGTCGAAGGGTGATGACTCTGCCCTTGAACTTGGAGAGTAAAGTGTTGGTGGCCGATCCAGCAAACCCATTTATTACCTCTGGTTGCTTCCCAGCTGCTGGTGTTAGCAGAGCGGATGAATGCCTGGATTAGGAGGATTATGCTTGTGCAGCACCTCCACTGCTTCTCCCTGCCTCCTCCTCATGCCTGGTCTCTCACCCAATGGGCAAGGAGGATGCACTGAAAGTGCTCAAGATGTTCAGGAGAAGCGGTAGTAACTTGGCAAGATGGGGATGCCCGTGGTGTTACTCAGATCCTGAGTGATCTGATCCTGGGCCAGTGAAAGAAATTGGTCCCTGGGCAAACCCTGTGCCACTGGTAAAAGACAGAATGTTGTCCCTGACCCTGACCCGTAATGTTACTCAGATCCTGAGTGATCTGATCCTGGGCCAGTGAAAGAAATTGGTCCCTGGGCAAACCCTGTGCCACTGGTACAAGACAGAATGTTGTCCCTGACCCTGATGGCCTGAGAGTGAGCAGGGACAGGAAGAGCCCTGCACCTCTCTGGAGTCTGGCAGGGAAGCTCCTGAGTGGGTAAAGCCACGTACAGCGCTTTGCCCAGGGAATATCACAGCTTTGTGACAGGTTGAGAGAGTTGGGAGGTTCAGCCTGGAGAAGAGAAGGCTCTGGGGAGACCTTAGTGCCCCTTCCAGTCCCTCCAGGGTCTCCAAGAAAGCTGGGGAGGGACTCTTCATGAGGGAGGGGAGACATAGGATGAGGGGGAAGGGGTTGATACTGAAAGAGGGGAGATTAAAGAAGGGAGATTGAGATGAGATCTCAGGAAGAACTTCTTTACTGTGAGGGTGGTGAGACCCTGGCCCAGGTTGCCCTGAGAAGCTGTGGCTGCCCCATCCCTGGAGGGGTTCAAGGCCAGGCTGGAGGGGGCTTGGAGCAACCTGTTGTGGTGGGAGGGGTCCCTGCCCAGGGCAGGGGGTGGCACTGGATGGGCTTTCAGATTCCTTCCAACTCAAACCATCCCATGATTCTTATGGATGACAGTTAATCGTACTGGAAAATGTGGAGTTCCCTCCAGGGCCGGAGGAGCACCAGTGGCAGGATGTGGCAGCAGGGCTCCGTACAAGTTCAGCTGTGACAGCAGTGCCCATAATGACAAGCCAGATGTCAGCAGGTGGTTCTTATGATCCCATGACAGCTTTTCACCAGTGAAGCAGCTGCTGTTTCTGCCTCTTTCTCCCTCTGTGTCTGCCTCACAACACGTGGTTCCTTCTACCCAAAAAAACTCACCTGCCCAACTGAGGAAAAAGGTTTCAAGGCTTTTAGTGGCCCCAGGGAGGGGGAAAAGTCTTGCACTGGCTTTTTTCCACATAGCTTTAAATCTATTAATTCGATTTTTCAGGGTCAAGGCTGCATTGTTTTGCTTAATTAAGAAAACAAGACCCAGGCAGATTTTTTTTTTCTTCTTTGTTGTTATTCACAGATGACCATAACTACAGCCTCCAAGACTCCACAAAAAATTGTGATTAGAAATTTCCAAAGTGCTGGTTTTGCAGCCCTAGGTCCTTGGATGAAACACCCCATTCCAAACCGTGCAGGAGCCGGTTTCAGTAAGGGTTTGCCCCAGTATCCAGACTTTTCAGTGGTGTCCTGGTTCAGATTTAGTAAACCCTGGTCTGACTTGTGGCCTCCTGCACACACATGATATTTCATGCAACAAGAGTTCTGAATTTTGCTTTGCAGGCACCTCTTTTCCCCAACCCAAGTGATCTTGACATTTATTTTTGGCCTTTCAGCACCTGCTTCGGCATCTAATCATAAAGCAGCTCCAGGTACCAAACCAAAAGTAGCGCTGGACCCCCATATCCGGCTCAAGGATGGGAAACTGGAACTGGTAAGTAGAATGGCCCCTCTCCCCAGAGCCAGCTCTCCTCTTGACCCTCTCCCAAGGTACACTATGCAGAAGAGAGTCCCCTGGCGTGATACCTCTTTGCTTTCAACTGCCACATTACAGGGAATAAGCTTGTAGAAATGGTCTCCTTGTATTGCTTTTCTGTGAAAGAACTGCTTGGGACCTTTCAACTTTGGTTCTTGCACCGATGTTGTACTTGAGCATGGAGGACTCAGCCAGGTTCTAGTGTGGGCATCACTACGCGACTTGGTTTTTTTGGAGGGATTAAAAAATGCAAGCCTGAATAGATCACTGCTGTAATCTACAGAGACACTGTCCTCTGCTGAACATCCTGCTCCACCCTAATTCCCCTTGGCCTCCAGGAGGCCGACTGGGCTGTCCTGGGAACAGCACTAGCACAGGAGATGGGAGCACAGAGGCAACCACGGGGCTCAGAACATCGCTTCCCTGGTTAGCCTCACACCCCTCACCTGCTGCAGTTAATTAATCTGATTTTTGAGACAGAGGCATGAGAGTCAGCCACCAAACTCTATGTATTACTAGGAGTTTGGAATAAAAAAAATGGGTCTCAACTCTTTGGTTGAGTTTGCTGGAGGTTGGGTCCAGCCTCTGAAGGTAAAAAGGGAGATGAGGGTGTAGCAAAACATCCTAATTGTGTCCAAAGGACGATTTAAATGCACCTTGGCTCATCTTGGCTATTTCTCAATGCTCCAGGCAGCTCAAGAAATCTCCTCTTGGCAGCTGCATCTCCTTTGGACATAATGCCTTTGATTCAGGGTTGTAGGAGAAGGCAGCTCCCCTCCAAACCTTCCGGTGCTGCTGTCGCTGCTGGGATGACCTGGGGCAGACTGGTGTGGGCGAGGGAGGGCTGAAAACTGAGGTATCCCACCGAGGATCCTGCCAGAACCGCTGCTCCTTTCATCAGATTATGGAAAATATATTCCACAGGCACCATCAAAGGGTAGGGAATGGAGCTGCCTGTTCGCCCTCCAGGGCAGAGTGCCTTTGGGGGGCCATGCATGGTTTTGCAGTGTATTTTACCCCTTTGAGTACTGCTGAATTTGGGGGAGGAGCGTGGGAAAGCAGCCCCATTCTGCAGGGCCGGGGGACTCCAAGGAGAGCCCGATGCGACGAGCATCTGCTGCCACCCGACGGCAGATCCAGCGCTCGCCCTTTGGCTGCTCCCGGGAGGGCAGGACACAAGCAGGAACTTTTCTCCTAAGCCTGCATAATTCTCCCAAAGCGGGATTTAGGATTGCTTTTCCTCAGTGACCTCTGCTTGCCATGGGTACAAAAGCAGCTCCTCTTCAGTGGGGGGAGCAGAGACGCTCGGTTTCCCCATTTAAAAGCCATCAATACAAACCGGTGGCTGCAGCCGCGCCAGGGCAGGACATGCAGATCCAGCCTGAGGTGGTTTCAGGGTGGCCCATGCCAAGCATCACCATGAGCACCCCAAAGCCCCAGGGAGCCTGCAGCAGTGCTTTTCATGGGGGTGGTGGGCAGAGGAGGAGGAGGAGGAGGTGGGACTCAAAGGGGCCTCACAGGCAGGACCTGAGAGTGGACAGGTCCCAGGGCGCTTCCCGGTGATGGAAATGTGAGCAAGAGGACCGTGTGGAAGGTGCTGTAGACGCACGAGCAGGAGCTGTGGGTGAAGCCTGTGACAGGCAAGTGTTTAATGCTCTTTAAAGGCTCTTTCCCAGGGTCTGCTGAGCTCGACTTTAGCTTTTGAAAGCTCTCACTTGCTGCCACCAGCGGCGGAGTGGGGTTTACACATGTTTATCGGCTTCTGTGTGGTGCCCTGGGGGTGGAATTGATAAATATCAGTAGAAGACAGGGCACTGAGCGTAATGAGAGAGCAAAAGGTGCAATGGAGAAGAAAAATATTTCAATGTCTCCAGTTACCATGGGATATACTCTGTGAACAACTTTATCTTTTCGGTTCCAAGCACAATTCCTGGGCAGTAAGAGGGAGAGGGGGGAAGCTGGGCTCTTCTTCTGCTCCACCACCTTTTCATAAAACTCCTGACAATTTCTCATAGCTGCAAATCTGCTTGCAGTTGGCATAAAATCTTCTTGGCAGGATGAGAACATATCCCTGTTTTCAGGAGCAGGCATTTCTATAAGGAGAGACTAGAATCATAGAACGGTTAGAGCTGGAAGGGCCCTTAAAGATCATCAAGTTCCAACCCCCCTGCCATGGGCAGGGACACCTCCCACTAGACCAGGTTGATCAAAGCCCCATCCAGCCTGGCCTTGAATACTTCCAGG
The DNA here is from genome assembly GCA_013398155.1 of Pedionomus torquatus. Lineage (NCBI taxonomy): Eukaryota > Metazoa > Chordata > Aves > Charadriiformes > Pedionomidae > Pedionomus > Pedionomus torquatus. The sequence continues at coordinate 75,069 of VZRU01005404.1, read as the reverse complement.
GATGGGGCATCCACAACTTCTCTGGGCAACCTGGGCCAGTGTCAAATCCAGCCCCATCCTGCTCCTGTGGGAAATGCTGCCCAGAGAGCCCCTTCCAGGAGAAACCCAAGTGTCTTAACAGCACCCACTCCAAAGAGTTGCTTTTCCAGTATTTTTCTTTTTAAAGACTTGTTTCTGTTCAAGGTTCTCCAGTATCTTGGTCTGGATGTGACTGAGGAGAAGAAGAGGCAGCTACGGCAAAGCTTGACCACAGACTCGCAGGGGACGGTGGCATACGGAGGTGAGGGGGCAGCTCCGCGTGGGATGGGCTTTTCGTTTCTGTGTAGCTTTGCTGGAGGCTGAGAAAGGAGAGAGTCCTGGTGGACAACAGGATGTACATGAGCCAGCAATGGGTCTTTACAGCTAAGAAGGCCAATGAAATCCTGGGGTGCATCAGGAAGAACATGACCAGTAGGTGGATGGAGGTCATCCTCTCCCTCTGCTCTGCCCTGGGGAGGCCACATCTGGAGCACTGGGACCAGTTCTGGGCTCCCCAGTTCAAGGAGGACAGGGAGCTGCTGGAGAGGGGACAGCAGAGGACCACAAAGATGATTAGAGGCCTGGAGAATCTCTCTTAGGAGGAAAGGCTGAGGGACTTGGGTCTGGAGAAGAGAAGACTGATGGGGCATCTGATCAATACCTAGAAATACTTCAACGGTGGGTGTCAGGAGGAAGGGACCAATCTTTTTTCAGAGGTGCCCAGTGGCAGGACAAGAGGGAATGGGCACAAACTAGAAGATCAGAAGTTCCATCTGAACATGAGGAGGAACTTCTTTCCTGTGAGGGTGTCAGAGCCCTGGCAGAGGCTGCCCAGAGAGGTGGTGGAGTCTCTGTCTGTGGGGACATTCAAACCCCACCCGGACATGTTCCTGTGGGACTTGCTCTGAGTGGACCTTCTCTGGCAGGGGTTTGGACTGTGTGATCTCCAGAGGTCTCTTCCAGGCCCATATCATTCTGTCATTCTGTGAGGGCTCACTTTAGCCCCCAAATTACCAGGCAAGAGCTGGCCAGTGGAAATAAAAACAGAAAATAAAAGCCTGTTCTGCCCGCTGTGACCTGCCAGAGCGTATCTGGTCCACAGGGTCTGCTCTCCAGAGATTTTTTTCCCCCAAAATTCAAAGCCATCAGTAATGTCCACACCAGCAGCAACATCCCCACCAGACAGAGCAGACTTGCAAAGTTCGACACCCCTCTGAGGGATGTTTTTGTGCAGAGCGAGTGATGGGATACAGAAACGTGCGCCTCTCCTCCAAGCAACCAGCTTCATAGTTTGTGGCAACAGAAATAAGGATGATTTGGGGTATTTGGCAAATGTGCTGGCAGTGCCGATGCTGCTCTTGTGGTAAACACCCTGGTTCCTGCTGTGAGGAGGTCCCAGCCCCAGGTGAAGAGTGGAGGGGATGGGACACCGGTGTCAGCTCCCCCCCTTTCCCACACAGCCCATCACATTGAGCTTTCCCCAAATCCAGAAGCAAAACAAACCAGGATTTTTCAGATTCATTAATTTAACACCTTTTCTAAGTGCTCAAGCCTTGGAGTTGCTTTCTGTTTAAATTAGCCACACGAGCAGCGCCAGCAGGCAGGCGGGTGCCTTTTGTCAGAGAGACGTGGCTTTTGCCTTACAATTTTAAAATGGTGAGAACCACAATTGTGAAAATACCTGGGGGGGTTGGGGTGTTTTTAAAAGTTTGATTTTTTTTTTTTCAACTGGATGAAAAACAAGAGTCTGGTAAAAAGTGTCAATAGCTGTCAACAACTTATTTAAGCCTGATGGGATTGTCAAAGAGCCCAGGAGTGTTAGAGGAGTCTGGCATTTCTAAACCCTCTCTGCCTGGCAGTCCATGGGTGCCCACTAAGTCAGTGGTGTTTTTTTCTAACTTTCTTTTTTTAGCCCAGTAAAAAGAACTTCTTTCTTGCAGACCTTCTCCAAGCACTCAGGGATCTGCTGCAGGAGGAGCTGGACGAGGCTGGTCTGGATTCCAGCTCCGTGCTCTTCACGCAGCACGAAGTGGCCAGTTTGCTGGATACATCGGCTTTTCACTCTCCGGTCAGTCCAAACCTCCTCTATATTGAATCCATGAATTCTCTACGTAAAACCCATGAAACTTTGAGATGGGAAAAGCTAAATTACCCCTTTCTGGTTGTTCTGGGGTTATAAAGAAAAGGCAGAACTATGCATTAATCATTTTGATTATAGGAAATTCTATAGAAGACCTCAGACTTCTCATTTTTCATAAGGATATAACAATATCTGTGGGATGATAAGAAGGAAGCAGCCTGACAAGGATACAGAAGGAAAATTAGCCATAATTAATCAATTCCAACTAATTTCACCTGCTTCACAAAGTGAAACTTCACTGCAGCACAGCTTATTCCAGCTATGTCAGGGAGCAGAGAGTGAAATTCTGCGGGCTGAAAAAAAAAAGAAAAAGCCCTGCAGCAGAACTATTTCATGTGCCTTTTTATCTGTTGCATAAAAATGCAGACTCCTTTTCAAAGTGCTTTTGATTCATGGTTATTCTGGGTAGGAAAACAATCTCTCTGCCGTACAGCCCCATGTTTTTTGTAAAGCACGAGGGGTGCATGATTCTGTCTGTCCCTCTCCCTTGCAGACCTTTGATTTGCTCAGCTGTAACGGCAATGAGGATCTGGAGCAGCTGCAGCTGGAAATGATGGATCTACGGCAAGAAGTCCGACGGCTAAAGGTGGAGCATCTCCTAGGAGCGGATTTCTTGGCTGGTGCCTTCTTCTGTAGTTCACCAGTCGTACGCGGGGCCAATGGTGTAGCCGGTCCCTCTTAAGATGGCACCAGTTGGTGTTCTCCATGTTCCAGTTAAGGGACTGAGAGTAGCCCTGAGGAGAAGGATTTGGGGGTGTTGGGGCGAGAAGCTCAACATTACACAGCAACATGCGCTGGCAGCCCAGGAGGCCCCCTGCCTCCTGGGCTGCATCCCCAGCAGTGTGGCCAACAGGATGAGGTGGGGATTCTGCCCCTCTGATCTGCTCTGGGAAGACACCTCCCCCAGCTGCTGCCTCCAGCTCTGAGGCCACCGACATCAGGACTNGGGTTCAAGGCCAGGTTGGAGGGGGTTTTGAGCAACCTGTTATGGTGGGAGGTGTCCCTGCCCAGGACAGGGGGTGGCACTGGGTGGGCTTTCAGGTTCTTTTCAGTGGGAACCATTCTATGATTCCTCATTACAAAGGAGACTTTCACCCTCCACTCTCCATAAAAGCCTCTTTCACTCTCCACCTCAAAGGAAAACTTATTTGCACTGAAGGTATGCAGTCCCTTTTTAGCAGAGCCTGAATGTATTTAAAAATGCAAAAACACATCTCACAAATAAGTCAAGTCTAAGAATAACAGAAGCTCATCCTGTCCTCCCCTCCTGACCTTGTTGCAGGTTGCCAGTGTGGCTGTTGGTACCCTGGCAATCCTGCAGCCATGCGGGTGGCAGTCCCAAAAGCACTGAGGTGGGGGACACCACACACAACTGCTTCTGTAAAATATTCTCCCAGTTTTTTAGGGGCTACAAGACCAGGGTGTCTTCTAGGGAAAGTCTTATCACTTGTTGCTTCTAATCTGGTGACAATATTTTCCCAGTCTCTCCTGAAAGAGGTGGAGAACAGCAAGAAGTCGATGGAAGAGGAGCTTCAGCGACTGAACCAGGTTAGGGAAGGGATTGCTGGGGGGTTGGGGTGGAGGGGGTGGTGATTGGCAGCTGACGGGGATGTGGTGCATTGACCAGAACTTCTCACTGCTTCCAGAAAGCCTTGGGCTTCCTCTCTGAGAACCGGACGCTGCACAGCAAGCTGCAGATGGCAGAGGTGGTGCAGAGACAGGCTCACAGTGCAGAGCAGGACTATGAGGAAGTGATCCACCTGCTGGAAGCTGAAATTGCAGAACTGAAGATGCAGCTGGTGGGGAAGAAAGCAAAACACGTCTCCGAAATAGAGGTAATGCAACCCCTCAGCCTGAGAGAAAACCCACAACCCTCCTGACCCTCCTTCTGTTTATAAAGGAGAATGTGAATGTAGCACATGCATTATTTGTTGTGCATGACCACAAGGCCAGCACGGTCTCTGAGCCCATTTTATAATCTCATTTCCACTGTCATGGTTTAAACTGGAAGAGGGGAGATTGAGCTGAGATGTGGGAAGAACTTCTTTGCTGTGAGGGTGGTGAGACCCTGGCCCAGGTTGCCAGAGAAGCTGTGGCTGCCCCATCCATGGAGGGGTTCAAGTCCAGGCTGGAGGGGCCTTGGAGCAGCCTGGTGAGGTGGAAGTTGTGCCAGCCCAGGGCAAGAGGTGGCACTGGATGGGCTTTCAGGTCCCTTCCAACCCAAACTGTCCTATAGTTCTGTTACAATGATTTTTCTGTTTGTAGCCAATGTCATAAATTGTTGTTTCCAAAAACCAAGTCTGGAGTGTCACCATCACCTTTCTCTTCTTCCCCTGGTCCCATCTCAGGAGGACATTCTGGAATTGAAAAGACAGTTGTCCCTGGCTGACAGCCAGCTACGAAAATCAGAAGTCTCACGGAAGCGCCTGGAGATTTGCAATAGGAAACTGCTCCTGTTTGTGCAGGTGAAGTGCTGAACCACCCCCAGCACCGGTGGCATCGCTGTGGCCTCTTACCTGAAGGGTGATTTTGCAAGTCCAAATGACTTCCTGCTCCATAAGCAAGAGATTACTTTTTTTTTTTTTTTTTTTT
>VZRU01005404.1:58790-70288 GCA_013398155.1 Pedionomus torquatus | reverse complement strand
TTTTTTTTTTTTTTTTTAATTTTATTTTATCCTATCTCATCCTAAAAAGGCAGTCTCTGTTGGCTGGGAAATTAGGGAATGAACTCATATATACTCATATACCTGCGGGCCATGTAAACACCGTGGTGCAGGCTGTGCCTGGTGGCTGTGCTGTCCCCAGCTCACCGGTTCCCGCTGGCTGAGGCTGCTCTCGAAATTGTATCTTTTAACCTTCCCTTCAGATAACTGGTGGCTGCTCTCTGCACACAAAAAAATGTTAATGTGAAGAGTGGTTCTGTTTTTCCAGTGCTTCTCCCCCCCTGCCCCGCTTAAATTTCCTGCAAAATCACACGCATAATCGCTTTAGTCTTTTAATTGACTCTTCTTCCACTTCACTACCTGCATTGGGAATACAAGCTTGTGTAATTAGTAAATGGGTCAGCTGGGATCACTCCTACTCAGTGTGTCTGCCACAGCTGCTAGTAGCCCATCCCAAGAGCTCCTGAAATCAATAGGATACAGTAGAGTGAAAGGAAGCGTCGATGTCGTGTATCTGCTTCAGAGAAGGAGGAATTCAAATGCCTCTTGATCTGCAGCACAACGTGCTGCTGCCTCTGTGGTTTGTGGCTGGGCTTTGGGAATGGATTTGACTTGGCCTCAGGGTCAAATATCACAGGATTTTGACCGCTGGAGAAAAATATCTTCCTTTTTTAAATATATCCCTCAGCAGAGCTTGAGAACTCAGTGATTGTGCGTGGTAACAAGAGCTTCCACACGCAGGTACAACCTAAGACCAGAGATCGCTGGTAGTGGCAACGGAGGCTCGCTGAAACGGAGCCTGCAAAATAGCTCTTGAGAAGAGTATTTTTATGTTGCATTTAATATATCTTAGTGTGGGTATTAAAAGGCATCATTTAGATGTGTCTGTGCATTGGCATAGGCTGCAAATGTTGCTTGAGTTGCAAAAGGCCTTGAGATATTCGCTTCAAGGGCAATGAATAAGCAGAAGCTGATTACTGTCATATTAAATCTGATCACCAGGAATAACCCATGGGGTTTGTTCTCAGGAATTATTCATTCCTACAAGTTTAAACCCTTTTTTTTTCTTTTTTTTTTTCTTTTTGCTCTTGCGTGACAGAACGTCCACAAGGTCCTGAGCTCAACCAGACATTTCCCAGATGAGAAAAGGTAGGAGATGGCTTCTGGGAATCTTGAGCAGGAAATGTCCTTTTCTGCCCTTTCTCCAGGGAAGGTGATTCACACACAACTTATCCAGAGTTTCTAAACACCCTGTCACTTTGGCATTGAAACTGGAGTGGAGAGGATCCGGAGGCTGCTGGTGGACTGGGACTTGGGCGGCGGGGAGGGGTTGGCCTCCATCCAGGCATTTTTGGGGAGGGAGTAGATAAAACACTCCCCTGGTTACGTTGCTCATTAGCAGAGAGTCTAAACAGGTTGTTTCAAAGCAGCAGAGTTCTGACCCATCTGCTTTTCCCAGCCTGCTTCAGTTTTTGGCTGTACGACCATGTCCTTTATTATCAGCAGTTGCAGAAACTGGTAAGGTGTAAGCAAAGAGCTAGTGGGACTCTTGGCTGCAGAAAATGGGGTTCAGGGTTCTGGACCCCCCTTCAACCTGAACCTGTCTCCTAGCACTATATTACAACTTGATGTGTGGTTTTAATTGATTAAATTGTTGAAAGGTTGCTGTCCCCTTGATAATGGTCACCCCTTTTAAAAAGGCCAGGTTTTAAGAATGGGTGAAAACAATGCTTAAGTTTCCAAGATGGTTCTTTCCAATATAATGAAGAAAAACTATTTTTGAGAAATTCTAAGAAATGTGTTGATATCTGTCTGTAACACAATGATGCAAGTCTGTCTAAAAGACAGTCTCCACGGCTGCTGAGTGATTGAGCGGCAATTCTCCCTGAATACCCAGAATTTACATAAAATCTTCTTCATGAGAGGCTGGCCAGGATTTTCAATGACCATTCCATGACAGAAGTATTGATGGCACTTTCCATATTTATAAGAGTCAACAGTGAAACAGAAGAGGATAAAACAGACGCAGTCTCAGATACATCTCTTCCATCTTCAGATCTGGTTGACCTTCTGCTATCAGAAGCTAAAGAACTGTTAGCACCAATCCTCTCCAACAAGGACGGTAAGAGCCAAATTAACTGGAGAAACCTGACTCCAAACCAGTCCAGAGGGTGTCTGTTAGTGTTATTTACAGTTTCCACCACCTTGCGTATTTTTTGCCGTACCAGTTAAGCCTCCCATACATGTACTCGATTCCCTCATGCTAACTGGGATGTAATTGCCCTCCGTGTATCCATGTGACTCATCTCTGAATCTGAAATGCAGACTTGCACTGTAAGGAGTCAAAGGGTGTGATTCGTGCCCAGGGCCAGGGGAAAGGCATTTATCCAGGAGGTTAAATAAAAGCACAACAGGCAGATGGATGGTTTCCCAGAACCTTGGTGGAAAGGGACTGCTGGAGCTCAGGAGTCAAATCTTCTGCTCCAGGTAGGACCATCAGGCCTGATGAGATCTGCAGTGGGTTTAGCCAGCTCTGCTTTCAGCCTCCAAGGATGGAGATCCACAGCTTCTCTAGATAACGTGCCCCTGAGCTGCCTTCATGCTCTGTGGAAAAAGATTTTCCCATCATCCAGTCAGAACTCCCCCCGGTGCCATCTGCAGCCACTGCCCCCAGTTATGTTGTCTGCCACTGCCAAGAACAGCTTGGCTCCAACGTCTTTGTAATCACCCTTGAAGGAGGAGTGGGTGCCGCGAGGTTGCCTCTCGGCCTCCCCTTTGCCAGGCTAAACAAGCCCCACCTCCCTAGCTCCCACTCCAGCCTCCCCCTGCAGGTTGTGAGCCTTAGGGCTCCCTTTGCTGGACCCCATCCAGTTTCTCAACAGCTTTGAACCAGGGATCTAAACCTTCCTTATGCCAGCCGGGTAGGACAGCAGCAATGCTGAGCGAAGGCCAACAATAACCTCCTCCTTTCCTCTGAAACCAACTAGCCTAGACTTCTTCCCACTCACATGTCTATGGCTGGGAGAAAATCAAAGAGGCACTGAGCTCCATCAGAGTCCAAATTTACTGTCCCAGTCTGGGACTCTGAGCTTAGTAATGGGCCATAAACGTTTCTTGGCAGCAGTTATTTGACCCCGCTTGCCTCTTTCCATGCAGAAGGAGAGTTTCCGATCTACATCCCACAATTAGGTGAGCGTATGGCTCCAAAGAGGTCACTCTTTTATGCTCTTCACCAACCAGACATCGCCATGGTCCAGCATGGTCCTTGTCTCACAGAAATAATTGTAGCCTTTAAGGAGCACCTCTGATATATGAGTGTGTCAGCATCTTCAGAGTTCCTGTGCCATTTAAATGTGCATTATCATAATATAGCAGTGCTGCTTGTGCCAGGCATGTCTTCTAACCCTTCACTTACTCTTGACTCTGTGCTTACATTTGCAGCTTCACCACCTGACAGGGACCAGTGCCTGCCTGCTGAAGGAATCCCAAATTACAAGGAGTAGGTGTCAAAACTAATGTGGTCTGTAATTTTGCAATACATGTACTGAAAATTCCTGTTTCTTTTCATGGGGGTGGGGGTTTAATAATTTTTTTTTCTTGATAACTTTTAACCAGATAATCTAGTAGAGGCCTCCAGATGGCCACATCAGAGAAATCCATCCCTTCATAGACAGCAAGAGATTTCCTGCCCCACCAGGTGTGAAATCCTGGAGATCTCTCTTGTTTTCTAAAATGTTAGTTTTCTTTCAGACCAGATGGGAATATATGGTTCCATGCCTTGTTCTAGGTGGCATTTGCACAGACCACTGTGAGCTCTCAGTCAGAGGAAAAAGCATTACTGGATGTGTTCATCTTTTATGTTGTAGTATCAAGATGCTGTGAAGTCCCAATGGCAATGAGGGCAGAACCACATGACTTTGTTTGGACCTTCAGTATCTTAAGAATTTCCCTAAAATCTCTTAAATGGATTATATTTGACAGAGCTACATCCTAAAGATATCTGCTGAAAGAGCACTTTGAGACCTAACTGTCTACCAGCACTATATCAGAACTATATAAGTTCTATCAACCTGTAGATCTGCCAGCACATTTTTGTAGTTAAGATTTTCATAACCGTGACTTCACGGTTATGACAAGCATTTTCAGACAAAGCAGATGGCTGGTACAATCCACTACCCATGCAAGATCCATGGCCTCCTCTTTGCTTTCCTAAATGACCTCTGCTGTCTTCATGTTGCCTGCTGTGTCCTTCTCCCAAGCTCCATAAAATGTATCTCTCATTTTCAGCCATCTTCATCAGAAGACCACATGGCCCCCTCCTTCAAGCCAGAGCAAGAGCGATCAACTGCAGCCACCAAGTCCCACCAATGAACTGCCAAAGAAGCTGACATAAATCTCCAGTGGCTTCCTTGTGCTTCCAAACTGGGACAGTCCATCACACAGCTGCTGCTATGCTGGGAGAGGGGAAGGACACACCATGGGACCTTCAGCTTCCAGGCAAACCAGACTGAGAAACAAGCTTTCTCCCACTAGACTCATTCTTTTGAACCACCCAAGACTTTTTCAGTGACCTCCCCTGTGCGTCTACCTCCGAGTTATGATACTCAGAGATTTGCTCACGGTTTTGCAGCTTTATAGGAAAAATATTCGCATGAGGATACAAGGGCCTGGATTTCACTGGCAGCCTTTTAGAGCTTGTCTTCTGGGTAGTAAGAGGAGTGTGAACTCCCCCAAGGGACTCAGGGGTCTCCAACAGATTCCTTTCAGTATTGAAAAACCAAAGTATATTTAGTGACTGTAATCAAAGCGGCTTAATCCATAGCATCCTAGCTGTCTTGGGATAGGTTCTTATCTTTTTATTCTTTTTGTATAGCTTATCCCAGCTGCAGTGCTTGAAATGGAAAGCACTGTCTCTTGGAGAAGGAGCCAGCCCTACACTAGGGGTGAGGACATACCGCTGGACACCGAGTGCTCCCTGGAACGCCAGAGGGGACATAGTGACCATATTTCAATAAAGGCTTGGGGTGTCACTGGGAAATTAGATATGGGTGATGCAAGAGTGTGTGTGGTTAGCAGGGAAGGGGGCAGGGATCTGAGATAAACACAAGGTGGTCGCGGTTACTGGGCTCAGCATCTCTCAGATAAACACCAGGTCTGTTTTTTCCTCCCTCTTATTTTGGCAGCTGGTAGCTATACGTGCTGAGAAGTTGCAGGAAAATGGGGTGCATTCCAGCTTTTATGCAGAATTGTTACCGTTTCTTCAAATCTTCTTTGTTGGGGGTTCAAAGCATGTGGATCCTTTCTTTTCAGCTATAAAGGCTTAGGAAAAATCATGACCTTCCCCAGTATCTGCTGGACTCTGAAATATCACTGCATGGCTAAAACAGGGGCTGTGGGGTGGAACTGTAGGGAAATAACCAGTCTGAAATGTTGGTTGGACTTCATTTCATAGCTCGGGATAAATTAAATCTTTTCAGTGCGTGCCTCAGAAAACAAATGGAAGGACTTCTTTTACAAGGAAACATAATTCTTTGGACCACTCACAAGGAATATTCCCAGGAAGAAGATACTGTCAAAAAATATTAATATTGGGATGTTTTATGGTTCCCCAGTCCTCTCTGTTTAGCCAGAATGATAGTAAATACCGGTGTTACCTGTGAGTTTAGCCTTATGGCTTGGTCCTCATCTCATGGATTCTATAGACAGGGCAAAGCTGCCAGAAGACAGGTAAGAGGCGCCCGGAGCAAAATCCAGCTTCACCAGTTTAGTCTATCCTATCTCTGGAAAAACCTCTCCAGTTCCCCGGTGGGTGGTGTGACAGATACCAGTCTGCTCTCAGCAGGGTGTCTTCCAGAGTGCTTGGCTAAAGGCTGCACCCTCAGGAGATGTCTCCAACCACTGCTCACCACGCTTGCCAGAGCCCAGTACAAACAAGATTTGGGGAAGTAGCAGGTTTTTGGCTCTTCTGTGTCCTCACATACACCCCAACGGCAGATGAAAAGGGACAAGTTATGGGGGAAACAGAACTATTTAGGCCAATCTTTAAACTTGTCAAAGCCAACAAGGAGTTTTGCTACCGACGCTGAGAATCATGGCATTTTCTCAAAGGAGGAATATTGACCTCCCTGAGTGCTGGAGGGGCACAGCCCAGCCTTGTCCCAGCAGGGGTTGGGTACGTGGTGTGAAAGAGAATACACTTGCTGCAGGTCTGTAGCCGAGTGATTTGTATTTTAATGACCCAAGAAGGGAGATTTTGCATAAAAGTATCACAGTGGGGGAGGGCTCGGATGAGACAAGCACAAACTGTTGATGCTAAGACATGGCAAAAGGTGGAAGAGATCAGGTGCCAGCCCTGGGCTGCTGTATTTTGCGTATCCTGAGCTGTCTGCCAGCAAAAGTGCCGCAAAGAGAGGTTTTTTAAAAAGCCCAGGCAGTTGTGTGCTCTCCGTTTACTGGCAACCTCTTTGGAAAAGAATTCCTCCAGGTTCCTATCAGCTGCTGGAGAACCTTGTGTTGAGCAAGGCTCAGGCACTGTGCGTGTTCCAGAGCAGTCGTGTTTAGCTGGCTGCCATTATTTTCTTTGAATTTATCGTGTTCCTTTTGCCTTTGTTTCAAGCAACCGCAAAAACTTCCCATTCTCTATACAAATACCACTGTTAAGAAGTGCTGCCTTCTCAGAGAGATGTTGAAAGCTACGATGGCATGAGAGTTGCGCTCCTGGAGCTGATGGGGGTTTCGATGACCCAGAATAACCAACCTGTGTCACACTTGAGTCCCGGGCAAGCAGAATTCAGCAGAAGCCAGTGAGTCATGGGGTGATGTCTCCTCACTGAGCTACCAAGAGGCTAAAAGGGAAATGAATAAAGGAACAAACAGCACGGAAAGAGAAGTCACAGAATATATCATTTGAACAGGGTGCATTTTATTTATTGCGGGGTCTATCTAGCGCTTGTGCGGAAAGCTGAGTTCTGTCTTAAGCAAGCTGTGATATTGCAAATTGTAAGGTTCTGGGGATGTGCTGCTCTCAGAACATGCGGTACCAGAAATAAGGAGGAGAAAGAGGAGTATTTCTGATAAAAATGAGTCCTGCCTGGTATCAGACCTTTCCGACTGCCTAAGAGAGAAAACGGCAACAGGTTGGGGGATGACCTGCTGGAGAGGAAAAAGAGCTGGGAGTCCTGGTGGACAACAGGATGCCCAGGAGCCAGCAATGAGTCCTTATGGCCAAGAAGACCAATGGCATCCTGGGGTGCATCAGGAAGAGTGTGACAGCAGGTGGAGGGAAGACATTCTCCCCCTCTGCTTTGCCCTTGGTGAAGACCCATCTGGATCACTGAGACCAGTTCTGGGCTCCCCAGTTCAGAAAGGTCAGGGAACTGCTGGAGAGGGTACAGTAGAGGACCAAAAAGATGATGAGGGGCCTGGATCATCTCTCTTAGGAGGAAAAGCTGAGGGACTTGGGGCTTTTTAGTTTGCAGAAGAAGACTGAGGGGGCATCTGGTCAATGCCTATAAACGGTAGGTGTCAGGAGGATGGGGCCAGTCTTTTTTCAGTGGTGCCCAGTGGAGAGAACGAGTATAAACTAGAACACAGGAAGTTCCACCTAACATGAGGAGTAACTTCTTCCTTTTGCGGGTGGCAGAGCCTTGGCAGAGGCTGCCCAGAGAGGTGGTGGAGTCTCCTTCTCTGGCGACATTCAAGCCCCACCTGGACACAAAGATCACACACTACTCTGTGTAATCTCCAGAAATCCCTGCCTCCTTCGTATCATTCTGTGAATCTGTGATTTTATGAGCCACTGGGGAAAAGGCAAACAATCACCTTAAAAAGACATAAATGGCCACATTCAACATACTGCGTGTGCATAAACTCATAAAGCTGCCCCAGTGTGGTCAGCTGCTGGCCTGGGAGCTTTGGAGCTTAAATATCACTGAGATGATGGTTTTATTCTGCTTTTTTCTTATGGAAAGAGAAATTCAGTTCTTAACTGTTGGTGGGCCAGAGGTTGGGAGACCTCTTTCCCTAAGCAATCATGATTCTATGAAAGCAAATCAAGATGACTCTCTATTCTAACAGCAGCAGGGAAAGGGAAGGTTGGGCAGGTGGCCACCTCGGCATTGTCTTGCAAGGTGAATGTTGCAGCGAGCCATTAGCAGGGTGTTTATCTGCCGTCTGATGGGTCTGGTAACGGAATCTGCTGTAAATGTGCCGGGCTGGAGCTCATTAGGTCTCCAGTTTCGTCTCCACCAGTGATCTCTGCCATCTCACTGCATGTGACCTTGGGCAGCACGTTTCATGTCAGTTCTGCATCAGAAAAACAAAAATAAATGGGGCTGAGCGTATCAGCTCCTCTGAGAGGGATGGGGAAGGCAAATCCCTTGGGACCCACCACATGTGCCTTCGGGCACAAAGGATCTGGTGAGCGGTAGGGTCTGATGTACTGCTGGTCTGCATTTTCCATGAAAAAAAGCTTTAATATTTTAACTTTTGCTTGGTTCTCAAACTGACCCAACTTTTGCTGAGCGAGGCTAACTGCTAAAAGGTTGTCTCCTCAGTGATGTAGAGGTAGCAGAGGTGGAAACTGGTCCTAAACACTGCTGGGGAGCAGACATGCCTGTCTCTGCTGCAGAGAGAGACCTCCTTCTTACCCCGGCGGCGCTCAGTGACACCGGCTGGACTAGAGCCCAGTTCTAGAGAGTGGCAATATGCTTCCACACGGCTTTAAATATGGCAAAGGGAAAGGGAAAGGAAAGGGAAAGGGAAAAGGAAAGGAAAGGGAAAGGGAAAAGGAAAGGAAAGGGAAAGGGAAAAGGAAAGGAAAGGGAAAGGGAAAAGGAAAGGAAAGGGAAAGGGAAAAGGAAAGGAAAGGGAAAGGGAAAAGGAAAGGAAAGGGAAAGGGAAAAGGAAAGGAAAGGGAAAGGGAAAAGGAAAGGAAAGGGAAAGGGAAAAGGAAAGGAAAGGGAAAGGGAAAAGGAAAGGAAAGGGAAAGGGAAGGGAAAGGGAAAGAGAAGGGGAAGGGGAAGGGAGCAGGTGAACTCGGCTGCTGAATTTTTAAAGAGGCTCTTTAATGTTTAAACGATGCTGATTTCCTAAGTGTTGTTGAACATGTGTGTGGGAGGGCCAGGCTGGGGAGCAACTCCGTGTGTACAGGGTGCAGAGGGGATCCGGCTGCCTGTGGGATGGTTCCTTTCTGCCGCACTGTGATCTCTCTCCTGTGCGGGGCTGAGTCCGCCCCAGCACCTCCAAGACAGACCACAGGATTTTTGGTGACCACAGTGTTTCTACAACCCCCCCTTGCAGCTTCTTCAGAGGTCAGCTGCTTTCAGAATAAGCGAAACAGCAATAACAACACCACGGACAACCCCTGCAAGTTTGTTTTTTTTTCTGCACATGATGCACCAGCTCACTTGAATTTCTGATGTGTTTTTCAAATTTACGCCCACATGAGGCACAAAACTTGAGAGGAAGAGGGAGTTTGCAGCAAAAAGCCCTCAGTAATGGGGGAAGTGACAGCTGAATGGTATCTCCAGACCAGACGTCCTTCCTGGCAGACATTCTGCTCTCTAACTGCAGAGACTGGGGGGAGGTCCCAGGGTGAGAACTTCTTTCTGAGCAGCTCCCACGAGAAAGCCCGAGAGTGAAATGCCATCCCTCAGGCCTTGGAGGTGGAAGGAGAACAAGAGACTTCATGGCCCTTGCAAACGCTGGGGGAGAATTGGCTCTATGTCAGGGGGAAAGGTAGCCTACTCGCACGCCAAGAAAGACATTGAGATGCTGGAGCATGTCCAGAGAAACGGACATGGAGCTGGTGAGGGGTCTGGGGCACAAGCCTCCCAAGGAGGGGCTGAGGGAGCTGGGGATGTTCAGCCTGGAGAAAAGGAGGCTGAGGGGAGACCTTCTCACTCTCTCCAATTCTGAAAGGAGGGTTTGGCTGGGGGGGCAGGGGTGGTTTCTTCTCCCAAGAAACAGGCAATGGGACAAGAGGAAACGGCCTTAAATTGCTCCAGGGGACATTTGGGCTGGATATTGGGAAAAAATTCTTCATCTGAAGAGTTGTCAAGCCATGGAAGAGGCTGTCCAGAAAGTGGTGGAATCGCCAGCCCCAGACGTATTTAATAGCAGGGCAGATGTGGTGCTGAGGGTCATGGGTCAGTGGTGGGTTTTGTCAGTGTTCTGTTGACAGATGGACTAGATGATCTGAAAGCTCCCTTCTAACCTAGACAATTCCATGTTTCTACAATTCTGTGATACTGGAAAATGCCAAGGTGGCCTTCTGGAAGCAGGAGAAAATACAGTGGAAAGCATATATTCAGGGCTGCCCAGGAGAGGACAGGATGGGGGTTTGCTCTGACTCCACAGGCTGCAACCTTGAGGGCTGTGATGCTGGATGGCTCTGTGGGTTAGCTGTTTGCAGAGCAGAGACAGGCTGGTCTTCTTGGTCTGAGGTAGCAGAACATTTCAGGAAATATTGCTGATCAGAAATAGGGCCACAGCTTCCTGAAATGCCTGCCCAGATAAGGGGACGCTCTACAGCTAGAAGTGTCAAGGAGGCAAGAAAACAAAAAGCAGTTAATGTAAGCACAATGTTTTTCAGTGATATCACACAAAGTGGCAGCTGGGCCCAAGGGAGACCTTGAAAGGAGGTATTGAAGGTGTGAAATGTTCCATGGCTAGTCTTCCACGTCCTCCTCCTCCATCGCTCCTCGGTGCCAGAGGCTCCCCCTGCCCCAGGACCTGCTCAGCAGCTCTCTCTGCCACCCCACGGGGGCTGGGGCATCTTCTCCTCCAGCAGAGCCAAATCCTCAAGGCCATGGTGGTGGCACACCTGCTACAGCATCACGGTTTGACCAGCAGGATCCACTCTTGCCATGTGTCCCAAAGCACAGGCCAAGTGCAATCTCCCCAGGGTTTGTGAAACCACAGTTTCAAAGACGATGAGAGAAAGAAAGATGGTAGTGGAACCAGAGGGTAAGGGACGAGGGTGTTCCCCAGTGTCCTTCTCAACACCTCTGAGCTGGACGGTCGCCTTTTACCTGGTGTGGAGAATTCAGTTCTGGGGATGGTTGCTCCAAGCGCGAGCTGTGCAAGAAATTGCACCATAAATCAAACCTCCCTGCGGCGCAAGGGCAGGAGTTTAAGGACTGAGGGGAGGAGATGTCTGGGTTCATGAAGGCCTGGTCGGCCCTGGGACAAGCGGGGCCAGGTCTTGTGTGGGAGCTGTGGCTGGTTTGGGGTGAAACAGAACCCGTTTTCAGTAATTTTACCTTTCAGCTAAGCCTCTTCTATTTCAGTGAGCTCTCTGACGCCAACGGTGCTGCTTTATGGGTTACAACCGTCGGGGTTTCAGCGTCGCTGCGGTAAAAATGGTGGTAAATTCTGCAGCAAATTTGGAGGTAAACCCTGCCATAAATTTCGTGGCAAATCCTATGGCAAGCTCTGCGGTAAATGTGGCAAATCCTGCGGCGGGTCCGCCCCCCCCC
>VZRU01005404.1:45000-58256 GCA_013398155.1 Pedionomus torquatus | reverse complement strand
CACCCAACCCACCCCTAAAAACTGTGCCCGAAGTATTTGTGAACTCTAAGACCGATCCCGGTAAGTCGGTACTGAACGTAGTGATGTATTTGGGTCAGGTTCTATATAAAACCCCGCTGGCTTTAGGGCAGGGTTAAACCCAACACGTGCTGTTCTCTGGCTCCTTTGGTTTAACTTCCCTGAGTAGTAAAATCAGGTTCTGGGCAGCCAGAAGGGGTGTGTGCTGGTGGCACTGCTTGCCGGACGGGGCTAATGAGTCTGCCCGTCCAGTGGACCTGTGTATGGGGAAAGCATCGCTGCAAGCGTCACTCAGGGCAAGCTGTTTTGTGCTGGACGTGTTTTATGTGTTAAGCTGAAGCGTGGTTCTATTCTAAACCTAACATGAGCGTTCAACTATTGATGATAACTGGTGGATAAAATGGTGTGTATAGCATGACTTCCTATAGAGTAGGAAGGCAAGGAGCAAGGGGTTTCCCTTCAAGAAAGCTTATCTGCTGCTGCAGGCTGGCAAATGACAGGCATTTAGTGTGTGGCTGTGAATAAAAGGTCAGTGGCAGCTCTTTCTTTGAGGAAAATTAACTTGTGAGATGAAGGTGTAGAAGAACTAGGCATGAGGCTTATTTTGATACCTAAACAGAGGAAGTTGCTAGTTTTATAAGGCTTTGAGAGCTGTTCCTTTTTCCTCTTCCTCAAAGAGGCTGTTTCTTACTGTGTTGTAAAGAAAGTGAGTGGTGGTGTTTGGATGTTTGTGTTGCTTGTCTTTGATTGTAATCTGCAACAGGGCTCCAGGCGCCTCTGGAAGGTGTACAGAGCAGTGGTTGGGCTCTACAGCAGCCCTTGTGCTGCGTCACCCCATGCACCAAAGGGGACAAGATGAAGCTCTGCCAGAGAAGATGTCTCCTCCTAAAAGATAGTAAAGGCTTACGCTGGCACCGTTCCACTTTGAGGCTTCCTTACATTAAGCTATGGGAGTCTTTGTTCGAGTCTTTGTTCTCTAGCACTTACGTGAAAGAGCTCTACTAAAGCTCCTAGGGTAGCTTGGTACTGTCTTACGTGTGTAAAGTATCAGCTACTGCATCAACATCTACTTAAGTAAAAGCATTCCAGGCAGAGAAAGTGGCACACGCTTTTCTTCCCACCTTGCTCTAGAAGGAAGGAGGACAGACCGTAGCCCTGCAGAGTCTCCTCCCCCCCCCATCTGGAAGTATCAGCTTAGCTGGGTGCTGCAGCTGCCTTTTGCGTGTTGTAATAGTATTTGAGGAAGTCTGGAAGTCTGCTATTTTCAGCAGTTTTGTCAAAAATGAAACAAAACAAATTGCTTGGTGGTTCTATTCCAGCTGAGAAGAAGCCACCACAGGTGGGAGAAGTTAATAAAGTTGCTTGCTGCTGAGTGTCACCATCCAATAGGCAGCTCTAATGTGGAAGGAGCGGAATGAGTTTATACCAGCCTGGATGAGGAGCAGGGGTTAGGGCCTTTCTGTATATTTAATGTAGAAGCTCAATTTCTGAATTCCAACCATCTGGTTGTATTCTGCTTAAATAAGCTTCTCCTACAAATAACAGAATGAAAGTTAAGCATATGGAAAATCCCTCAGGTACACAGTGGATTATTCTAAATAAAATGGAAGCGTGTAGATAATATCCCTGTCTCTCTTCCCTCCACTGTGTGTGTAGTGGTGCGTATTCCTCAGGGGAGCCCTCACAGTCTTCAGGCTCGCCAAGATGTAACGGTACCTTGGCATGCTGGGCACATGCCACTGCTTGATAAGAACTCATCTTTTCTTTCAAACGCTACCAAAGTTACAGCAGGGAAATGTGTGTGCCATCAGAGGTTCGTATCCTTCCACTCCATGTCCCCTTCCATGCCCTCCTTCCCCTGGTACAATGCCAGCTGGTGTAGCTGAAGCTTATAATTAACTCTCTGCCTTCTAGGGTTTGGTTCATCTGTGGCTTGCTGTATGGGCTGTAGCAAAAGGGGGTGTGTGTGCCAGCTGGACTCCACAGGGAGCTGCAGGCTGCTGAGCCTCCGTGCTGTCGACGCTGCTGTCGGCATGTCACGGGATGCTCTGTGCAATGTAGGTAGCTGCTGCTGTGTTCTGTGTTCAGGTGTGCAATAATTGAAATACTTCTAATATCTAATCAGGATGGTTAAAATGATTATTAGCACAGGAAGGATGCGAATATGTTAGAGCAGGTCCAGATGAGGCAATGGAGATGCTGGGAGGGCTGGAGCCCCTCTGCTGGGAGGACAGGCTGAGAGAGTTGGGGGGGTTCAGCCTGGAGAAGAGCAGGCTCTAGGGAGAACTTTAAGCCCCTTGTAGTCCCTCAAGGAGCTCCAGGAAAACGGGGGAGGGACTCTTGATCAGGGAGGGGAGCCCTAGGATGAGGGGAAGGGTTTGACACTGAAAGAAGGGAGATTGATCTGAGATGTGGGGAAGAAGTTTTTTCATGTGAGGGTGGTGAGACCCTGGCCCAGGTTGCCAAGAGAAGCTGTGGCTGCCCCATCTTGGGTTCAAGACCAGGTTGGAGAAGGGTTTGACACTGAAAGAAGGGAGATTGATCTGAGATGTGGGGAAGAAGTTTTTTCATGTGAGGGTGGTGAGACCCTGGCCCAGGTTGCCAAGAGAAGCTGTGGCTGCCCCATCTTGGGTTCAAGACCAGGTTGGAGGGTGCTTGGAGCAACCTGTTGTGGTGGGAGGTGTCCCTGCCCAGGGCAGGGGGTGGCTTTAAGGTCCCTTCCAAGCCAAACCATTCTATGTTGCTTTAATTTGTTGACAGCTTCTGTCTCTATGAATTTCTACAACCTGTGCTAGGCTTGCTCAGCTGAAATCATGCTCTTCCCTGTTTTTACCCAGTGGATGGCTATAGATCTGCCTCTAGCTGTGGAACCAGGTTTCTAGGTGATGGAGCTGCAGTTGAGTGAGTCACTGCTCTTCAGCTGGGCTGTGGTTCCTAATATGTGCTTTCAGCCAGATGCAAATATGAAGTTGAGCAGGTAGCCTGGGCCACTGGAGAGGCTGAAGTGGTGTGATGAATGTGTAAAGAGCAGGCATATCCTGTAGTTATGGAGTTTCTTACTGGTTTTCTTTATGAGGTGGTTGAACATAATGTCTTTATAATTTGAGTGGAATATATAAGATGACTTTAAAAACATGTCTGTTACTTTGGTTCTAAAGCCCTGTGAGGGTGTGTGTCTTAGCTAATATGGTCCAGCTGCCTGATGGTAACACCTGAAAATCATTATCAGTGTTAATCATCTGTTTGTATCTGCATGAACTGAGTAGTTTTCTTCCACTGTCTTTTCTGATTCTTTTACTTTTTTTTTGCCAGGAGCTAAAGCTGGAGTCCCTGTTGCTTGGAGAAGCAGAATGACTGTCTTACAGCTCTGTTCTGAGAAGGCATAGAAGGCCTCCTCCTGTACCTTCTCTGAGGTATGAAGGGTTTCTAGGGCAGGTGTGAGTTATCAGCTGTCTTCCACAGCTTCCCATGGGTATAATAGTTACTGCCTCTTTTTCTCGGACTTCACCCTTCTAGAGAAGCACAGAGCCCTACACCTCTGGCAATCGGGTATTGCTGTGGCTGGGGAGCAGCAGATCTGTCTGAGCAGCATGGTTAAGGCTGTTGAACTTCAGCTTGTGCCACCCTCTTGTTCTCTTGCTGGTGACTTTGTTTCTGGGCTGTGGGTGATTCTGGACTGACTTCCTACTGTGGGCATCCCTGACCC
The DNA here is from genome assembly GCA_013398155.1 of Pedionomus torquatus. Taxonomy (NCBI): domain Eukaryota; kingdom Metazoa; phylum Chordata; class Aves; order Charadriiformes; family Pedionomidae; genus Pedionomus; species Pedionomus torquatus. Next base: position 54,532 of record VZRU01005404.1, on the reverse strand, counting down.
CCTCCTCCAGAGGAGCAGGTGAGGTCAGAACTGGGAGCACGATCATAGCTAGATATGTTTGAGGAGGCTTCTCTTGCTATATTTGCGCTTACTGGGAAGGTTCCCGCACAGCCTAGGTATCACACTTGCATAATCATATTACAGCCTTGCGTTACAAGGTGCCCCGTGCCTCTGGCTCGGGTATCCGATATGTGATAGCTGCCCGGCCTTCCCGGCTGTTTGTTGCCCCAGCTCCGCTTGCTTCAGTTTGAGTCAGATGCTCTGCTGGTGCATTCTCTTGGCATTTGCTTGTTCTGCCTGGACTGGCTTTCTGTATCAGTATGACTCCCAGTCACCCAGCAAGTCCTGAACATTTCTCTTTGGGTAACGTGACCCTTTGCAGAGTAACTGCCTGATTGTGAGACCCTTCTCAGGTACTCGAACTTTTAACAGTCTTTTTTTTCCCCCCTCCCTTGCTTAGACTTTTACCGTGTAATGGCATTTTGCAGCAGTCTTTCTGAGGGAGAATCTATTGCCATTTGCCTCTTAATTTGTGTTTCACCTCGGGTTTTGGACTTAAAATGTCAGGAATAAGTTGACTTAATGTTCTGAGTGTTGAGTTCAGTGCTACACTGCGTCATGCTGCTGAGGGCTGTGTCTGTGCAGCAGTGGAATTTGAGTGGGGTGGAATCAGCACAATATCTCAAACTAGCCATCCAGTCTTTTTTATTTCTGATGTTCATAGATGGTATTAATGGGAGTGATATAAAGGAACCTTAAGGAATTGCAGAAAGCAACCTAATAACCTTTTCTTTTAAAATGTTTTATGGTACTTCCTTGAGATGCTGGTTATTGATGTGTATTTGAGGGTTAAAACCCCAGTGAGAGAGTCTGGGGGAGGAATCCTGATGAGAAAAGTGAGAGGTGGCTGGGAGAAATGAATTGCTGAGAACCCAATTGTTTCCATTGTATGCAGTTATTTCCTCAGTTCAGCTGGAAGCAGTGGGCATCCACTTGGTGGGCTGTGATTGCTGGCTTAGCGTCAGGCGTGTTCTCTAAGCATGCTGGTTCCTTTTTCTTTTAGTGGGTTAAAACAACGGAATTTGACTTTGCACAACAGCATTTAAAATACCGAGACATGGGAAGCCGTGGAAGCTTTCAACAAGAGGGATTTTGCGTAATGATTACAGATGTAATGTAGAGAAGGGAGATGGGGGGAAGGATCACCATTTAAGCTTTGCAAGGCTCCAAACACAGGCTCCTTCTCCAGAGTACAATTGATTCTGGCTTAACATCTCTGTTTTGTGCTTTAATTATTGTGAGTTTTGTTGGAGCTCTAAGTTGAATTCACTGCAGTGGTGTTGGGAAGCAGCAAAGGATGCTGTTGTGTGTTGGACAAAGTGCTGGGCTGGGACTGGCAGAACCTCTGTCTTTTGTTCTGTCTCTGCTGCAGACTTGCTGAGTGATGCTGGACTATATTATATACAATATATCCCCTCCTTTCTATTTGTGAGAGAGTTCAGGCTTCTAATAAGATATGTGCTTGAAAATTTTTAGAATATATTGTGGCGTTTGGTGTAAGGGATCTAAAATTTTCCAATGTCTTTCTATTACAGGTGTGTAGTAAAAATGGTACAGAAATACCAGTCCCCAGTTCGAGTCTACAAATACCCTTTTGAGCTCGTCATGGCAGTGAGTAACACTCAGCACTTTTACTTCTCCAGCTGTGAAGGGCTGTGACCTCGGGCCAGTGGGGGTGGGGGACTGCGGTTCTGGCTAATGTGTCTTTGGCAACACTGCGGGAACAGAGGTTTAGTTTTTATTATCTTTTTGTCCTTTCTTCAGTTTTCCATGAAAAATAGGAATCGGCATATTGGTATTTTAAGAGAGGCAGTTTAGTCATTGGATGGGGGAAAAAAAAACAACCAACCCCAGCCTTTTGTAATTACTCTTTAATGAGGAGGAGGAAAACTGGTATTCAGGTAGGCAGTGTCAGCTTGGGACCAGACACGGTCTTTGCCTTATCACCAAGTGCCAGTCACTTTAGATTCTCTCTAGATCTGATCCCAGTCAGTATTGTAGGGTGTATGTATCTAGAACTTGATTCTAAGTTATACCATGCTTTTTCATTTAGTTAAAAGATAGAAGTCTTTGGAAAAAAAATTCTGTATGTTCTTCACTGTTCACTATGTGACTGAAATGTTTGGAGATATCTCTCTAAATTTTGTCATTTAGAGGGGCTTGAGGGCTGTAATTGAAGTTCTTTTGCTGTTGATGCAGAAAGCTGATGTGAGTCTAGCAGCTTCCCCAGGTGGAGTTTAAAGACATTTGTGATATTCTAGACTTTGCTTGTCAAGGTGTGAGTCACACACCCTTCTGAAAGGTTTGCTGTTTGTATTCCAAATGCCTGGTCAGCACTGAGCACTTGGACACTTACCTGAGATGCTTATAGACTCTTGCAAGGCTTGGTTTTGTAATCTGTTGGGCTTTTCAGTCTGCACTGGATGGGGGCAAGACTTATTTGACACTTTTATTTTGCTGATTTTATTTGCTGATTTCCTCACTGCCTCTGAGTGTTCCCTGCTGAACAAGGACATCAGTATTTTGGGTCTGTTAGGGATTGAGAATGAAAATGGCAAAACTAACCATTTCAGGTAGCTGAAACCATTCCCACAAATGCAAGGGAGAGATGTAGTACATTGTGTTCATCTTGAACATGTTGACTCTCCTGGCACTTATTTCCCAGGAATCCAGAAGATTAGTTTTAACCAAAGCAGTCTCCAGTCTTCTATTTCCATAGTTGAAACTGGAGAAGAGATTCTTTGGTCCTTCCTAAATGACAATAATGGACCTGGAAAGTAGCAGCAGTTTCTCAGTTGAGAGCAGGTGCAATTTACTTTGCTCTCTAATTATCAAAACAAACACTTTCTTTTTGACAGCTGGGCTCTCTCCCCGCCAATTTCCCACCCCCTCTCTTTTTCTTTTTCCAGTCTTACCTGAGTTTGCCATTTCTGTTAAACAGCTAAGCCTAAGCCAGTAACAGGCTGCAGCAGTGCCCCAACCAGGCTGGGGCTGATGTTTAGGGTAGTGAAACTTTTCTGGCCACATTCTTTTCTCTCTCAGTGCATCCTGTATCAGAATAAGACACCAGCACTTGTTTTGGGACACTGGTAGTCTTTTCTCTGTGCATACCTCTCCTCATTCCCGTTGTCTATATTAGCACGATAAACCTAACACCAGCTGCCTGTCACTAGATTGGCTGCTAATACAGGAGGGCTGCCTCTAGACAAATCCCTTGTAAGCTTGTTAGCAGAATGCCTAAAGGCCAGGGTTTGATGGGTTTATTTTTCAAGTGGTTTAGTTCTGTTTGATTTCAGTTTTTCAACATGACAGGACTTAAAATTCCCTGGGATTTCAGGGCTGGGATTGTAAATGTCATCCTTTAGGTGTTCAGCAAACTCAAATTCCCATTACCTTTGCAATGTTATTAGTCTTCTTTCTTATGAAGATTGAGTTACTTGTCCAGGGTCACCCAAAGGACTGCGTAGTGGAGCAGAGAGCTGAATATAGACCCCTTAGTCCCACTCTAATGTCCTGTGAAAATCACATGTTCACAGTGGGATCTGCTTTATTATGCAGACTGGCATTATAAAGCAATGTTTCGATTTAGTGGCAGCCTGTGCGGGCTAAGCTGGGTGCAGGTTTCCTAATGGTATTTGATGTGTTGAGATGGAGCTCCCGTTTGCGTGGAGGCAGTGTGGATTTCACAGAGCTGGCAGGTGGGAGCTGTCAGTTGCTGGAAGTTTTGCAGGGAGAGTAGGCGTACAGTGAAGCTGTTTTGCTCCTCAGCACGTGGCCTTGCTGTTAATCTGCTTCAGCAGAAACCTGACAGCAGCTTCCTCGGCACTGGGAACCCGCTATTCAGCTGCTTTCATCTCTTCCCCCTCAGATGCTTTGTGTGAGCCTTTGGAGGGCTGAGGTCTCACCCTGTGGTTAATGGGAGGGAAGCAGAGGTCACGTGGGTGACCTCAAGACACCTCCTTATTTTATGGGTGTCTACACACCTTTCAGGATGATACACTTGTGTTTGATTCCTCCCATGTACTATGGGGAGGGTCAGACTTTTGTGGGCTGTTCTGAGGCAAGTACTGTTTGTTAGGAAAAGCATTTTTTTCCCTCAGAACCTCTGATATTTGGACCCCTCTATAGAAAACTGCATGTGTTTCATTTAGATATGAGGGTCTGAGAAATAAGGTTGTTGTAGCCAAATGAGGCATTTCTTCCTGGCCTTGTTCAACCACAGAGAATTTCCCATGCCTTTTGTTGAGCCCTTTGAGAACACAATTTATCTTCCCTGGGCTTGTACAGCACGCATGTGTGTACAGCTCATCCTCTCGACAGCACAGGGCTCTGCTTGACAGATGAGCCGGTGCTTTTACTCTTAATACCTTTGTTATTGTGTGTGTCTGGGTAATTGTCTATGGATTTACCCTGTGCTGCTTACTAATACTTCTGCAGCTTCTATTCTGGCATTGCAGGCAGTAGATTTGACACGTCTTCCAAGTCCTCAGAAGAAGGACTGCATTCCCCTTCTTGCTTCCTTTGCCAGTCCTGTGCATCTGAGGAAGGAGAAAGCAGTCAGCTTAGTGAGTTTCTTCTGGTCAATTGAGTTCTGAATTTTTTCTTGTTAGAAGGGTCCTCTGTTCTAACAAGATTTAAACAAAGGGCAATCTTGCCACACTCACCACACCTATCCAAATTCACGGGAGTCATTTTCATCTGCTTTGTTCCTAATCTGCTCTTGCATTAAAGGATCAAAAATGTTATGCTCTTCAACTTATAACCAGTGCCTGACATCTTTATCCCTTCTGCTTGAAAAGAACCTTGATGTTTGTTATGCTTTGGTATCTTACCATGTTTCTCCTTTCCTTTTTTTTTTTTTGTGTGTGTGTATTCTTTTAAAGGGAGCTGTTCCCTCAGATGGGTTAATGGGTTGTCTGTGCTCCTCTGGACCTGATCCTGTTTTCTCCTCAGTTGGAACAGCAGATTTGAGATTGCACATGTTTCCTGATTTTATTTTTACTTTACAACCAAGAAAATCAATAAACATACTTCTTATTTTCTTTGTGTAGAAGTTTTAGCTTTAAAGCTAAAAGTGGGGTTGGTTTTTTTTGTAGTTTGTGTTTTGGGGTTTTTTTGGTTTTTTTTTTTGGGGGGGGGGGGTTTTTGTGTGGGTGTGTTGGTTTTTTTTTTTCTCATTATATCACTTTAGTAAAAAAATCCAGAAGAGGTAATTCTGCCACATGGCTTATGAGTGATGAATTTTGCTGTAAATTGTCGCGACCCTTCTCTGATGTATGGAGATGAGAATTTGAGTTGGGTGAGCAAGTCCAAAAGTGCATAGTTACACAGGAAACAGAACTAAGAGAATGCATATTTAATATTATTTCTTGGCAGTGAATTATTAAGTTAGATAGCTTTAGTTTTTAAAGTAATAGGGAGATTTTTTTTTTCCCCCGCTAATTTCAGTAGCGCACTCAGCCCTTCACACTTGCAGTTGATGTCTGCCATTTTCACAGACTTTATAGCATACACCAAATTTGCCTGGGATGGTTCCTAAAGCTACAGAGCTGAAATAACTCATCAGGGCCTCTTACTACTCGATGTATAGTTCAAGTTCCTTCAAGAGTGGTGTGAATGAGCAACTTCATGACAACACTTTTGTCAGTCATTTGGTTCTCTTGCCACATTTACAGTGCGCTTCACATCCAGCTCTTATTACCACTAATAACAATTTATGGTTTCTGCTGTGAGCGAGGGGTCTTTCTGCACAGCCTGGTGCCAAGGGAAGGGTAAAAGATGTAGATCCTAGAAAGGGGAATGTTCTACTGGCAGGTCTTACACCTTTGAACCAAATCAAATTTTATCCCTTTAGTATATGAGATTTTATCTCTTCTATGAAACAAAAGCTCTGCAAAGAAACAGCAACAGCACCAGTAGGTTAAAGGCCATATTTAGTTAAAAGCTAAAAAGATATCTGAAAAAAAGTACAGGTAAGCTGACATTTGTGCTTATTGCATGCAGGATATCAGCTATATTTGCAGCCTTTGAGAGGCTTACTGCTGTTCCCAAAAAACATGTCATGGCTTTCAAAAGATAAAGATGAGGCATTTGTAAGTTTGCAGCAGCATCCGTTCTCATGTGTTGTACTCCCTGCTTGAAACAAAACTGCTCTTGAGCTCTACACGTGCCTGATGTGAGTCAGTGCTTCTTTCTGCTTGACCTCATTTTTTGGTGCTGCCCATGGCGTGTGTTGACACACATATGAGCAGCTGAGAGCCTGATCCCTTAAAAATGCACACATGGACAGCAGTGGTGTGTGTTTCTTACTGCCCTACTTGAGTTGCACTCTTCATTCTAGGATGCTTCTGCTATATACAATGTCAGTTTGGGATGGGGGGGAAGTTGTTCTGGGGGTGCATGTGTGGTATAGAGGCATTTTTGATCTCGAGCATCGCTCAGACTCTCTATTAGATCTCATAGGTGGCAGCTTGTGACACCCCTGCCTGTGTCTGCCAGTGAAAGCTTAGCCAGCTGAGGTCCTGGACTGCCACCTGTGCTGCCAAGCAGCACTGTGACTCTCTTCTAATTTTACTAGCATTTCTTTGCAATTAGTTGATCTGGAGTTAAGATGAAGTAAGGTACAGTAAGATAAAGTAGGAAATTAATGGAACTGGGGTGGTGTGTAGTTCTGTTTCTTAATGTGGGTGCAAAGCTGGGGGGCAATTTTAGTTCAGGCTATGAATGTTGCAGATTTATTTAGAGTCAGAAATTACTTCCCATGAATTAAGCAACAGAAAGTATTCCTTCACCATTGTCTTTATTCCCATCCTGTAGCACTGCACCGTATGCCATCGAAAGCCATCACCTCTGGTCCCTGTGTGAGATGTTTCTCACGTGTCTGGTGCAACTGAAGTAATTTTGCCGAAAATCACTGCATTTGGCAGGGGACCTCACTCTGGAATAATCCACCAGCAGATCAGCCTTGACTACCCTGGCCATTTGCACACTGGCAAAACTCTTGTGCACTCACTGATTATTTACAGCAATTGAGGATGCAGCCCAGTTACATGCGAGAATCAAACATCCAGTATGACTACAATTAAAATGTGTCATGTATTTCACAATCATATCAACACTTTTTTGTGCCAGCTTTTGTTGGAGGCTTGTATGTGCAGTCTAGTTGGAAGTGGCTCCTTGCTATTTTAGCTGTCGGTTTTAGCTGCAGGAGAAGCTGAATACTCAGGTCCTGACAGCTAGGATTGCATTCTGTAGACCTTTTCAAAATTATTTGTGCCTTTTCAGCTTCATATGTTGTGTTAAACATGCTAGAACTTTAAGTAGCTTTGTTTAATAACTTCTTCCTGTTGCATTTTGTATACTGAGTGTGTAAAGAGACTGCTTAAATTCTCATATAGTGCATTCTTTCCTCTCGAAGTCTGTGATGTCTTAAAGGATTCAATATTTCACTGACTGCGGTGATGCTCAACAGAACCTCTGAGCCCTCTTTTGCTGGGTAGGCGCCATTATGTGGCCCAAACAGCTTGCAGTACACATCACTAACAGATAAAACGGGGTGTGAAAGCAGTATAATGCACAAGCAGGCTGTGCAAGTCTAGCAAAGATCATGTTAGTTGTGTGGGTTTGTTGGGAGTGACAAGTGTGTGTTCACAGCCCATCCGGGCCCCCGAAAGCTCTGCTGCTGCTGTCTGGCTACATGAGGTGTGCAGATGGGCTGCTCTAGGTCAGCTACAGCACGATACCTTACAGTGTTTACAGCACGGATGCACCACAGAATACATTTTTGGGGGTTCCTAAATATAATTAACAGTAACTACAGACTGGAATATCCCCATCTGGAGCTCTAACTGGTTGTCATTATGCTGGGAACATGACAGTCTGGTTTTAAATAAAGAAAAGTAGAACTAAAGTAAAATATTTGATGCTGGTTCATAGTCTCTGCTTTGAAGCCTGAACTCTGGAAGCCAAAGAATGCTTACTGTGGGGAGAGTGGGATGGTTTCTGGCAGCCAGACTCCCTCTGAAGTAGCAGTGATGGTGCAGCTGATCAGATGGATGTGCAGAGCAGCCAAAGAGGTTGGAGTGGAGCTTGAAGTGCAGTATCTGCAGGAGTGCTGGAGGATAGGTTCCTCCAGTGGCTGCTGCCCACTGTGTCCTTGGACATCTGCAGATAATGCGCAGCAGAGCTTTGCAGAGTGAAGCCTGTGTGCCCAGTTCTCAGTCTGAAATGGTATTTCTAGTTGGCAGTACCCCAGAGATTGAGAGAGAATCCATGTGCAAGGGGAAAATGGTTTAGAAGTTCTTCATTGCCCTTCAGTCTGTCACATGTGACATGAAATGCCCTGATAGTAATCTGAGTGGTAGTTAGGAAGCAGATACTCTTATACAAAACTATCTGCTCTCTCTGGCAGGTTTGTTTGTATATAGAACTTGAGTGTAGACAAATAATAGTTGCTTATGGGTGGTCTGTGCCAGGTATTTTAAAGGTGGTGACATCCCTTGTCCCTTCTTGCCATGTTTTGAAGGCAAATTTGTTGTGACTCAGAATCTACTGGGTTAACATTTTATGCACTTACAGAGGATCTAGTGTTGACTCAAGACATGATGCTTCAGTGTTACTTGATGGTTTGAAATTGTGCTGTCAAGATATGCTATAAATATATCCCATCATCTTACTGCTGAGAACCATTTGGCAGCAGAAGTCTGAAAGTAATGATCTCTGTGTCAGCTGGGATGACTCTTCACAGCTGTATTCATTTGTTCATCCCCTGTGCCCTGCCACCACCTCCTCCTGGTACTGAGCAGGTTGAGAGTGAGCAATAATCAGGCTGAGCAAAGAGCTGACATTCCTTTTGAGATGTCAGTGTGGGGTGTTTTCCCGTGAGTAGAAACCGTTTGATGACCACAGTTGCTGGAAGTGGATGGAAGAACTGCTTATTCAATTGGAGTTCTGGAGAACTGCTGGCAACATCTGCACACCTGACCTGGAAATGTGTCTTGTGGGGATCCTATGAGTCTCTGACAGTTTTGCATTGCCCCTTTATGGGCCAAGGAGTGGACGGTGCTGGCTCTGTGTGGAATGGAGAGAAGACTTATGTTAATTCAAAGAGACTGTACAGGATATTCCTTGTTTTCTTAAATCATCTGCTCTAGCTGCAACGTGAAGGCTTATTTCTTGTCAGAAGAGCCATGTCTCCAGCTTAATCTGACCAGTGCAGGCAAGGATGAGCTTTAAAGTAAGTTATAGTTCAATGGCACTGCAGTGGAGCACAAGGAGACACAACAAAGCTGGAGATACTACTGGAATACTAGATAATGGTGGTAACTTAAAGACCATTTTATCTACTACTGAATGTCTAAGTACAGAAGATAAATAATAAGCTCTTGTGCAGGGACTGAAAGAGGTGAGAAAATTTAGAATCATAGAATGGTTTGGGCTGGAGGGAACCTGAAAGCCCATCCAGTTCCAGCTC
>VZRU01005404.1:17815-35153 GCA_013398155.1 Pedionomus torquatus | reverse complement strand
AGGGTGGGGGGGGCGGCTGGATTTTTTTTTTCTCGTGACAGTTTGTGAAGAGCAGCACCTACAGAGAAAAGGTAGAGTCTTCTCAGCAAAGGGTTAAGTTTAAAAGGAAAAAGATTGTGTAGGTTTTTGTGTATAGAGTAACTGAGGGGGAATGGGTGGAAAGGAAATGTAGATACTGAACCCACAGTGGGAAAACTCCCTCCTCTGCCATGTCTCCAGTGTTTTTGGGGGGTGAAAATTGACATTCAGTGGCCAAGTTTCCTATCCAAACCTAGAAAAGAAACCTGTTTTTTGTTCTTCCTTTGCAGATGTAGGGAGTTTAATTGCAGATTCTGAGAGGCCATCCCTGTCTTTCTGTAACACGATGGTTTCAAGTGGGCAGACTCGCTACTATTTTAGTGTAACTTCCGCTATGAATGTCACCGTTTGGTTGTGCTGGGAGAGAGATGGGGTTTAATCTTGATTTTGTTGTGTGTGTGAAGAATGCTGGGTTAACCACAAATGTCCTTATGTACAGTTCCTCATGTGCTTCTATTACTCTGGGAGAATTCGTCTGACTCTTAAATGTGGGTGCCTCGTAGGGAGCCCCTTCTGTCCCCTCACTCTGTAGCTCTGGAGATTAAACACCCAGTTTGGTTCCATGGGTAAGGGTCCTGGTGTAATGTGAATTAACTGCTACCGTCCAACACCATGTGTGTCTTTGGGCTTAGGTTCATCCTGAGAATGAAGAGTGGACTTGCTTTGAACAGTCTGCATCTCTCGACATCAAGTCATTTTTTGGCTTTGAAAGCACAGTGGAAAAAATTGCCATGAAGCAGTACACTTCCAACATCAAGAGGGTGAGATGCACTCCCCTTTGTACTGTAAAAGCAAAGTCACAAGCCTGCTCTCGGTGTGCCTCGATTTTGTTTTCTGTAAAGTAGAATCACTGCAGTTTTCTGTCCTTGTGCATGTCTCTGAAATCTCTCAGTAGAGCAAACGAAGAAAAAGCCAGTGTGCAATGAGCAAAAACCAATCTGCTTGCTGGAATGTGTGCATGCAGGGGATGGAGCAGGGATTGCAGTGGGTGCTGTGGGTGCCAGGCTCCTCACACACTGGGGACTCTGTTCTCATGCAGGAAGAGAAAGTTCTGGGTAAAAATCAGCATCCTCTCTCTGCAGTAGCCTGGACAGAGACACTTCCTTTCGGTGGCTTTTTCTTCTGGGCTGCAGAAGAGAAGGGCGGATAGTTGATGGTTTGGGAGCAGGGATAAAAGTGTTATAAAAGTACTTGCATCTGTAGCATGAGAATTTACCTGGCCAGTGTTATAGTTCACCACTTGTATGGTACTGAATTTTTGCAATACTAAAATTTTACCTACAGGGTCATGCAGATGGAAGGAGACTTATTTCCCTTTTTTTTGGTGGTTTTTTTGTTTGTTTGCTTTTGCTTTTGCTTTGGAGTTTTTTTGTTGTTTTTTTTGTTTTTAATCTGTCTAACAGCATTAGTCATCTGTCCTGAGGAAAACTTTTGCACCTTGCTGGTTCTGGGCAGATGGGATTGTTCCTTTCCTAATGAGAGGTTTTTTGGTTTTTTTTCCCCTTCAGGGCAAGGAAGTGATTGAACACTATCTGAAGGAATTGATCTCCCAAGGGATCACTTTCATCCCCCGCTGGACGCCTCGCCCAGTGTGCGGGCAGGAGGAGCAAACCCTGGCTGTGGGACACGATGCTGAGGAGGAACTGCCAGTGTCTGGGGCTCGTGGAAGTACCAAAGACCAAAGTGGCAGCTTGTGCCCCACAGCAGAGGCTGTTATTCCTGATGGTATGCAATGTCAGGGCAGCAGCAGCTGCTGGCCATCTAAAGGCCTCAAGCAGCACTGAATGAGTTTGGGTTTTTTAAGTTGGGTTTTTTTTTTTAGCATGAGGTTTTCCTTCTGGATTGTGGGTGGGGAGGAGGGAAAGTTATTTTCTTCAAGAAAAACACAAACAATGGAAGCCAAGAAAAACTGTGCAGGCTATATGTTTTTGTTTGAGCTTAAAAAAAAACCCTTGGTTTTGATCTGACCTCTAAGGTATTTTATACTTCAAATTGGAGAAACTTACAGGTATCTTGACTATGTTTTAACTGAATTAAATACTTTGGTGGTTTAAAAATCCATGGTTTTGGAGGTTGGTTTCGGTGCTTTTGCCCTTATATCAAGCCAAAACAAACTCACAGAATGTCTAATGCATTTCTTACAAAGAAAGTCTGAATCTGCCTTTATCTTTGTGTGTTGTTCTGATGAGGTCTAGACTAAATAGAATTCTTCTGTGATAGAAATAGGAGGGACCTTTTCATTTAGAGCTGTGGTATTCATAGAATAATCCAGGATGGAAGGGACCTCCAAAGGTCATCTAGGCCAACCTCCTTGCAGTCGCAGGGACACCCCCAACTAGACCAGGTTGCCCAGGGCCTTATTGAGCCTTGCCTTGAATATCTCCAGGGAAGGGGCCTCAACCCACCTCCCTGGGCAACCTGTTCCAGTGTTCCACCACCCTCAGAGTAAAGAACTTGTTCGTAATATCCAATCTAAAGTTGCTCTTCTCCAACTTAAAGACATTTCCTCAGAAGGAAAGACAGCACTTGTTTTGCTGAGTGTATCAAGGCAAGAAGCTTCGAATTCAGATCTATCAATGGCTCTGGTCTCAACAGACCTTCTCTGGTACCTTCTGTGTATTGGAATCCATCTGGAAAAAGGATTGAAATCCACAGAGGAGCTGGCTAAGAAATGTTTGTGTGCTAGGAGATTAAGGTTAATCTAAGAGTGGCAGATCCTATCCAGCAGAAGAGGAGAGTAGCTCTTACTTTTCTACTTATATTCATGTTTAGGAAGTGATTAGCTTCCCCAGGCTGCTCCCAAGCTTTCTAGTGCTGTGGATTTTGTGGGGGCATGGCTCTTATCAAATATAATTTCTGTATTATCAGTCAGCAACACCATATCCTGTGAGTGTCCAGCCCTTATTCTGTGGTTAATGGTTAAAAAAAAGTGCCCAACCAGCCTGATGAAGAGCTAGCTCAGAGGTCGTCTTCTTCCTGTGCTGCTCCCTTTTGGGTAACCCCTTCTCCTTGGTGGCTTCTGCCCATCCGAGCCTCAGATGGCATGGCTGCTGCTGTCCCTGAATGCTGGCAGACCCCTAACCCCTTGTCATGATCTAGAGGGACCTTGAGCTGCTGGTACGAACTTCTTCTGTCAAAAACCTCCCTTGCTGTCAGAAATGGCAGTGGTGTTCTCCCTTTCCCTCTGGTGTCCGCAAGCAGAATAACAGCTTGGTTTTCAGCTGGCTGTGTCAGTGGAATTGTGTATAAGATCCTTAGGACACCAGGGTGTGTAGGTGTCGGAGTCTTGGAGTGGTTAATGAGTGCCAGAGCTCCTGGTTGGTTTTGTTGGTGGGTTGGTTGTTTTGTTTGTTTGTTTTTTAAAGCTCTTGCTGAAGTAGTTCAGTGTTGAATTAAATATTAGTGTTCTGAGAGACATGTGAAATGATCTGGCTTTGTGTCTTCGTGCCCTGGTCACCGTGAGAATATTGCTCACTTCCCTCAGTCGGCTCAAATGAGGGCTTCTGCTCTCTTCCAGTAAATCATAAGTAAGAAGTAAAGAAGAAGTAAGAAGTAATCAGAAATAAGAAGTGAAGAAGTAACTGCACATCTTTCTGGCTATGCCAAGTCTCCTCTGAACTCTTTTATTCTTTTTCCTTCCAGCTGACAAATTGGATGCTGACTACATTGAGCGGTACCTGGGCCAGCTGACCCCCATGCAAGAGAGTTGCTTGATCCGCCTTCGCCAGTGGCTTCAAGAAACGCACAAAGGCAAGGTGGGTCAGTGAGGCAAGAGCAGAAAAACTGAGTTATTGTCAATTGTGTGTCAAGACTATTTTGGCACAGAGAATAGTCTGTGTGATCTCACCTCGTCACAAGCTGCACCAGCCTTGCTCAGTTCAGTTCTGTCTGTATTGAAAAGGCCCCTCAGTGGTCCCCAGGCATCATGTGTTGTCTGTGTACTTAGAGTAGGTGTTGCCTGGGGCTTGGTGGCCCAGACAGGCCTGTCTGGCTGGGTTATGTTTCCTAGGAGCTGTGGGGTGGGAGAACTGGTTGACTGCAGAGGTGGTTTGTCCCCTGTCCCTGGGCAGGTGCTGCCTGGCCAGAGGGGTGGTTGGTAGCACTAAGCTCTTGGCTGCTGCATGTGTTACATTGGATGTGCTGTGTAAGCCTGTTGGGTGAATTCTTTTGAAGAGAATTCCTTCTGTTCTTGTTTTAATCTCCTTTATCAAAACATGCGCTTTTAAAACCACACAAAATTTAGGAAGTAGAGGCAGCGTCACTTTATGGAGTGAGGTACTATCTGAAAGCCACCACAATAAAGGAGTTAAGGGCACTGGACTGGGGCAAGGACAGCTGGAGTTGGCCAGTTAGTGTAGGAAGAAATGTATTGTCCCTGAAAAACCACATGGATACTGTTGGCTAGACGTGTCTCTACTTTGTTGTGCAGTTCAGCCACTGCTTGGGCTCCTCCAGGCTGAAGGGGAGTCTCTGTATCAAGCTGGTGGTGGGACAGGGGTGGGTAAGTGGTGTGTGGCTGAGAAAAGAAAGACCTGGGGCAGCTTAAATGCCGCAGAGAGGGCAACCAATACCACAAGGGCCATGATTGTATAGTGGCTAGTGCTCTGAGAACAAGCAGCTTTCCCCACAGTAATGCTGTTAATTTCAGAGAGTTAGAAGAGGCCTGGCTAAGATGTAAAAGACAGAACAGGAAGTTGGTTCTGTTGTACTTCAAACCTAGATGGGGGTGTAACTCCAGCTTTCCTGATGGAGAGAGGTTGGGTGGGGAAAAAAGGCCCAAGGGTAACAAAAGAGGAATTAAGTGGGCTGGGTAGATGAAAAGGGGAAAGGAGGGGAGAGATGTTTGGGGCAACTGAGAAGAGGGTATGGCTAGATGAAGTTTTAGTATTAAGAGCTTCCTAGCTTAGCAGCTGACTGCTCAGTCAGTCACCAGGGTGGGTTAGGAGGTACCCTGCATTCAGGGGCCTTACAGGATTTTAAATTCTTTTTTTCTTAACTGGATTTTCCAAAAGGAAGCTTTGTCATTACTTTCTGAATGCCTTGCTATGCCTCTCTCTGAGCTGAGAGTCACCATGTGTCATTAAGGAGTTAAAACACGGCTTTAAAAGTGTTTCTTCTTGGAAAAACTAAGGTGTATTGCCCAGGTATAAATAAAATGTAACAAAAATTTAGCACTATAGTTCAGTTGTTACTGACCTTGAGAAGAAGTCCCCTTGGGGTCTGAGTGTGCAGGTGGGTTCTCATGGTACCTACAGATGTAGATGGAGAAACAGTTACCGGAAAGTCACAGGCTGAAGAGAACAGTCTGTGTTTGAGGTGATGTGTGAGTCCCCCTGAAGCTGAGAAGCTCTAGAGACTGACAGCACTCTTGAACCTGCAAGAACTGATAAATTCAGAGCACCAGATCTGTCCAAGGCCACTGGTATGGGGTAGCATCAACAGATTGTATAACTTGGTCCATGTCCAAGAGTGTGCTGTTTGATAGAGGCTGGAAGAGGCAGGTAGAGTCTGCAGGAGTATAGATGGAACAAAGGAGCCATTGAAGGACTGTCTGAACAACTACCTCCATGCTGTTATCAAGCCCCTGTGATGCCCCGACTCCTGGTAAACAGCCAGGACTGGCGTCCCATCTAACCAGGCAACTGTGGTGATCTGTTACCTGCTAGTAATAATAGCTTAATTAATAAAACTTGCTCTACTCAATATTGCTTGTGATCTGTGTCCCCCCTGATTCAACCTCCTGTCAGTTGAAAGGAGGTTGACAAGAAAAGCAGACACAGGCGAAGGGGCAGGGATGAATTTCCCAGGTATGATTATGCCCTGGAATATAGGACATGAAGCTTTTCAGATCTGCAGTGGTGTGTCCAGTAAAACGGTGTGGACTCCTGTGTGGCAGGAGATAGCTCCTGGGTGTCCAGCTGAAAATGAGCCCTAGGTGAGAGTAAGGCAGTGAAACTATCCCTGTGTGATCTGCAAGAGTCTCGGTTTCAGGTGGAAGAAGCACGTTTTAAATGTTTACCTGGTTTGTTCCTTGGGTGTTGGTTAGTTTTGTTTTCTTTTTCCTTTCCTTCTAGTCAGCTGGAACTGCTTTGGCCCCTCTGGGTAGGATTTGTGAGCTCTGCTTCCTGCATGGTCTTAGAGGGTTGGAAAGGGTACAGTTAGAAGGCTGGATGAGGGGCCTGGAGCTCCTCTCTTAAAAGGAAAGGCTGAGGAACTTGTGTCTCTTTAGTATAGAGAAGAGAAGATGGAGGGGGAATCTGATCAACCCCTATAAATACTTCAAGGGTGGGTCTCAAGAGGGTGGGGCCAGTCTCTTTCCAGGGCACTGGTGACAGGACAAGAGGGAACAGGCACAAACTGGAACATAAGAAGTTCCACCTGGGCATGAGGAGGAACTTCTTTCCTGTGAGGGTGGCAGAGCCCTGGAAGAGGCTGCCCAGAGAGGTGGTGGAGTCTGTCTCTGGAGACATTGAGATCCTGCCTGGACATGTTCCTGTGGGACCTGCTCTGGGTGGATCTGCTTTGGCAGGAGGTTGGACTAGATGATCTGCAGGAGGTCCCTTTCAACCCCATCCTAAATCCCTTACTGCTCACCTGTTTGCTTCTCTTTGTTGCCTGCCAGAATACAAATTTAGGAACTTGTTCTATGTGACTTCTATGAAGATGGGCTGTAGAAAAGAAGGCTCTAGAGAGACCTCAGAGCCCCTTCCAGTCCCTCCAGGGGCTCTAGGAAAGCTGGGGAAAGATTCCCTAGATCAGGGAGGGGAGCCATAGGATGAGGGGGAAGAGTTTGGCACTGGAAGAAGGGGGAAGAGATGAGATGTGGGGAAGAACTTGTTTGCTGTGAGGGTGGTGAGACCCTGGCCCAGGTTGCCCAGAGAAGCTGTGGCTGCCCCATCCCTGGAGGGGTTCAAGGCCAGGCTGGAGGGGGCTTGGAGCAACCTGGTGTGGTGGGAGGTGTCCCTGCCCAGGGCAGGGAGAGGTACTGCTTGGGCTTTAAGGTCTCTTACAGATGAAAACATTCCATGATTCTATGACTTGAGTTTTCTTTGGAGAGGCTCTTACCTTGCTGTGACAACCTGCTCTTTCAATTCAGAGCAGAGATGTCCTTATTGCCCTCTCCAAAAATATTTGTATACCACCTCTTTCTTGGAAATCGTCTCTTCTTACTTTTGTCCCATTTATTCTATTTCACTCTTCATTTCCTCTTCCTCCCAAAACAGATGTTATTCTTTCTAATCAAATTTATTATTGCTTTAAAAAAAAAAAGCTTCAAATGTTGTTGAAATTGCAGATACTTAAAGTTAGTAATCAATGGCTTTGCAGTGTGTAGTTTCACTTGTAAATAGGAGAACAAACTGAAATTGAAATTTCATTTTCTTGTATATGGCAGCAACTGATCGGACAAAGATTAGAGACTGATTCCGCTATGGAGTGAGTCCGAACAGAGGTGCTGGCTTTGCCTCTTTCCTGAAGCTCTGTGCAGTGTAGGTGTGAAACATGAAAAGTAACAAAACCTCTGTTCTCTCTTCTGGGTCTCATCATCCAGAGGCTGCTGTAGGTGTCCCTGGTTTTGTCTCTTGCCTCCTGAACAACAGTTTCCTTGGAGCAGCAGAAATGCAAACATAATCTAATAAAAATTTTGCTGTCTTTAATCCTGCTATGATGTGGAGAATTTTGGTGGCGTTTTTCTAAGTACATCCGAGCTGCTGTTTGGGATTTTCTGTGACCTACAAGTGCGGTATTTGCAAAGGGTTAAAATACACTGAACAGCGTTAATCCCCCTCCCTTCCTCTTCAGGTGCTTCTCAGTTTGGCTTTAGGCTGCCTCAACTCTTCTTTCATGTGGAATCAATTCTTAATATCTCTTGCAGCTTCCATACCAGCTTGTGAAACCGAGATTGCTCCCAGCCTGATTGTCTTCCTGTTTCCCTGAGCATGTCAGCAAGCAGACAAAAGAGCTTTGACTCCTGAACATGTGCGCTTTTTTTTCCCTTTTTTTCTTCTTATAGTGGGGTTCAGATTGCTTGCGTTGTGCTAAGCAGGGTGCAGATCCTCTAGGGGATGCTGTTCATGCTCAACAGACCTTGAATTTTTAATAGCAACTCAATGTAGTGCATGAGGTGGAACAGTTTTGGGGGAGTCGGAGGTGAAGGGATTGAGAAAACAGCAGCCCTTGCAGCTGTAATCCACTTGCTTTGACAACTGAGGCTTTGAGCCAAATCTGACACTTCTGTGGAATCTGCCAGGGTTATTGTTGATTCCTGCTGTGACAATTTTTCTTTGATTTCTTTAGCTAAAGGGAATGTAGGAGATCTGGAAGGGAGTTGGAATAAACCATTTGTAGACTTAGTTTGGGAAGGTTTTTTTGCTTGTGGTACTAGAGTTACCGATAAGCAACTGTTGGGATTCTAGTTTTGGTTAATTTGTTTTGCTGAGAGCTAGCATAATGTGATTGGGCAGGAGAAGAACTCAAAAGCTTCCCTGTTCCAACAGCGCCAGGGTAACATGGTCAACAGCAAAGCAGAAAGGCCTGCACTGAGCTGAAACTGGTGCTAGTAGGTTCAAAGGCCGTACAGTTGTGATCTTCCTCCAAATCACTTGGTTGATGTGTTACCTAGGGATGCTTTCCATCCTTTGCTAATTAGCCCAATGTGGAGGAAGCCTTCAGATCTCTTACCTTCATCCAGTAGTTTTTGTCCTTGTTTGTCCTTGTGGACAGCTAAGGGAAACTTCAGCCAAGAAACATAGAGTTTGCTGGGGCTTTTGGCCATTGAATCAGTGAAAAACTTCTCACGGACAGGAGAAGGAATGTAAATTTAATATTCGGCGTCTTTGTTTTAATAGAGAAAAAACTGATGCACGCTCTGCAAACGCTACGGAAAAGTGGTACAGGTCATACCAGTCCTGATCCTTGGACTTTCTCTTCTCTCAGATCCCCAAAGATGAACACATCCTTCGGTTTCTGCGCGCTCGTGACTTCAACATTGACAAAGCCCGGGAGATGCTGTGTCAGTCGTTGTCGTGGCGAAAGCAGTACCAGGTGGATTACATCCTGCAGTCCTGGAGGCCCCCAGCCCTCCTGGACGAGTACTACACTGGAGGGTGGCATTATCAAGACAAAGGTTAGAAGCTGTCCCTCGCATCAATACTACTGCACAGTTTGCGTTGTAGGACCTCACAAGAAAGGGGTTTTTGGAGAAAGTTATGTTCATGCTTTAAAAGTTAATAAAGCAGTTCAACACCTGTAAATGGGCTGCTCTGTTTTGCTGTAGTTTTGTTATTTTCTCTGCATGGATTAGGCAGACTAGAGCAAAGCAGCATCCCTCTAATAGAATGGCTTTTGGGCCTGATTTTTATCCTTTTTCAGTATTTAATATTGCTTTTGTAAAAGGTACTAGAGTGATAGCTTGAGAGACTGGAGCATTTCTCTTCTTTAAACCCTTATGTTTGTTTTGAAGATGGGAGACCGCTTTATATCCTTCGTCTTGGCCAGATGGACACAAAGGGTTTGGTGAAGGCTCTGGGAGAGGAGTCCCTGCTGCGACATGTAAGTTGTGTTTTCATTTCTCACCCGAGGAGCCCCGTTTCCCTGGGAGTGTCCAGAAGTCTTGTTATAGCACAGCAGGAATCCTCCTGCCAGCCACAAATAATCCCTATGTTTTGTGGCTGGCAACTCAACATTGATTGAGTGACTTTGGCACAGCTTGTATGTCTTCCTGCAGAGACAGAAGCAAAGCTTTTGTAATGGTATAAATGGCACAGAAGGATGTTTTCTGCTCACTTCCAGTCTAGCTGTAAGCTTTCCATGGCACTTCCGTGCACCTCGGCTAATAATATTGGTTCTTGAGACTCATTCTTAAATTTTTGGCATCTGTACCTTGTATGGTCAGCACAACTTTCAACTTTTCAGCAGAGAAGCCTTTCTATCTTCTTTTTTTTTTCTGTCATCTTCCAGATAGACTCTTATTCTCAGTTTGTCTCACTTGCAAGGTTGCAAGGTCTCAAACTGGTAAACTTTCTGATTTCAGGTCCTGTCAATTAACGAGGAAGGACAAAAGAGATGTGAGGAAAACACCAACGTCTTTGGCCGCCCCATCACGTTAGTAGATTTAGTTTCCATGTATCCTGACAGAGTTTGAACTGATGTGATGAGGAGAATGGTAAAGGCTTTGGATGATGGCCTTAGGATTACACTGCAGACAGCACTGTCTCCCTTCCTGGGCTCGGGGTACCACATAAAGTAGACTTAAATGCAGATAAATTCTACAGCTTCATATGAAAACAAGTATTGGGACTTCCTTAATCTTTTTATGGCCCTTTTCAGATTTATTTAATATTACTATTTTGGTGATTTTGAGCCAGATCCTTGAAATTATCTTTGTTTTTAATACAGAAAGCTATCTGACAGTTTCCACTTCCATTAAAAACATATATTTGAATTGTTTTTATCAACAGGCCTGCATGCCTCCATCCTCTGCCACACTGGCAGTGTATGTTCTTGCCTTCAGGGCTGGGTGTCTGTTTTACCTGGAAGCTCAGCTGGATTCAGGCTCTCTGCTGCCTGATCTACTTCTTGTTGGAGCTGCTGGTCTCCCTTGTTGCCTTCACTAGATCTTGTGGTATTACTGAAATATTTTGTGGATTGGAAAGTGAGTGGCCGCAGTGCAATGAAGTTCTGACAGGTGTTTTTATTTTATTTTAGGTCCTGGACGTGTCTGGTGGACTTGGAAGGGCTAAATATGCGGCATCTCTGGAGGCCTGGAGTTAAGGCTCTGCTTCGGATAATTGAGGTGGTGGAGGACAACTACCCCGAGACTCTGGGGAGACTATTGATAGTGCGGGCACCCAGGGTCTTTCCCGTCCTCTGGACTCTGGTGGGTGAAATCATGCAGGGTTGTAAGCACTTGTGCATGTATAAATACTGTCAGTGTAGATTCTGCTTATTTGAAGAGTTAAGGAGGGAAAAGCTTCCAGTCAAGTTGTAGCTGAGCTGAAGAGAGGGCCCAGCATTTCTGTAGAGTGAGCCATAGCGTGCCTGAAGCTTGCTTGATTCTAGTGGCTGTTGTCTACCAGGATGTTGGATGTAAGCTACAAGTCCTCACGCAGCCAGGGGTAGCCCAGGCTTGATGGGTTTTCATATTGATGGGAAAAGACAAGTATTTGTTAATCTTCTGCTGGAGGACACTGAAGAGTAATAAATACAGTGCTGCTGCTCTGGCAGTGTAAGAGTCACAGCATCACAGAGTGATATGGAGTTGGAAGGGACCTCTGGAGATCACTCAGTCCAACCCCCTGGCAGAGCAGTGTCACCCAGAGCAGGTCCCACAGGAACGTGTCCAGGCGGGTTTGAATGTCTCTGGAGATGGAGACTCCACCACCTCTCTGGGCAGCCTGTGCCAGGGCTCTGGCATTCTCACAGTGAAGAAGTTCCTCCTCACGTTCAGGTGGAATTCCCCATGTTCCAGTTTGTGCCTGTTCCCTCTTGTCCTGTCACTGGGCACTACTGAAAAAAGACTGGTCCCATGCTCCTGACACCCACCCTTTAGGTGTTTCTAGGCATTGATCAGATCCCCCCTTACTCTTCTCCAGACTAAAAAGAGTCTCAAGTCCCTCACCCTTTCTTCAGCAGAGAGATACTCTTGTGAGGTTTCTATGTGGTGCAGTGACTGCAAACTTACTTTAAATGGAGTAAATGAAAAGAAAATATTTTGAGATGATGATAGTACATTTTCCACTTGTCCCTTTCTCTGGGGAAGTGCTTTGGCATTGTGAAACTTTGCACTATTGCTGGGCTGTGTTCCTGCTGGTGGGGCCTTCCCGTTTAGCACCTGAAACGTTCCTGTAAGATGGTATAAACGTTGTCTCTAATGTCACTTAGTGGCAGTGGTGTCTTCTGTCCACTCTTCATTTCAGGTCAGTCCCTTTATCAATGAGAACACAAGGCAGAAGTTCCTCATTTACAGTGGGAATAACTACCAGGGCCCAGGGGGGCTGATAGACTACGTGGACAAGGATGTGATCCCAGACTTCCTGGGAGGAGACTGCATGGTGAGCTTTCCTGCCCACTGTGCTGGTGGAATTCCCCAGTGTGCCATCTCCCTCGATTCCCTCCCTGTCAAACCCTGCCCTCCTACATCCTCTGAACAATGGTTAAAGCCCTGTTGTGGCTGGGATAGTGCTGCTCTGAGCATGGTCCGGTTCATCTGTGTGCCCAGAAGACCTCACCCCAAAGTGGTGAACCTGCCCTGGGCAAGGGGCTAGAGCTCAGCTCTAAATAGAGCTGAGATAAGTTGTTGTAATTCAAGTAAACTTATTCCCATCCTAAAATCTCATGTCGGTTGAGGGTGTCATCCTCTCTGACAGCAGGCGAGTGTTTGTGGTACAGGTGACTTTGATACTTTACCACTGGAATGTGAACCCTCATGTTTGTTCCTCTGACTCTTCCAGTGCACTGTTCCGGAAGGTGGGCTTGTTCCCAAGTCACTTTATCAAACAGAAGAAGAGTCGGAGAACTCGGATCACATCCGGTTGTGGACAGAAACCATCTATCATTCAGCCAGTGTCCTCAAAGGAGCCCCACATGAGGTACAGACCAGAGCTGTGTGAGGCTGAAGCAGGCACAGAGCTGGCATTTGGGCTGTGCTCCTTTTGCTCAAGGCTGACTAGAACAGCAGAGGGGTCCTGAAGGGTGGGCATGAGATGTTCAGCAGCAGCAACGTGCCTGGCTGCAGTTTGAGAAATGGTGTCTCTTGTCTCTGCTATGGGCTGATCTTCTGGACCACCTTCTCAGGGAAATTAAAGCTCCCTCCCTTTCCCT
Organism: Pedionomus torquatus; assembly: GCA_013398155.1. Classification (NCBI taxonomy): domain Eukaryota; kingdom Metazoa; phylum Chordata; class Aves; order Charadriiformes; family Pedionomidae; genus Pedionomus; species Pedionomus torquatus. The sequence goes on along the minus strand of VZRU01005404.1, from coordinate 22,256 downwards.
TCTGGTAGCGCAGTTTCTGTTCTCAGTGTCATAGCAAGGGCAGAAACAACGGGGGTATCAAAAGGTGTGTATTGGGAGTGTCCCACTGGGGAGTACCAGGAAAGAGAATGTTCAGAAAAGGAGCACTTAAATGTCAAAATTATATCCTCCTTGGAAATTAAGACTACTAGCTTAATTGAAGGATTAGAGAGAAAAGTGCATTTGCAGGGCGCGGAGGAAAGTGCCAGTTGCTCTCTGAAGACCTGACTCCTTAAAACATGCCTGTTCTGTTCCTTTCTCAGATAGTTGTGGAGATTTTGGAAGGGGAATCCGTCATCACCTGGGACTTTGACATCCTGAAGGGAGATGTGGTTTTCAGCCTTTTCCACTCCAAACGAGCCCCTGAAACAAATCATAACGAAGCCACGTTACCAAGTACCTCTGCTGCTGGGGACAACGTGCAGCTGATTGACAAGACGTGGGTCCTGGGGGTGGATTACAGCCGAGTGGAATCTCCCTTGGTCTGCCGGGAAGGAGAGAGCATCCAGGTCAGGGGGATTTGGGTTCTGGCGTGGATCTTCAAGTCCCAGCAAACTCCAGAGGGTCTGGTGGTGGCAGTGGGAAGGAGCTGATGGCGTGGGAAATGACAGAGTGCTTTGAAATAGCTGCTGTGGTGGTTGTCCTCTGGATTGCCTGTGAAAGTGGCCGTTATTGCCACCTGAATTCAGACTGAGCCAATGGGAAGAGACTCTGTGATCAATAATGATAAGCTAATTGAAAATAACCATTTAGTTAATAGCATTACAGGAGTGTGTGGCTCAGGCATGTAAAGTTAAGTGAGTGATATTTGCTGGTTAGAGGAGTCAGCTAAAGAATTTCTTCTAACTCTGCCACTCATATGTTTCTTAGGAGGTAGTCTCCTGATGGCCACTCTCTTTCTCCTCCAGGGCTCCCATGTGACTCGCTGGCCTGGCTTTTACATTCTGCAGTGGAAAATGCACGGGCCCCTGCCCTGCTCCGGCACCAGCCTGCCCCGTGTGGATGATGTTCTCGCCTCTCTGCAAGTCTCCAGTCACAAGTGCAAGCTTATCTACTACTACGAGGTGCTGGCCTCCAAGGACTTCAGGTAGGAGATTTTCAGGGGGAGGGTGTTACTGTATGACCAGTGACCTCCACAGGACACGTTTTTTCATTGATAATGAGGAAGATGGACACAATCTTGGTGGCATTTTGTTTGAAGAATCTCCTGATAGGGCTAGTGGTCATAAGGGGTCCCTTGGCTGTGTATCCACCAGTGGAATTTGTGTTTCAGTTCTCACAGTTCTGAAGTGGGGGGGTTCAACTGAGGGTTTCTTTTTATCTTAGTTGGGAGCATTTTGAGAAATTATTTGTGGAGTAACTTAAATAAGAGCTGGACTATTTCATACATACAGCTTGTTCTGTGTGACTCTCCTGTGAGGACAAGATAGAGTTGGGGGAAGTTCAGGCTGGAGAAGAAAAGGTTCCAGGGAGACCTCAGAGCCTCTTCCAGTCCTTCAAGGGGCTCCAGGAGAGATGGGGAGGGACTCTTGATGAGGGAGGGGAGACATAGGATGAAGGGAAAGGGTTTGACACTGAAAGAGGGGAGATTAAGATGAGATCTGGGGAAGAAGTTCTTTTGTGTGAGGGTGGTGAGACCCTGGCCCAGGTTGCCCAGAGAAGCTGTGGCTGCCCCATCCCTGGAGGGGTTCAAGGCCAGGCTGGATGGGGCTTTGGAGCAACCTGGTGTGGTGGGAGGCATCCCTGCCCAGGGCAGGGGGTGGCACTGGATGGGCTTTAAGGTCTCTTCTAACCCAAGCCATTCTGTGATACCTGTTTTGTTTTGGTACTTGAGAAGGATGTCAGTTGTGACATGGAAAGGGCTTTCTGAATAAATTGCTGCATCAACCTGGGTGGAATTTATCTGGCCTCCTTTGAGGCTGAAAGTACTTTTCAAACCACTTCGCAAAATTGGGGAACTAAATCACTAAATTAGCAGTCACACCTCTGCTGAATCTAGTCTGCTTTGGGCAGAAGGAGCAGAAAACAATGGCTGGACAAGCTGGAGATCTTGAGTTAGTGCTGGCAGGTCAATTTACTGAGCTCTGCTGCATTTGGAGGGCTCTTCAGTTTCCCTTGCTGCTCAGGGGCAGCCAGTGCAGCCCCACCGAGGCTCCCAGCATCACTGCAGGAGACAAGGTGTATTATCTGCAGCTAAGAAAAAAGACATCTACAACAAATCAGTTTTTCATCATGACCCAAAGGAGCCTTGAGATTCTCAGAGATAAAGTTAAAAATGATGGGACAAAAAAAAAAGATACTTTTTCAAGCATTTTAAAGTATAAGCTTAATCTGTCAGATGTGTGGAGTTATCCATCTAGAGATGCCTCCTCAAACAATATCTCTGTTTTGTCCCAACCCAGGGGATCCATGTCAAGCCTGGAATCTTGCAACAGCGGCTTTTCCCAGCTGAGCGGAGCCACCACCTCTTCCAGCCAGTCCCAGAGCAGCTCCCACCTTTCCAGATAGCGGGACTGGGGCTGCGCTGGCAAGAAAACAACCTCCCAGGGCTTCCTGGCCACCCCGGAGCTGCTCTGGGCCCAAACCAAAGCGCCGATGGGCTGAGCCTGGAGGCACTCATTCCTGTGGCCACAGGGAGCGGCCGTTTGGACACAGAATCTTCCAGGAGCTATTTTAAACAAAAACAAAAAACTTAGAATTTGAATGGCAGGTTTAGATATTTTCTATCAGATGCCTATTTCTCAGTAGCTTTTTTTTCACAGATTGTGGGTTTTGGATGAATGTCAGTTTGCATGACTCTGTGTATTACTCAGTTCAAAGGGCTCTTTCCAATCAGTCCTTTTCCTCTGTGCGGCAGAGGGGGCTGATGTTGCCTTATCCATTTGGTCTCTAGGACTTCTGTGATTCCCATGTAGCAAAACTCATCTCGTTTGGGTGGTTCCCAGGGGAAAAAAACCAGGCATTTTAGGCACAAGGACTTTAAACAAACTGTAAATACCTTAACACAGATAACGATGTTTCAGAAACTGGTTCCAGGTGAAACCTAAAACCTCTTCTCGTGGAACGAGATGCTGTTAGGAAACATGTTGGATTTTATTTGGATTTTTTTTTTTGTAACCCACTGAGATAACAAAACTCAAAATGGTGTTCTAGAAAGCACGGGCAGTGAGAACCTGCCTCCTCGGAGCAGCATCTTCCTTAAGGATAGACGATTTCTCTTTTTTCCTCAGGTTTACAAGCAATAATGAGTAGATCCCGCCTGTTGCACCACAGTGGATGGGAACTGAATCAAATTCTAAAGGGCTAAGAAAAAGCAATATTTTTATTTCCTGAAGGCACAATGTTTTCTGGCAGTATTATAGAACTCGCTTCTTTAAAACGTGAGCTCACTTGAAGAGAAAACTTAAGAGAAAAAAAAAAGCATGTATGTATTTAAGTACTTGCTGAGATGTATTTATTCAAATACCAGCTTATTTTAAATTAATTTTTAACTTATTTATCATTTCAAAAATACCTATTTATTAAATCCTGTCACCTTTTTTAATGGGATGAACTTTGTTTTAGAATGGAATAACTCATTGTCTTCAACCCCAGGAAACCTTCCTGCTGGTTCTAACCTTCGCGATCACTGGATGTTCCTGCGTAAAGGGCTGTATCGGACGTAGCGCTCCGGGTAAGGGCTTGGCCTCATCTCTTCCTGCAAAGAAAGGTCTTTCCAGTGCTTGTTTTTGGACTCCAGAGGGATGTTTCTTAGGCTTAAGAAGCAGGGATTGAGTTTGGGAGCTGTAAAAACATAATGTATCTTTGCCACGCACCAAAAATACCCTGTTTGTGTATAATTTCCACTGGTTGTTCCCGGGAAGAGCCGTGCAGCAAAGGCACTGGGGCAGTTACCTGTGTTCTTGTCCAGGTGGCAACCAAATAAAACCAGGCACCAAACCCTTGGCTGCAGTTGGGCAGAATTTGCTGCTGGCATGTGTGTGGAATGTGATGGGGACAGGTATTTGCTTTGAGATCCAGCTGTGCTGCGTGAGGGTCTGGGGGGGTGCTGCCTTGCTGTCCTTTGGGTGATCCCAGCCCAGTGTGCTCTGAAATGATGAGTTCCCAGTTCCCCAACTGGGAAGTAGCACCCAATGGTTCTGGGATTGGGGTGGTGGGAAGGAGGTTTCTCCCTGTAGCAAAATTCCATCTTTCTTGGCAAAGACTTGAATTTATTTTCCCTCTCACCAAGTTTTTATAAAGGCTGATGGAATCTGTGCAGCTGAAAACAATGGCTGTGTGAAATAGTTCCTTCTAACCCTGCTGTTTTAATTACTGGGATTGAAGCACTAGATATTGATGAAGAAGAAAAGAGCCCAAATATTTGGAACAAAGGGAGATGAAGGACTTAATGCATTTGTGGAAGTTGCTTGGGTTTTCTAAA
>VZRU01005404.1:0-12238 GCA_013398155.1 Pedionomus torquatus | reverse complement strand
AACCTTTTTTTTTTTTTTTTTTTTTTTTTTTTTTTGGGGACCCCCCTAAAATGTCAGCAGTGTGCTCTAGGAAACAGAACACGCTGTTTTCTTCCCAGCAGCCTCTTGTGAGGTGGGACTGGGGGCAGTTTGGGATTCTCTTCTAAATCTTCTTCAGCCAGAAAAACCTTAAAGAACCAGGACTCTGGTTTTGGGGCTGAGCTCGAGATGCAGCGAGGCACCCCCCGCCCGTTGCTCCCATCTAGGATCCCTCTGGTAGAGTCTTGGAGCTTGGGACATGCTCAAGAAACAGTCGGGGGACTTAAAGAATATCTCCTTGGTAAATTGGGGCTCCCACCCACTGCCCCGTTTCAGATGTTCCATATGCAGAGCACAGGCACTACCTCAACCCGCTGCTGCCGTGTCAGATGCACGAGAGGGGATGAGGGGAGAGCAGAGGACACGGCGCCGAGGGGGCGAAGTCTTGTGATGCTGCTTGCAGTTACATGTGGCTGCTCGGGAAACCTTCTGAGCAATCCCTGCAGCTTTGCCCTACCCCTGCCCGTTTCTGTCCCAGTAACACTGGGAAAGGTGAGCACAGCACATCACTGGCACCGCGGATCTCATCCCAGATTTTATGCAGCAGGGACCTGTCTTGACACAGAATTTTGTTGCCTTTTGGGTTGGAAAAGGGCTTTTTTCTGCTGGGGACAGGACAGCAGTGGCCTTGGGGAGGGACAGGGGGCGGCTGTAGCCCAGGAAGGGGTGAGAGCAGCAGTGCTGGCTGCTCCCGAGGGCTGGGCTGTGGATCTGCACCCAGCTTTTAAAAATCCTGATTGATTTCTTCATCCAGAGACTTTTGAAAATGCCATAATGCAGTTGTCTTACTCTGTAACCCTTTCTGCTGGCGGCAGCTCAGCCCTGCAGCGGCTGCAGCCCCAGCCCTGCCTCGCAAAATGCATTTTTACCAGGTTAACTTTATTATTTCATACCTGAGCTGTTTATGCTGTGAGGCAAACAGTGCGACAGAGCTCGTAGAGTCCAAGGACTTAACTCACACTCTGGTGGCTTTAATAGCCTTCCAACATCTTTGTGACGATTCTCCTATCGAATCACTTCTTTTAGGAAGCTAAATTGGACTGTGACACCCCTGGATTGGCTCTCAGTCACAGAGACATTAACGAGCATTATGATTCCTTTGTTGTTTTTCAGCAAGTGCTGCCTTACTCTCCCTCCCTTGAAGCTCTCCTCAGTTTTACACATTGAAATCTTGTTTTTTCTCAGCCAAAAAAACCCAAAAACCTGCACCCAAAACCAAAGCACTGCCCAGCTGTTCCTGAAGAGCACACTGGGGAAGTCGGNNNGACGTGGGGAAGTGGGGGGGGGGGAACAAGGGGGGCTTCTCAGCGTGTCGCTTGACAGAGGCGCTTCCTCGCAGCACAGGGAGGGTCGGGCAGGAGCTGGGTGCTGCCGGGTCGTGGAAAATAAAACAAGCAGATTTAAAGAACAGCTCTGGTTTGTTTCCTGCAACTGTTCAAATTACAGTAGACTCTGCCTTGGGCTGGGGTATTCCTACTTTTTTTTTCCCCCATAGAACTAGCATTTTTTAACTTTCACGCCACAGAGTGGGCTGCTGCAACACACCGTCCTGCAATTGAGTTGGTTGTTTAAAACAGAAAAGGGCTCAAACTACCAGCTGAGATTTTACCGGGAAAGGGTTGCTGCTCCCTTCTGCAACGGGGCATTAAGATCTGGAATTTCAGGCATTTATTAGCAATAGACTTTATTCAAGTTTCAAATAGTGCTCTGTAAATAATAGAAAAATAGAATCTTCCATGTACAGGTTGATTTGATGTGAACAGCAGCACAAAATGACATAACTTTTATGGGGAGAGGTAAAAATATAGAGTACGTAAAAATGTGAGTATTGAGGCTCAGACAGGCTTTAACTCCCCTCCCCACCCACCCCCGCCGGCACTTTGCAGCATTAATGGCTCCTTTTCCCTCACATGGAAGCGAATTCAAATATGTTTTTGTTTGGGTTTGAAATGTGTTGTACCCCAGGAATGGGCTGCATCCTGGTAAAACGCCCAGAGACGTTCAGGACGTTGGGTGGTTGGAAGTACTGAGGGCGGCCTGGCTCGCTGCCGGCAGTGGCTCCTGATGATGAGGAGGAGGAAGGGCAGCTCTGGGGGCTGCACGGGGTGTCCCATGGCTGAGGACAGGGTGACCCCAGTCCCACCCTGCCCTCCTCCAGGCTGCTGCTGCCCAGGCTGTGGCACCTGTGACCACCCATGCAGCCAGGCTCAGCACACCAGCTCCTGGGGGGCACAAGAGAATGCAAGAATTAATTATTTGGGTTTTTTTTAAACTAAACCCACACTTCTGGGACTGAGGATTCAGTAGAAAACACTCAGCACAAGCCAGGTGAGGAAAGCGGGGTGCAGGGAAGCCCCAACCCTGTGTCTCAGCCTTTACTCACCGCTGTGGCTGACAGTGCTGGGATTTATTGTGCCCTGCACCTCACCAGTGCTTTAAAACAACTTTTTCGTTTTTATGACAAAAGTTTGAGCTTACCAGGGAAGGACAGACCGTTACAGACTACGCCATCTTTAAGCCCGGCTTCATGCTCCAGGCAATTTATCTGGCATCTTAAAATATTTACCGCTGCTCAGGTAAGAGGGGGAATTCTTTGAAGTCCCCACGGCTTCCCGTTCCTCACCTGCTTCCCTCAAGCACTGGAGGGAACCAGCCCGTTTCCCGTCCTGCTGTGGAATTCCCTCCCCCACTCTGGCTTGTGCCCTGTCTCCTTTCATGGCAACTAATTAGGCAGCCTTATTTGCCACGGCTAGGGCAGCGGGAGGGAGGGGAAGCTGGGCTCATCCTCAGCAGGGCTGGGCCATAAGCAGGGGGTCTCTGGGACTGGAATCTCGTTCCTGGGGGGCAGCAGGAGGTGTGGGGTGAAATACCTCCTCTCCCCTCAGCCGGGGCTCTGAAGGAGGGCCTGGCTCTGGTCCTGAGTATCATCAGTCTCGCAGGCGGCGGAGGTGGAGGAGTGACCAGCTTCCCCGTTCATCTCCCTCAGCGGGTGGTAGAGATAATCGCTGCTCTCCTGCTGCCTCTCTGACCTGGCCTTGAGAAGAAGGCCCACGTTTCCCATGGCGCTGATCACCAGAAGCAGAGCCAAGACTGAAGTCATGGAGAGCCAGGTTTTTCTGTCAGATGAGAAAAATCCACATAAGCAACATCTCTCAATCTGCGAAGGTAGGACCCTGTGAGTGCTTTGGGAGGAAGAGAAGGACTGAGGGCTCCAGCCGCTGAGGGGGAGAGAGAACTCCTTGGCAAACTTTCTAACTTCTATTGAATGTTACGTTCGTGGTACAAAATAACCCTGTTGGCAGCTCGAGTCAAGTGCCTGGGTCTTGTTCTTCCTCGTCCCTGCGCCCGGTGAGCTCAAAACCACCGGGACCTTGAACCCCGCGCACCAGAGCCGGCTGCAGAGGAGGTATTTTCATAAATTCAGACACTTGAGTCTTCTAAAATTGGAGGTGTCCCCCCAGCGTTAGAAGAGCAGTTAGCCCCGTGTCACTCAATCCAGGATGCTGAGTCAGACCACAGATTATTTGGAGAAGCAGCAGGTCTCCCTGGCCTTCCTTGCCCCGCAGCCAGGAGGGGGTGAGAACATCTCTGTCGGTGAGCAGCAAGGGCAGGGGCTTGGGGGGGGCGCACACACACACGTGTGATGAGAATTACACACTTACTCTGACAGAGAGAACTTGTCTTGGCTTCTTCCCTTACTCTGAGAGGCCAAACACCGCCCAGCTGGAAAACAAGAGAGGCAAGAAAGGCAGCGGTGAGAGAGAAGGTAAGATGTAAAATTCCCTGGAAAAAAAAAGAGCAAGTTTAGGTGAGGCCAGAACTGAACAAACAGCACATTATGCCCCAAAGCTGCTCTTCCAACTTCTGTTTGAAAACAGGAGCAGCGCGTCCAGTGGTACCTCTGTCCAGCTGCTCCTGCGCTGCCTGCGGGAAGGTGACGTTGCAGCTGCCCGTCTCCCGGTCACAGGGACACGAGTGTTCACACGCGCATTGTTCCTGGCAGTTCGGCCCGTACCAGCCCATGGGACACTCTGGGGAATCCAGCACAGACAAGTTTGTCACTGTTAAGAGCTCCACCTGCTTTGAAACCACCCGGTTTGTCGCCCTGTAGCTCCCCAGCTCTGCCATGTGGGTCTCCCCAGGTGAGTGCTGGGGCACTGGAACAGGTTGCCCAGAGAGGTTGTGGATGCTCTGTCCCTAGAAGTTTAAGGCCTCCTCCAGGCCAAGAGGGAGAAGCACCTGCCCTTCCTCTGAAGGAAGGAAACCAAAGGCTGTAGCCCCCTTAGCTCATCATAACACTCCACTCCCTGCAGCTGAGCACAGGTCTCCCACAACTGCAGAAGACATAGAATGGCTCCTGGAGAGCACTTCATCCTCCCCACTCCTCTGGTGGTGGGTCACCATTTGCTCCTGCCTGAACCAAAGCCCGTTCTATAGTTTAAAGAGAAGAGGTGAGGAGCTTTTAAAGCGAAGGCAGTTTTCCAATGCTCGCTCCCTCCTGGTGTCAAAGGAAGGTGTTTCCACCCTCGGCTGGATGGATGCCTCTCCTCACCCTTTGGGGAGGAAGTCCCCGTCTCAGAGGCCATCTGCCCAGTGAACCAGCACCACCATGACCAAGGGCAGGTGGAGACAACCTCTCTTACTGGTGGCCAGACCTTTCCAGTCTTCAAGCCCTCCTCTAAACTTCCAGGCTGGATGGGGTCTTGAGCAGCCTGGTCTGGTGGGAGGTGCCCCTGCCCATGGCAGGGGGTTGGAACTGGATGATCTTTAAGGTCCCTTCCAACTCTAACCATTCCGTGATCCTATGGCTTCCTGCCACCTGATGAAGCTTCCTGCCTGCTCCTCCCCCAGCCCAAAAGCACCAAACTGCCAGTTAACTGCTCTGATTTCGTTCACTTCACAGAGAAGATATTGTCTAAGTGGGGATGGAGCTGGCGGGGCATTCCTGGGCTGACAACAAAGCATCACGAGAAGCTTACACCCTGGTGGTAAATTAACTTGTGCTGTCAGCAGAGCAGGCTGCTCAGCGGGATGCAGGGGGGCTCTAGTACTTCAGAAAAGCTGGAGGGGTGATGCAATCGATGCCATTGCTGGCTCCAGCGTCACTGGCACAGCCGGAGCTGGAAGGCTGTCAGCCGGAACGGATGGCTCTCTGGGCATTTCATAGTTGCTGACCTGGATCAGCCAGAACCTGGGCTACAGGCAGGGCCTGGAACAACCCCCTCGCATGAAGGATATTGGAGTGTTCGTGTTCTGAGCTTGAGCAGCAACACAGATCGTTAGGGTAGATATTAAACAGGGTTCCGTAATTTCCTAATGATGAAGAAAACTGTTCTTTCTTGCCGGTTTGGGTAGGGCAGCGGGCCCCTGGGAGGTGGGAGATGATGCTCCATATGCAAAGTTCAGGCCTGAGCCTGCCTGGCAGAACTCACGCTTGCTCTGCCTACAAGGTGTGGCCCAGAGGTGACACAACCCCCTGTCCCCAGCCCCGGCTGTTCCTCGGAGCAGCCCTTACCTTGCTCGCAGGTGGTGCCGTAGTACCCAGCCGGGCAGGAGCAGGCCCCGTGCACGGGGTCACAGGAGCCACCGTTCTGGCACAGGCATTTCTGGGCACAGGCGGCCCCATAGAAACCACTGGCACAAGCTAGGGAAGACAAGCGGAGCTCTCCTCAGGGGCCTGCTTCCACAGGCAGAGATCCCACCCCACGTTTGGACCCACGGAGCCATCACTGGCGCTGGGTGTCGATGGCTGCTCAGAGAACAGAAGCTGAGTCTGTGCCTGGAGTAAGGGCTTCAGCACTTCACCCCAAGCCAATATTAAGATGCTCAGGCTGCAATTGAAGTCACAGTAAGCAGCCTGGCCCTTTGCGACTCACTCTCAGGGAGCTACCACGGCCCCAGGCAGTGGCTCTCATGATCCTTTTTCTGGCTAGGAGGAAGCGGAGCGGGAATCAGCATTACCTTCGCTGCAGTCACTGCCAGTCCAGCCAGCGTCACAGAGGCATCCCGCTGCACAAACACATACAAACGGGCATTAACAACGGTGGAGAGACTTAGAAATGGCAGGAACTTAAAATGAGGAGCCTCTGCCTCTTGGGGTGCCCTTTTAACTCTCCCTGCCTTGGCCAGGGAACCCACAAAAGGAGAATACTGAACTCAGGTACAGGTTGGGATCAAACACCCACCCACTGCAGCTGCCAACCTCAGCAGAACCTGCTGCTACTGGGATTTTGTGAGACTAGTTCCAGGACAGCTGTTAGCGGTACCTGTAACCCCTGAGCCCTGCCCAGGCCAGCCCTGCCTGTGCCAACACGGCCACAGGGACCATCAGGGAGGTGACACAGACACAGGAAAACGGGACTGAGCAGGCAGAGAGGAGTTGAAGCCAGGGATAGGAGGGCAGGGGGCACATGATGGCAGTCTCTAGAGTCAAAACAAGTTTATGAAAGAGTTGCAATTGCTCATTTGTAAAAATTGTGAAGTGGGAGAGTCAGGGAGCAACAAGGAGAGGGGGCAGGACCCAGCTGCTTTGTCATGTAATAATACACTGCGGGGGCAAAAAGGGAAACCATATGAAATCAAGTCCTATTTACAGGTCCCATTTCCAGATGGGAGTCCCAGCTGCTGCCTCCTAAAGATGGTGTGCTCTGACCATCTCTACTGCCGGGGAAAGGTGGGAAGCAGCCCCATACACAGCCATGAAGTAAGAGAAAGGCTGAGGCATGCGGCACCAGCTGGTTTCCAGAGGGCTAAAGACCTGAAAGCTGGGGCTCCCAGAGCTGGGAGGCCTCACCAAAGCCCCTTCTGCAGTGAAGAAAGTGGCGGCTGCTGGTGCCAGCTCAGATGAGCTACACTGTCACAGCAGAACGGAAACAGAGCCAGTGAAGCAGCCAAGACTCTGCACAGTGGTGCCTCACAGGCAGGTAAGTGATGTTCCCTGTGGATATATGGCCCTGGAGCTGCCCACGGGCACCCACCCAACTCCCTGTTCAGCCTCCGCCCGCCGCAGGAGCTCACCATCAGTGCAGATCCCACGCAGGCTGCAGTTGGAAGGGCCACAGTCCAAGATGTCACAGGCTGGGCCGCTCCAGAAGTCCCCGGAGCAGTGGCAGTGCCCTGCCACGCAGTCCCCATGGCCGCTGCAGTCGGCGGGCTCGCAGGGGGGCTCGTGGACACACAGGACCGTTGAGATGCTGCGAGGGCAGCGCCACATGCTGTCAAAGGGGCTGGGGACAGAAAACGGGCCCCATCAGGCTGGCAAGCACCATGCTGCTCCAGCCCCATGGGAAACCGGTTCATATCCCCCACAAATTCTGATCCTGATTCCCACTGGCAAGGAGAACATTAATAATGGCAAAATATAAACTAGCTCAGAGTCAATGTTTTAACTAAGTGTTAACTCCTATTGGATAGGAGTAATTTCAAACATGGAATTTCAAAAAGCTACCCTATTTAAGCAGCCCTGCCTTCCCTAACTGTGACATTCAACATGCCTTTTCTTGAATATTATTTGCTTTGATGTAAGTGACATCATTGCAGTTACAGCGATGCTTGGCTTTCAGCTGTCAGACTGCAAATTGCATTTTAAATCCCTTCATGTTCAATCCCTTTGTCATTTCTGACTAAAAAGCTAAGTTTAAAGTACAATATTCTATGTGAGGCAGCACAGGGTCTCCCAGTCAGTGTTTCACTTCCTCACCAATATGCTGTTGACAGTTTTCTGCTAATTCCTGTGACCGTGCAGCTCTGAATCTCCCCATCTCAGAGCTGCTTCCTTATCCGATTCCCACGCCAGGCCTTTCAGTCCTGTCAAACCGCTTTGCTGTGCATCTGAGAGCAGCTGAACTTCAATCCCCAATGACTAAGCGGGAAAAAACACAGAGTTTACTAAATGGCTTTAAATTTTAGAGTTGTTCTCTCCCTCAAAACTTGGCACTTGGCTTTACGCTGTGGGTTCCCAGCAATGGAGAGTGACTCTGCAGCAGTACAGGGGGGTAGGATGGAGCCCGGGCACTAACAGGAGCCACACAGTTATCAGTGCAGCCAGCACCTACCAGTGCTCAGACGGGTAGCTTGCAAGAGTCCCATTCAAGACCAATGTTGCAGATCCTCCGCCATCCAGGTTGATGGCATTGATGATTCCCTGGTTCTTCAGAAATTCAGCCATTTCCCAGAGGTTGATGCTGCAAAAGCAAACAGTTCACTGCTCATCCCTGCTATTTGACGTCAACAAAAGCACTATAGTAGAAGCCTGGTCCCTCTCTCCAACAGCAGGAGGGAAGCTCTCCTTTTTCCATCCCTCTCCCATCCCAGCTATGCTGACTCGCTGCCTGGAGGCTTCGTTAGCCTTTTCTGGTTCTGCCACAAAGACACTAAACATAGGTGTCTTAAACTGACCTCCTGAGCTCTGCAAGTCTCCGCCTTAAAGCAAATTACTGGCAGCTGCAGAGTCCCTGCACTTCCAGGGACTGATCTTGCCCTGAGACCTCCCCGCAGCCCTGACCTTACCCTCTGGATTCTGTCTGTCCGTCCACATGAACCAGGACCAGCTGCCCCTGACTGTCGTGTCCCACTGCTGTCCTGGCTGATATCACATTGATGAACTTGTCGAAGGTTCCTGTGCAGGGGAGGAGATAATTCAGGCACCAGCTGGGTGACAGGACTGGCTGTTTAGACATAGCTGTCTGCAAAACAGCACCCAGCGAGGAGCTCATCTGAACTGAACCGCAGGGAGAGCAGCGCCCAGGCTCCTCTTGTTCATCCAAACCCATCCAGAAATAACGTTTCTAAAAGGATTCTTGTTTTGACTGGCACAGGGACAAAGAAAGGGATTCACAATCCCTCAGTTTTAAACTCCTGTAAAAGGTATCCGCTTTGAATTTCTTCTACACAGGTATTAATACCAATCACACTGCCACCTTACAGTCGTCAGCAGATTAGATTAGATTTCAGGATATTTAGATGAGATCTCGGGCAGAAATTCTTTGCTGTGAGGGTTGTGAGACCCTGGTCCAGGTTGCCCAGAGAAACTGTGGCTGCCCCATCCCTGGAGGGGTTCAAGGCCAGGTTAGAGGGAGCTTGGAGCAACCTGGTGTGGTGGGAGGTGTCCCTGCCCAGGGCTGGAGGTGGCACTGCGTGGGCTTTCAGGTCCCTTTCAAACGAAACCATTCTGTGATTCTATGAAATTCTGTCTAACAGCCCTGAACAGGCGAGTGCAGCCTCACTTTTCCTGTACTGCACTTGCCACGAACCCAGGGTAAAGAAGCACAGAAGAAATCCAGACCTTTTAAGTGAGTAGCAAACGGCAGAGACATCAGAGTTCCCACTGCTACCCTTCCTTCCAACAGCCCTGTCAGAAGGATGATCTATGCCCAGGCTGAAGAATGGCTTTGCAATATTTACCCGTGGTTTGAGTGTCCCCGCACTCAGCCACTCGGCTCTGATTGACGTACACTTCTCCATCTCTTAGGAGCCAAACTACCCCGCTCACAAGCTGCACAAAAGGGTTTGCTTGATCCAAGACATCTTCCTCAGACAGGTAACTAGGAAAGAGAGAGCAGGAAGGGTTACCTACAGCCACAGCAGTGGCACAGAAAAGTCTCTCTTGCTGCCAGGAGACTACAGAAGAAGAGAGAAGGGGAGGAGGAGCCTGGATGAAGGTTACCTACAGGTGAAACTAGAAGCCAACCAGTGCAAAATGCTAATTCAGCAGCCTGAGTGGGCCCTGTTCTCTGCTATTCTGCACAAAACCACTGCAGATGGTCCCAGGCCACTGTGCATCAAACTCTTACCAACAGTGTGGCCAGTGGACCCGAGCCAGAACAAGGACAGAAAGCACCTGGAAGCACCATGGCCAAACATTGGGGCATCTGTGGAAGCAGCTGGAACACCTTGCTGCCTGTCAGCTTCTATCCTGCAGTGACAGCAAACAGCTTTTGAGCGGGTTTTCAGCAACAGCATCTAGTCTGCCTGCAGCTGCACGGAGGTGGAGGATGCTGCTGGCTGCTACCTGCTCCAACGCTGGCTGGGGAAGAGCCTCCTCTGCTCTTCCAGACAGCACAACCCTTCACCGAACAGTTCAGCAACCATTGCCATGATTGGAACTCAGTTATGCAGTCCACTCCACCTTTCCTCTGTGGGGAGGACAGAGATCTCTCCCCCTTCTACCATAACCAAGTGTACCAGGACACCAAGTGTACCAGACACAGGAACCTAAGCAGCTAGAGGTCACCAGAGTAACTTATCCAGCTTTTCTTCACCCTAGGAAAAAAGCCAATGCCTAGAGAGATAGCTCAGTGGGGTAAAGGTAGGACATCCTTAACTTCAGCGTTCAAATCGTGGTTCTACCCTAACTAGGAGAGGTCAAGGAGGCAGTGCCTGGGCAGCACTTCCCACCTCAGTGATACCTCGGGGGAGGAGAGATTTGGGGTGCATCAAGAAGATTGTGGCCAGCAGGTTGAGGGGGGTCATCCTCCCCCTCTGCTCTGCTCTAGGGAAGCCACATCTGGAGCACTGGGTCCAGTTCTGGGCTCCCCAGTTCAAGAAGGACAGGGAACTGCTGGAGAGGGCACAGCAAAGAGCTACAGAGATGAGGGGACTAGAACACCTCTTTGATGAGGAAAGACTGAGGGACCTCAGTCTTATTAGTCTGGAGAAGAGAACTGAGGGGGGACCTGATCAATACTTAAAGGGTGGGTGTCAGGAGGATGGGGCCAGGCTTTTTTCAGTGGTGCCCAGTGACAGGACAAGCAGGAACAGGCACAAACTGGAACATGGGAAGTTCCATCTCAACATGAGGAGGAACTTCTTCCCTGTGAGAGGGTGTCAGAGCCCTAGAAGAGGCTGCCCAGAGAGGTGGTGGAGTTTCCATCTCTGGAGACATTCACACCCCACCTGGACATGTTCCTGTGGGACCTGCTCTAGGTGACCCTGCTCTGCCAGGGGGTTGGAATGGGTGATCTCCAGAGACCCCTTCCAACCCCATAGCATTCTGTGATTCTGTGTGAGAGCGCACTCTCCAAATGTTTCCTCATTCTTACCCAAACACCATGGTGCCATCCTTCCGGATGCCGAACTGAGCATTTTGCAGGCCTCCAGAGTTTCTCACCAGCTTTCCATCACTCACAACATTCCCAAAGCACTCTCCGGTTTCCATGTTGAAGTACCCACCGTTCTGGGCCACCAGACACTTCCTGAGCCTGGCGGTCTCTTCCACTGTGGCTCTCCGTTGTGCCTGGCAGCCTCCCATGCCCCCTGGCTCTAGCACAGAAAAGGTTCTCAGGGGATTCCTCACAAAAGTGAAGTGGCCATAGACCACCTTGTGGTTTTGATCATCCGGGGGAATGTAAGAAACAAATGTTCTGGTGGTAGCCACTGGGCCACCCGTCCTGTTGTCGCTGGGCCAAGCTTCATGTGTTACGTTGCCGTACTTGAGGGGCTGACAGTCTCTGATGTGCCTGTGGTGGTGCCGAGGGCCGTGCTGGGAGGGGAAATAGGGCTGCAGCAGCGGGTCGCTGGGGGGACTCCTGCAAGGAAATGATCCCGTTGTCCCATGGTTGTCCTGGCAGAGCGTGCCCACAGCCCAGTGTCATGCTGTGCTCCCCCCCAAGGTGCCAACCTGACCTCTATCTCCTGTAACCCTGCCCAAGCCACAATCACCTGTGGTGGTCACAGTGGCTCCCTCCAGCACAAAGTGGGTTTGGGGAGACAGATAGCATCACGTTAGCTCAGAGCTAACTCGAGCAATACTGGTACCGGTTGATATGTAAATACGACTACATCAATCATCTCACCCCAATAATTACTGAGCAACCCAAGAGCCCTTGGAGCTCTCCTGCATGGCAACGGCTGCACACCAGGATCTCCCTCTGGGTGGGGATGCTGCTCAAGGTTCCTTCTCAATATTCAGAGATTCCTTGCTGCAACAGACCTTCAGTAAGTGATTATCAGCATGATAAAATTTCTAATTGGAGCTAAGGGATAGAAACAATTCACCGTGTGTACACAAACCTTCAGACATAAACCGTTGACCAAGTCTGAGGTCGGGACTGGATCCAGCCCTACCCTCTGAAAAGGAGTTTGGAAAGCCAAACCAAAGGGGGTCCTTTCTGAACCCCCACTCGAGGGGAAGGTCTCCCTGACAGCTCTGTCTGACCCCGTC
>VZRU01005403.1:9239-19602 GCA_013398155.1 Pedionomus torquatus | reverse complement strand
TAAGGTCCCTTCCAACTCTAACCACTCTGATACTTCTGCTGACTTATTGGAGAAACTGTAACATCTCGTTTAAAATTCACCAGTGCCGTGGTTTTCCCCAGAGCTCAGATGCCAAACGAATTGCCTGGCTCTTCATGGAGGTTATCACAGATTCTAAGCTGCCTAAATGGTAACATCCCCCATCCCTTGCCATTCACAGAGGGGATATTTAATATTTCTGGAGTGCTGAAGTAGACAGATCTTGCAACAAAATAATATTACTCCTTTTGAGGTGAGCAGCAGGCCAATATTCAGATTCTTCAAGGTCATGTTTATGAGGAAGAAATACTGATGAACAATCTAGGGGTTTTTCTTTCTAATATGGATTTACATCTCAAAAATACAGTGTCCTGCTTACCTGAATGGTACGAGTCCAAAACTCAGGACACAATGTCTTTGCACAGAATTGCAAGCCCCTGCATCCAACAGTTCCCCTAAAAAGCTCTGTTCCTCCTCTTGGCCAGATTCCTACCACCGGTTCCATGTGTTCCTCTCTATTCACCTTGCACCCTCTAACCTGTTATTCTGCTAAAGCCTCCATCCTCTATTTCTCTCCACCATGGTGCTTATCCAACATATCCATATAGTCTTATACTATGAAGAATTTAATATTCCCTCAGTCCCTCCATTTCCTCTCCAGCTTGCAACTTCTTCCCCTCTTGTGCATTTTAATCAGTGCCACTGTGACAGCATTAAGTTCTAAATGTGAGGAACAACTCCAGGATCTGTTTGCCCTGATGGCTTTCAACAGAATTACTGTCAATAAATCTGCCCAGGGTAATTCAATACCCAAGCTCCCAAAACTCCTTTTTTGAAATTATCTCTCTCCATGTGTAACACTGTTAGGTTGTGATAAATTGATAGATCCGAAACATTGACGTGGCATTGATACACGGTCTTTTAGAGATGGTTGATCTGGATTTTTTTTGGTAAAAAAAAACAAAAAACCAAAACACTGCAGTGAGAAATACTATTTCTTTAACAGAAGAAACTGCTCTTTTATAGGAAAGAAGATGTAAAATTATTTGGCTGGAGAAATAAGTGGGAGCACAGCGTATTGACCAAAAAGAAGCGGCACGAGTGACCCTGCAACACGCTGTGCTACCAGAAAGAAATGAAGGGGGGAGAAAAATGAGCCTGTAACCCCACAGGCAGAAATAGAGGTGCTGCACAGATTCATTAACATTTTACTTGCCTGACTGGTCTATAGATTTCCTTAACGCCGATGAACTGAAGCTGTTCCATTATGTCTGGAATACTGGCACATCGCGTGAGGTTGATTCTCGGGTAGTAAAGCAGGTACGACAGGCACATTTCATTCCTGGTGCTCAGACCACCCTGAAAAATGGGGTTATTTGTTTTTCTTTCAATCAAGACAGCACGGGAATCCCACAGATAAAAACATAGATTAGCATTTCTATGCTAATGAAGTGTGTCAGGAGATTGTCTCCTGATTGGGTCAGGAGGCCCAATTAAATGGTTTTACTTCTCACATTAGGCTATCAAGTAGCAAGAAGTCATTACATAATTAATTACAAAATGCACTGCAAGCTCAAGCAACAGCTCCTGAGCCTAAAAAAAATGTCAGAAACAATGATTATCAATAAAATAAGATTCTTATTATGTTGAATAGTACTATCTAGGTTCAGGCTTATTTTCAGCTGTCCCTTAAGTTGTTTATACCTCCCATGTTTCAAAACAAGGCCTTCGAAGTGGAGCAGATATAGAAAAAAATCTGGTAGGATAATCAGTCTATTTACTAAGAAATTAAATGAGCTTTGCCTAGTGAAATCGAGGCAGGGATGGAATATGTATCTATATGGACTCTCCTTGTAAGTACGTGTGAGAAGAGTAAGAAAAAAAAGAGTTACTTAGCAGAAAACGCTGACTCAAGAACAAATGAGCACTAAATGTAAAATCATTAATTACAGTAAGATTTTCACCTAGCAGAAGGTTTTCACCTTGAACAGTCTTCCACACACATCGAGAGTGATGGGGCAAAGAACTAATTTTAAATTAATCTTGGTGAATATGGACAAGATTATGAGTTGCAGATTCCTAGAAGCTACATGAGAACTCACAGAACCACAGGAATAGACATGGAGAAGACAAAACACATGAACCAAGGACCAAGAGCTAGTGTTGTCACCACAAAGGCAATAGGACAAAAACTCAAAAGCCTTAATTCTTTTGGTTATCTTCATATACCTACTGCAGGCACTTACATGTCAGCCATGGAGGAGAGGGAGACGCATCCAGGATGCCAGGACCAGGTCTTTCCTGCCCAACAGAAGTCCCTCAGGTCTCACTTCTGGAGGTCTGGATCCAGCCCCTCCCATGGAAGCAGGATCAGTCCCTGCCGAAGGCTGGGTGCTGGCAGCTACATCCCTCCCATAAATACACTGGGTCTGGCATCGCTCTCTGGTTTCTCAGCCAGCTGGCACACCCCAGCCCATGTCCCAACAACCAAATTTGGTTCACCTCCAAAACCAAGTGGGCCACATCACAATGGCCTCTACTAACCTAAAAACCCTGTGCCTGGGAGACCGTGTGCTGCCATGGGCCAAGCCTCAGCTGGACCACCTCGACCCTGAAGGGGATGCTCACCTCCTGACCACGGCCCTGCCTTGTCCTCTGCCATGGACATCACACCCTTGGCTGCAAGGGTGTGAGAGTATGCAGAAGGCTCCTCCTAAGCCATTCCAGGGACAGTAGCCCACTTGGAGAGTTCCTGAGGCTGGAAAACCCACCACTTGAGAAAGAGAACGGGAAGGGTCTCACTGAGCCACCTCCTCCCAGCCCAAAATCCTGCCTTCCTCACGGATTCTACGTCAGGCACGAAAGCAATTGGTCACAGCTTGATCACAGCATAAGTAAAAATCAGCATTTAAAAACCAGCAATTGCAACTTTGGGGAAAAATGTGTAAGAAGTTCATAAAAGTAATGCATTAGAATATGCAAAATATGCCTGTTAATACACGTTCCGAAGAAAGCACTCCTTACATGAGCAAAGTTTGATTTTTATAGATCTTTTATGAGCTGGCTTGCTTAGTTTTATAAACTAGTCATTTGAATGCCTTATGATCACAGTCTGATCTCTTGCATAAGAGCCCTGATGACTTAAAAACTTAAGAATCTGCGAAAGACATTACATAATCACATGCACAAAAGCATCAGCAAGGAAGTTCATGCTTTTCAATAGCATTTTATGAAAAAGATTTTAGCCCCCAATATTATCTGTCTGCTTATTTTGATCCATTCAGACTTGTCTTACCCATGTCATGTGGGTTCGGTCCACGGTACTGTAGTGACATTCTGTGATTAAATTATCCCCCTGAAACACAAGATGTAAGAAGTTCACAGGTCTGAAGTTCCATCAACGGCAGCTCCAGGTGAGCACAGATGACAGGAAACACTTCAGAAATACAGATCAGAGCAGTGGATATGGCTTTTTGGAAGAGCAGAGGATTAGGTAATAGGCATACGGTAAGGCTTTGGCACTGAGCATTCATATTATCCTCAGGGATCCCCCCTGGATTTAAAACAGGGTCTTATTAGTAGTCTGGTCTGTTCTTCTAAAATAGCAATGGAGGTGCCCAGTCATAATCCTATTTTCATGAGAATTATCTGTGCAGAGGACGTATAGACAGGAGTCTTGCTCCAAAACTCACCCAGTTCTAGTTTGGATACCTTTCCCCGGGGCTAATTTACCCTGCCAACTTCAACAGAAATCCTTGCCAAATGAGGAAAAGAAGGTTTTCCACATCACAATAACAACTATTTATCTGCCAAGCCTGGGAGTAGAGGAGTGGCAGGCAGAGACTTAACTATATTGACAGATATGTATGGGAAAAGCTGATTACTTTCCTTCTCAAGTAGGTACAATTAACTCTTTGCTGTCTTGACAAACTGATCTACAGGTTGGTAGCCCCTTTACTCCCTGTACCTAACCAAATCCAAATCTTAAAATCACCGTGATAATCAAGTGGAAATTAAAATATGTCAAAAATGTAACGGTTTTGGTCAACTCCTTATTACAAGGATGGAAGAGGTTTATTTGTTTTGGGTATTTTTGTGGGTTTGGTGGTTGGTTTTTTTTGGGGAGGTGGGTATCAGCATCTTCTCTTATCACTCATTGTACTAATCTTCCCTGCAAATAAAAAACCCCCCTTCAAAGGTGGATAATTTCTCTTTTTTTTTTGCCAGCTCAATGCTAGAACTAACTGGACCCCGGGATGCTGGAAGAAGGTGCGTCCGGAGCTGGAGCTCTCTGAAGCTGCTCCTGGTGGGAATATGCTGGTTCCCACCGGTGAGATGTCTGGTTCTCGTGGTTCTCCAGACTGGATAAATTTCACTCAAAGCCTTCCCTTCTGAAAGACTAAACCTTTCACTTCCAAAATTTGGATGAAAGTGCTCGTATGCGAAGAAAACAAATAAACTGGACTCAGCCAGCTGAAAGAAGGATACACCCTCGGAAGAGCTGGCAGAAGGAGAGAGTAACAA
Source organism: Pedionomus torquatus (assembly GCA_013398155.1). Lineage (NCBI taxonomy): Eukaryota > Metazoa > Chordata > Aves > Charadriiformes > Pedionomidae > Pedionomus > Pedionomus torquatus. The sequence continues at coordinate 15,060 of VZRU01005403.1, read as the reverse complement.
GAACTTCTATGAAAATTTTTGAACATTAATTGATTAGTTTGTGGTCCGAATAACACCAGAATGATGTATGTAAAGCCGTGCTGGTATTTTTTTGCATAAGATGAAAACAACAAAAGGCATGAAAAAGGCTCACTTCAGAGACCGAATTCCTGCTCCTACTCAAGCTGTCTTTTTTAAGTTGCTGATGCTATCAAATACCTCTTTTAGTCTTTCTGCCGTCTACACCCTTTTGTTCTTGAGTTTTAAGAAGCCTTTCTCTATAATCTGCATGGATTTTCCTAAAAATATTACAGGCTTTCTCTGCAAACCTGTCATCTTCTGCCAGCCCTCTTCCTAAACCCTTCAGCACTTCTTTCCTGGAGGAGGTAACACCAGCTTGTCTTTGAAGTCCCCGTGGACTACAAGCAGTTGGACTTCAAAGAGTAAATCCTGCACCTGAAGGTCCAGGTTTTGCTGTAGAAATTAAACTAGAAAGCTAGCATTTTAGCTTCTCCCTTTTAAAGGACAAATATCAAAATGTCCCAGTGTGGGAGAAGAGGCATATGAGAGGAAGGGACTTGAAGAGAAGTCTGAAAGTTCAAACCATGGGGCTCCTGACCATACTTGAAGCCATTCCAATGGTCTTTACAGCTCCTTTCCTTTACCAGCTTCAATCATAAAGAAAAAAAAAAAAAAGTTCAGTTGTCTTCTATTTTGCATCTGACCAATCCCATTTATTTGTTCACATGCACCCAGATATTTCCAGCTCCTCTGCTGGTCAGATCTGGAGCACCCAACTTTTGCAGCACTAACGCTCTGTCCTCAGGCCAAAGCTTCAAAAACAGATGCCAGCTGGAACTAACAAAGGTTGGGTGGATAATTTTTAAAGGAGTGACTCAACCCCCCAAAAAACCACCTCGACTGTTCTCATGCAATACCTATGGATAGCTACTGCTTTATTATATAATTGTGGTCAGGAATTTATCTGAAAGATAAAGGTTTCAGAATTTATCTGAAAGATAAATTACATTTTTCTCACAAGAACAGCAAATAGAATTGTGTTATTTCTTCTTCTGAAGGGCTTTATTTACTCAGTGAAATCTCATGGGGAACACGAGCACTGAGTTTTACTCCCACCAACAAATAAAAATGTGAAACAAACAGAAGACCTGGCTGATTTGTAGACACTTGTCTGCAAGGCTGGGTACCTGCTGTGAGCAAATGCTCAGGATGTGCTTCTTGGCTCAAATGGCTCTGTAAAGCCATGCAGTGATGCTTCCATTCTTCATCTGGCTGCATGTGCAAAGATGGCACAACCAGGCACATGTGTGATTTTATAATCTCCTTTAAGTATTTCAAAGAATCATAGAATCTTTCAGCTTGGAAAGGACTTTTAAGATTACCAAGTCCAACCATTAATCTAGCACTGCCAAGTCCACCACTAAGCAGTGTCCTTCAGCACATCTTTTAAATACCTCCTGGCGTGGTGACTCAACCACTTCCCTGGGCAGCCTGTTCCAGTGCTTTACAAACACGTCCAAGTACAGGGTGATGGTCATTGACCCAGTCCTGCTGGCCACACTGTTCCTGATACAGGCCAGGATGCTGGTGGCCTTCTTGGCCACCTGGGCACACTGATGGCTCATATTCAGCCAGCTGTAGACAAACCCCTCCAGGTCCTTTTTTGCCAGGCAGCTCCAGACACTCTTCCCCAAGCCTGTAGTGTTAATGGGGTTCTTGTGACCCAAGAGCAGGAACCAGCACCTGACCTCCTTGTTGAACCTCATCCCATTGGCCTGAGCCCCTCAATCCAGCCTGTCCAGATCCCTCTGTAGAGATCTTCCTACCCTCCAGCAGATCAACACACCCACCCAACTTGGTGTTACCTGCCAACTTGCTGAGGGTGCACTCAATCCCCTTGTTCAGATTGTTGATCAATATATAAAACAGAACTGGCCCCAATACTGAGCCCTGGGGAAAACCAATTGTGACTGGCCACCAGCTGGATTCACCACAACTCTTTGGGCCAACCATCCAGCCAGTTTTTCACCCAGAGAAGAGTACGCCCATCCAAGCCATGAACAGCCAGTTTCTCCAGGAGAATGCCGTGGGAAATGGTATCAAAGTCTAGTCTACTGTAACAGTAAAGTTCAAATTATGTAGTTGCAGACACCAAACGCACCCAAAGAATAGCTAGAATTGATGGGCCAGCCAGTTCCATAGTGCCTTCTGAGACACTTCAACTTTAAAGCATTAGTCCCTCTGCAATGAGTGAAGAAATGAACAAAACACTCAAGAATTCTGCAGCAAAATTAATCCAAAATGTGACTAAATGTCAGGCACATAATCTTGAAACACTTTCAGGGAAAGAATAAAGAGTGTCCTACTGGCAAGATGGTTCTTTCTTCTTTGAGATACTGAAACTCCTGGAAGTTGAAGTCAAAGTCATCATCATAAGCAAGAAGCTTCTGCTCCTGGCCGTTGCGGAAGTGGCGCATCCTGATAGCTCTGCCGGCAAGATGGGCGTGAAGAAGTACTGCAAACACATGAATCCCAGCAGGTCTCTCAGCACCTAGAGCCTGGCAAGGACAAACCACAGAATCACAGAATTGCCTGGGTTGGAAGGGACTTTTCAAATCATTGAGTCCAACCACCAACCCAACACCAACAAAACCCATCACTAACCCATGTCCCTCAGCACCACATCTACCCATGTTTGAAATACCTCCAAAGGACTGTGACTCAAACACTTCCCTGGGTAGCCGGTTCCAATGTTTAATAACCCTTTCAGTGTGAAAATTTTCCTAATATCCAATCTGAACTTCCCCTGGTGCAACCGGAGACCATTTCCTCTTGTCCTATCACCTGTTAGATGACGACACCAACACCCAACCAACATCACCAGTGTGCCCAGATACAATGTAATGTCGTGCAAAGTACAAACCGAGTGAAGATACGTTAATAAATGCATTTTACATTCCCTCAGTTTACAGCAAAATGTGGTCTGGGACAAAAAGAAAAATATCTGTATGCAAAACTAAGGTTTTATATACAGAAAAGCTTGTGTTTTTCCTGGGATTTTTTTAAAGAAACAAACAAACAAACCTGCTTTGACTCCTAGTGCATGGATTTTATGAAAATCTACTGGATTGCAAATAACTTCTCAGTAGATTAAGACTGTCAAGGGTATTTTACTAAAACTTGCACATTATTTTACCTCTATTGGCAATTGGTACTGCTGAACATGGATGTTTATTGTGAAGAAAAAAAATTGTATGCAGTTATGAATGACATTATCATCAGTATCATGCCAAGAGAAGCACTTTAAGGTAAAAGAATGTAATTATAACGTGCTCGACTTCCCATCTTCAAGTCAACTGGTAGTGAAATACTATAGGTTGACCTCCAAAACTTTTTTCCAGGTCAAAAACATTTTAAAATTGACTTTTCCAAATGGACACAAACCTGATATCACTCCCGTTCCAGCTGAGGTCCACGGACCTGAACTTTTAATTTGCTAAACTATGACTCTTGTTCAGAGACCCAAACTAGATATAACCTGACATCACGATACCTTTCAAATAGAGCCTTAAGGTCAGAAACCTCACAAGAGCAGATTAATCAATTGGTTTTAGGCTGAAAAAACCCAGGACAATCTGCAAGGTTTAACATTAGCAAGAACAAATTTAAATTATGTATCTAATTTGCACTTCGCTCCAAAGCCCATCATAACAAGCATCGATCCAACCTTTGTAATGGAAAAGTGTATGAAAATCTCTCATAATACATTCATCACAGATTCTAGGCAATACTTCCATTATCTGTAGAGATATTTAGATTATCCTAATGAAACCACGAGTTTAATGAAGGCGTAATTTTGTACTTTGGGCTATGCAACTAAACTAATTCAGGTCTTCAGTTTCTGTGGTTGGTCTAAGAATAGCTTTCAGGCTTTCACTTCACTATTAGAAGCTCTTGCACATACACAGACCTTAATTAGTCTATCTCGATAATTTTTCTGGGCTATTTATAGCTTTGGTGTGGAAAGCAACGTATGCTTACAGATGGAACCTACAATTAAATCATCGCAAGCGCTGCGTCACCCAGTATTACTCACACCAGCCTGAAAATTGAGCACCTCAAGAACCCAGATCAAAAAGACTCAACATTCAACTCAGCACACAGCGGATGCCTTTCTTCACATGTCCTTAACCAGTAACTATCAATCTTCCCAAGAAGTTACAGGGGGCTGTCCGAAACTATTTCTAGGAACGAAACCCAACGGATTAAGGCAGGAGACATACCTCTTCCAGACATTCCAGTGTGCAGTGACCCTCTGACACAAATTCAGGCATGTCCGGTGGGATATTGTGGAAGAGGCTGACCCAAAGACCGGCTTCAATAACCCCAGCATCGTATTTCCTTATAACTGGAGTATAAATTAACCTCAGACCCGAGTTATCTATCAAGCCTGAAACAAAAGAACACAGTCAGCCATGGCTGTAAATCAGTATTAAAAATAAATAAATAAATAAATAAATAAATAAATCCAATTGTTTCACATTTTTCAAGGCTTGCCCCAGGTTTTTTACATGGAAATTGAGGAAGCGACCCCAGGAAGCTGGAAATGAGTCAAACCATACGCAGGAAGCAATAAATAGGGGCAGCCCACAGGGGTGTTATTAAACAGGGTATGTTGCTATCTGTGGTGCTCGGATGTGAATTGAAAAATATGTGCTGCCTGTAGCCCCCGTGTCCCTTCCACTAAGCTATCCAACGTGGACCTCAGAGAAAAGAAGGTGAATCCCAGGCAGAGCAAACAGTGCAAAGAAATTCTAAGACCTCAAAAGGTGCTATGTATTATTTTCAATCAAGAAGAGCTTAAAGCTGCTGTGGGTTTTTCCTTTAAAATTTCCGAGGCACGTGTTGCCTTTTATTTGCGAATTTGCCTATTCCCTCACCTTGAGCACCCGCCACAATTATATTTTTTCTTTCTTTTGGATTGCCTGTTACGTTACAGCATCCCTCAGATGACCAAATCCCCCCCTTTCTGCAATCCCCCCCTACTATAAGAGCATTGTCTAAACATACAAAAACAGGATTCCTCGATCCCAAACTGGAAAATAATAATTGCACCTTGAATAAAGCAGCCCTGAGAAACAGGGCATTTTAATGCTTCGCTCACTCAAAGACTTCTCTTGATATCAAAAAGCAGTTTAAGGACCTGAAGCCTGATGTAAAGAAGTTGTGGTTTTTAAGAATCAAAACTCTGTGAATCGAGTTCACCTAAATACTTAGCCCTAAGCATTTGTTTGTGTACCTACGCAGAAACTTTGCTGCCTCTATCGTCTAACTGCTTATAACTAACTCTCTTATATTAAATTTTTTTTATTAGGAAACATGGAAACAAAATCCAAAGGCGCACTTGTGTTGCACACACTCTACGTTCTTAATTTCCTCTTTGTTGCCCCCTTTCAAATTATTGGGTTTAAAATTAAAAATGCACAAAAAACCCAAACTCAAACCAAACCCCCCCCAAAAAAAACCCCACAAACCCTTGCAACGCAATGGGAAGCGCTTGTGTCTGGTTTCAAAGTTTCCAACCTTGCAGGTCTTAAAGGGTGTGAGGGCACAAACCTTCTGTGTAGGACGGATTGTCATAGTGCACCTCCATAAGGACGAACTGCGGGTCAGCGGCCGTGCCGATGGATAAGCCAACGTGAGGAGGGTAGGTGAAGCCCTGGAAGTCAGCACAGACATACAGACTTAAGATATTCTTTTCTGCCATGGTTAGAGGGGTTAATTTCTCTTTTTCAATGCATCTACTCTTTTTTTTTTTTTT
>VZRU01005401.1:37080-47385 GCA_013398155.1 Pedionomus torquatus | reverse complement strand
AAAAAAAATTAAAAAATGCTTTTCTTCCCAACAGCAAAATTTCAAGCCCAGGCTGAGAAACGCCGTGCATTAATTCCCGCTTCCTGCCTGAGGATGGCTTATATGTACTCGGCTCCCTCTCCGAGCCTGCGAACGGGGCCAATTACTGGAGCTCTTTAAACACCGCGTTGGGCTAGAGAAAGCTAATCAAGACATCCAGATGCACCGTTCTCCCCATTCCGGCAGCAAACTAATTTCTATTTCATTATGTTTTTCATCACGGGATAGGAACTCCGGGCTCAGTTGTTACAAAAAGCGTACAGAAGACCCCACTGCTTATTTTCTTTTGACATAAAACTGCTGATTTTTTGCAGCCCCGCCCCAGCAAATCCAGGTAGGGGATGTTTATTCTTTGAGGATGACATTAATTACACGGCAAGGCAAAGACTGGATGCGAAACCAAGCTTAACCCTGATCTAAAGACACGAGTTCAGCCAAAGGGGAGCGCTTTTCTAGAGCACTAATTCTGGCAGGTACAACCCAAGAGGGTGTATCTGACTCTTCAATTCACGCTAAAACAAGACGTGATGAGGAGTTAATGAAAATGGCTGAAATGAGCATCTGCATCAGTGTCAAGACAACTTCCTTCATCTGTCTGTTCCCACAGACACACATGAAACGGACACACAGCATGAGAACGAAGAAAATGTTATTTTAGAGGAATGTAGGTGTGTGAATCCGACTGCAACTAAACTGCCCCCACATTCAGTTTTGGGGGAGGAATATATCCGTTTCTTGTTTAAAGCTGCTCCAGATCCCTTCCCCTTCTTTCTTTCTAAAAGCACTCAAGAATAATTCCAACTCGCATATCCTGCTACATGACCCTAAAAAGCCAGCAGGGCAGAGGCAACTTGCAAAGATGCGCTAATATTGATCTTTTTATCATTAAAAAGTGCTCCGATTGTGTCTGGTCTGAAGGGCTTATACTTTGGGTTTTCATTCAGTCTTCGTCAGACTGAGCAAGGCAGAGCCAGAGCCAGTCGCTGCCTGAAAGAACTTGCAGATTAAAAATAGACAAATCATCCCAGACAGGGAAATATTTAACCCCACCTTACCCATGAAGAACTGAAGCAGACATGAACAAGCCATTTCCCAGTGTTTCTCCGGGAACGTGTGACAAATCCGCTGGTGAAAGCTCCCACTGACGAACTCCTAGTTTGTTTCCTTACGATGAAGGATTTTTTTCTGATTAAAGTCTCATTTGATACAAGTAGCTTATGTACTTCGTTAAATACCTAAAATGAGTCGGGATTCTCATTCTATTTTTAAGCTACCCTTGTTTATCTAAGCAGATGACCAATGACATTTCCATTGCACTGATGTTCACAATTTGCCCTCGTTTCACGATTGCTTCTTGCCAGGGAAGTGCCCAAAGTCTTTTGGAAATAGTCAAGGGCTATTTTATCCCAGAATTCTTTAATATTCTTTGTGCTTTTAACTGCAGAAATGCACCCAAAACCTGACCCCAAAGGTAATGAAATATCGAGGATTTTAAAAGATTCAGAAACATAAAAACATACGTTAATCCAAATAACAGATTTTTCCCCTCCTAGTATTAAAAGAAAAAAGCTAAATTAACAGACAAAACATCCACCTCCTCTCCTCCTTCTCTAAGGAATAAGGTCCTCCTCCCTTTCAGCATCTGAAACCTCTAAATGCCCAATTCTACAACTTCAAATCCCAGGAATAATTCCATTTACCCCAGTCACCACCAGCAGCAAGGAGTGGGCTCGAGGACATCCCATACGTGAAAAGCACCCAACCACCCAGCTACAGCCTAAGGATCGTTTCACAGAAAGGTTGTAAACACACGTAAAATATTACTAAAATGAGTATTATTAACTTGACACTTATTTCACCTATTGCCAACAAAAATACTGAGTCCTGTTGAGTACCCCACGCAAGCGAAACCATAGGAGGTAGAGGTGTTGCCCAGGCATCTCCAAGAACCTGATCTGAGAATGAAGATACCCGAGTGCCGAAGGGCAATTGCAAACCAGAGGCTCCAGGAGCAGTCTGCAGAGCTACACAACCCACCTGCATCCCAGCCACCTGTGTATTTACAGCTTAGAAATAAGGACTTAAAACCTCCAGTGGTACAGAAACATGAGCCCGTTCAGCTTCTCCAAACGTTTTCCTTCTTCTGCCCCATCAAAACTCAGGCAGTAAGGAACGGCAGAGAAAGAGTCGATGCACTTTTCTGTCCAACAACAAAGAAGAGGCCCAAACACATTTCATAGAATCATACAATTGTTGAGGTTGGAAAGGACTTTTAAGATCATCGAGTCCAACCATTGACCTAACACTGCCAAAACCACCACTACACCAAGTCCCTCAGCACCACGTCTGCCTGGCTTTTAAATGCCTCCGGGGATGGCGATTCCACTACTTCCCTGGGCAGCCTGTCCTTCCAATGTTTGATAACCCTTCCTGTGATTACATTTTTCCTAATATTCAACCTAAACCTCTCCTGGCACAACTTGAGGCAACTTCTTCTTGTCCTATTGCTTTTTACTTGGGAGAAGAGACCAACTCCCACCTCACTCCAAACTCCTTTCAGGAGGTTGTAGTTACTTTACTTCTAGTGACTTGACTGTGTTCTAATAAATACTAATGATTCCCATTTTAGTAAATATTGTGTGGCCACCAGGCTGAGGGAGGTCATCCTGCCCCTCTGCTCTGCCCTGGTGAGGCCCCATCTGGAGTCCTGTGTCCCGTTCTGGGCTCCCCAGTTCCAGAAGGACAGGGAACTGCTGGAGAGGGGACAGCAGAGGACCAACAAGATGATGAGGGGCCTGGAGCATTTCTCTGATGAGGAAAGGCTGAGGGACTTGGGTCTTTTTAGTCTGGAGAAGAGAAGGCTGAGGGGGGATACATCTGATCAATGTATGATCAATAAATATATAAAGGGTGGGTGTCAAGAGGATGGGGCCAGTGTTTTTCCAGTGGTGCCCAGTGAGAAGACAAGAGGAAATGAGCACAAACTTGAACATAAGAAGTTGCATCTAAACCTGAGGACGAACTTCTTGGCTTTGAGGTGGTGGAGTCTCTGTCTCTGGAGACATTCAAAACTGTCTGGACATGTTCCTGTGCAACCTACTTGAGGAGGACCTGCTGTGGCAGGGGGGTTGGACTAGATGATCTCCAGAGGTCCCTTCCAACCCCGTCTCATTCTGTGATGCTGTGATTTGTGTAGCTGTTTCAAAACACAAACATGAGGTTTCAAAAGACAAACATGATTTTACACTGAGTGCATTTTTCAAGCCCTGAAGCTGAGCAGTGACCAGCCGATGACAAACCACCCTCAAATGTTTCACACTCCTAATACAGCGGGACTTCTCAAGCGCACAAACCGTAGAGCTCTGAATTTTTGTTTGGTGAATGCACCAAAACACAGGTTTAAGCAAAGCCTTTTCTACTTACTACTATATTTATTACAGACACGAGTTTAAGGGACGGAGTATATGTTATTAAAATCTTGCATAAAATCAAAATCCTTCAAAAGGAAATGGATTTTTTTTCCTAATAAATAGCCTACTGTCCGAAATCTTTGGAACCATCAAGCCAACTTCTCAGACAGGATGCATATGTTGACAAACTGGAACACGATTTACTTTATTTCCAGTATTTCTGGCCACTCACTAATAAAAGAACATGTAAGGCTCGGCATTCTCAGGACACGCCAAATTGCAATGTCCTGGTGGGATTTTCTCAGGCTAAAAATTAAAATCTTATTTTAGCAACAGTTCACATCAATTACATTGGAATTGCAGTTCTCAGTGGCAAAACAGGACAAAACCACAACTATGTGGGAATTTCAGGAAAAAAACCAAAACCTCCGCTGCCAAACACGATAAGGAAACTATGCGAGTTATTTCTTCTGGACCCATCACAGAAAAGGACTAAAATTTTCTTAGCACAAACCCCCTCTCTCTGCCGAGGAGTTACTAAAAGGCACGCAACATGTATATCTATATTTTATACCATTAAAACCAATGCCACGTGCCATCAATACAGCCACAAAAGAAAGGTTCACACTGGAAACTAAATATAAATGAGGAAATGGGTAATTAAAGAGGCCCCAAAGATGAAAAGCTTTTCTGCAGAATGGGCTGTTAGCAACGGTGCCAGAAGTTCCAGCGTAAAAAAAAATCCCTAATTTCGCTATACGTTGCTGAAATGAAAAGGTCATCTTGAAAAGACACCCAGCGACACAAGGTTCTTTCCCCCAGCTTCCGTGAAGGAATCAAACTGGCTACCAGTTCACAAGGCGCCCTCGTGGCATCACCACCCCCTCAACTGGTTTCCTCTCTGTGGTTACAGCCGATTCCTCCTCCTGGGTCAAACTCCATATTAAAATACACAAGTTGCAGTCTCTCCTAGAACCAAATTAAAAAATAAAAATTAAATATCAGGCTAGTTTTTGGCAGTTCCAGACTTCTGTCAGAACCCCCAGTTAAAAGCATCCTCAGGGGGTCTTTAAAAATGATTTTAACTCAATGAATTAATTGATTTACTTTTTAAATTAATCCTACACACAAGAAATCAGGGTTAGAAGATTAACACACACATACTGTGGCCCTACGGGAGTAATTGGGTGCATTTGATAGAGCATATGGTAATTCTATACATGGTAAATACTCTATACGGCATTCTATACAGTAATTCTACATGCTATGCTCGATGTACAAGTAAAATCTTGAGTCATCTTTGTCAGTTTTATTTTGAGGTGGCAATATCCACATAAGCGAAAACCAACCCAGGAGAAAGTGCAGAATGAGACCTTTATGAATTTTTTGTGATACTGCCTGTGTGACCGAGGTCCAAACATCACAGGAACGAGTGAAACCCTCAATCTATGAGACTGCAGCACCTAAAAAAAAATCCTAAAGGCAACATTTCTTTACCTAGAAAACCAAAAAAACATTTGATACTTGCACGGCAGCCATCTCACCCCTCCTCCTGCAGAGACTGTCTTCTGTAGTTAGCGAGCTTTAAGTGCAATTAGGCTTTGTCTTTGCTTCATCTCCCTCAAAAATAATTCAGATGTTTCTGTCCTCATTCCTGGAGACGCTGACATCCAAAGCCCACTTAGGAAGGAGAGCACAAGAGCCCACAAGTTTAATCCGTGTGCATTAAAGCCACATCCCCTCTCCATCAGGGGTGGGAGGGAGAGTCAGTCCTGAAAAAACAGTTGTCACTCCCCCCCCCCAATTCTCTTCTCATCTCCCAGTGAGTACATTTGATACAATTTAAAATTAAACACTTCTTTACTCATCATTTTTTACACACCAGATTGATTTTCATTCGGGAGCTTCCCATGAAGAGACCTTTCTTTGTTTTCTCTTTTTACCCCAGGATTTCAGAATTCCGGATTCTGTCCCGGGTGCAGCTTGGAAGCCAAATTTCTATCTCCTTTTAAGTATTGAGGAGCTGCAGGTTCTCAAAGGACCAGCTTCAGGCAAAGTGCTTGCACAGATAACGCCCTCTCCGAAGGCTGGCACATTTCCATCTCAATGGCATCCCCATTTAATTCTTCATCTGGGGCGTCTCTTCGAGCAAGCGCAGCATCACTGCTGTTTAGACGTCTACTAACACGCTTTGAGTTGTATTTTTTTTTTTTTTCCCCTGCAGAAGCAGCAATAAATTTCAAGTCATGAGCAAGTCGCCGTTACTCTGGGGAAACCAAAAAACGGTACTAACAGGAACCCCACTGAGGATTTTTTCTTCTCGTTGCATTAAATGATTTGCAGTCACTCCCCGGTGAGTCCAATTCTCCAGAGCAGACGTGAGACGTCGCGTGGGAGGCTGCAGACTGGGTAAATAGAGCTGCTTTTCACAGCAGCCAGTTTCAACTGACAACGATGCTACACTACATGCTTGCATAAGTTCAAAATTAAAATTTGGCTCTGCTCTCTCTATTGTTCTCTGGGCTCCAAAGGAAAAAATATTCTTCTGAAACCTGCCTGCGACAGGCAAGGGAGGGCCACGCTTCAGCAAAACCATTCTATCAAATGGAAATGGTAGCGCAGAAAGGTGTTGCCAAGCAAGTGAGAGACGTGACATCGACCTCCCAAAATCAGCTGGATGGAAATTAGGGATGGCCCTTCTCCCAGAGCAGAAATGTCACTAGTCACTTGCTGAAGGACACGGACCAAGGAGCATGTGCATGTACTATATGGACTATCGTGTAGTGAAAGAACGAGGGGTAATGGTTTTAAATGGAGACAGGGGAGATTTAGATGAGATCTCAGGAAGAAATTCTTTCCTGTGAGGGTGGTGAGACACTGGAACAGGCTGCCCAGAGAAGCTGTGGTTGCCCCATCCCTGGAGGTGTCCAAGGCCAGGCTGGATGGGGCTTTGGGCAACCTGGTCTGGTGGGAGGTGTCCCTGCCCATGGCAGGGGGGTTGGAACTGGATCTTTAAGATCCCTTCCAACTCTAACCATTCTATGATTCCGTGATTTCTACACTGGACCAGTGTCTTGGATATTTGCAAGGCCTCCAAGAACGACTCCCCACAAGATTTTTCTCCCATCTTGATTTCTTCATGGCTGAACCTAGAGAACCACATTTCTTTTCCAAGAAACACTCATATATAAACCAAAAGTTCCTCTGACATGCATCCTGCAATGGATCCAAATATATTCTGTGGCCACCAGTAGCTTGTTTAGCTTTTTGACCCAGTGTATAGATCTGTACCAGGCATTCAAGTACAAATCTTGGAGTCTCTAGAGTCCAAGTGTTAGTGCAGTAAAAAAAAAAAAAAAGAACTGAAATCTCTCATGGATTCCAATTCTACATTTTGGCCATTTAAGTTTATTTTGCCTTTTTGACCTGCTCAGGGTGTTACATCAACCCAGTCCAGCTCTGGAATAGCTGCAGAACTCTATAGCTGCTCACAAGATCTCAGTGCTAGTTCTCCTTTGAGTAGGGGGTGGCAATAGAAACGGTGTCTCCTCGCAATAAAAGCTAACACATCATGAAAACACAGTAATTTTTTTCCAAACATATGCTAAGACTCTATTATAGATCAAAAGAAAAATCAGCAGCTGCCTCCTCAAGCAGCAATTTGGGGCATGATAAACATCCTAATGGTTCAGAGGCTGAAACAAAACAGAATAACAAGCTACAAATAATTATCATCTATTCTGCAGAAAAAAAGCCAGAAAGTTTAGAAAAATCAGAAAGTTTGCTGCAGAAAGTCCCCACATGATCTACTATTCGTGTAATATTCAAAGTCACAATTCTCAGTCAGTTTAATTCCTCAAAAAGTTCTTGACCATCTTGAAAACTTTAACCGACAGTGGGACCACTTTGACCTCCTGGGCTTGTGAAAGACACCAGCAACTGGTGCCACTCAAGACTGGAAAAGTTAATGCCTAAATTAGGGAAGAATTTTTTTCCTTCCCTCTCCCTCTCTTCAGCTTGTAATAAATTGGACAAAGCAATCTGGGTACAGTGGGGTTTTTTATGGTCATCCAATGGCAAACCGCAAATTCCCAAGTGCACTTAGGAGGAAAGCAGCCAAAAGCAAGCTTCAGCACCCTTTAATCAAATCTAACAACTAAACGATCTGGATTTTGGCTAGAACGTGTACTTGGACGTGGAGGCATCTATCCGTAGCTCTCGAGAGCCAGCAGAGATTTATCCTACCTTGGTTGCCTTCACGGCCAGCAGCTGTTCTGGGCAGCTCTGAATACCACACGTAACTAAACCCCTGAGAGATTAAGACAATTCAATTGGCAAAGAACAAGGTCTTGGTAACATCATCTACGTACAAGATCTGCTCTCTGTCCTGCCCACTGCCTTCATGTAGAAGAAAGAGTAACTTTTCATTTTCAAGGAACTCAATGTCCTGGATTTGACATTAGGAAAAAATTCTTTCCTGTGAGGGTGGTGAGGCACTGGAACAGGTTGCCCAGGGAGGTTGTGGATGCCCCATCCCTGGAAGTATTTAAGGCCAGGCTTGATGGGGCTTTGAGCAACCTGGTCTAGTGGGAGGTGTCCCTGCCCATGGAAGAGGGGTTGGAACACAATGATCCTCAAGGTTCTTTCCAACTCTAACCATTCTATGATTCTATGATTCAAGGTCCCTAAAAGACTTGAGTTTTGTGAGACAGTCATGACCAGCAGTTTTGCTGTCTAAAGTAAAAGTAATTCATCTGTCCAACTAAGATTTTCCTGCTCTAGAGAGTGCAGAGAACTCTTATGGAAACCACAGACCATTATAAACACCTTCTCTAAATAGTGTATTTATTCAAACCTACCCCCTGTAACAAACCAATGGCACCTGCATTTATACAGGCGTGTTTTACAACAACATTCCACACAAAAGGCTTCTGAACAGAAACATTCCTTGAAACAGGCTTCTTAACACCAAACATGAGACTGGTGTTCGTCACAACCTTTGTCACCACCCCCAGCACACCACTGCCCATTATCCACTGCTCCAGCGAGGCTCCTGCACCCAGCACGAGCCTACAGAGAGTAATACACTACCATCATCTTCTGCTCCATCTGGAGCCATCACTCTCGAGGAGGAGAATTATAACAAAGAACTTCAATTTTGGCAGCCAGGATGGCAGAGTTCAACTGAAAACCAGCCAGCAGTAGCACTGACAGTAAGAAAACATGGAACTGCAGAGAAACAGCAACGGAAGATCCCAAGACCAACAAACCTCTTCTTTCTGCTCCTGGTGAGCCTTGGAGCTTTTTCCCCACCTCACAGAGCTCTCTCTTATATTATTTCTTCCCATTATTCCCCCAGTCCCAGACTGCTTCCAGCTTTTCCTACACTCAGGGTTGTTCGATGGCTGACGATTATCCTTTGGTGTTTTTTTTTAGGGGTAGTATGCACAGATCTGTCTCCTTAGGAACAAACAGGCAATCCCCAGATTGGCACAGAATTACACCCACAGTTTCCCACAGGTAAATACTTAACTGGATAAAGTGAAAAAAAACAGCTGAATCCAGGACTTGCTAACTAGCTGAACGCCTGATTTAAAAACTGTTTCCAAACCTACACATTGGTAGTGACTCCTGTGGTCAGTAAATGCTCTCATTTCACAGAACTCCTCAATTTTAGCAAGCTGCAATAAAAAATGAGAAATCCCAAGGAATTCAGAAGCACCACGAAACAAAGCATTACCAGGAATCGTTCCTCTTTTTCAAGCCAGCGCTGATCTTCTTCCATCTCCTGTTGCTGTCGTATCAACCTCTCCTCCATGAGATGTGTGGGTAGAACCTGACTCATTCCTCGGATGTCCAAAGTGCCCGAATCCTACAAAACAGATCAGGTTTATTCAGCCTCCTGACTTAAAATTTACATAAACAGCTGCAAAAACTTATAGATTATAAAAGAACAGATTTTTAAAATCCCAAATGCACAACAGTCAAGCAGAGTTCCTTCAACTCCTTATAAACCGAAGCAGAGCAGCAGAAGAAACTCTTTCCAAGCACAAACATTTTATCTGCCTTGCTCCTAATCACTGGAACCAAAAAGATTTGGAAAATTCTGTTCTGTTTTTCGGTAACGTTGTCACATCATCTACTGCACCTCATTTAAGCCAGACAACAAAGACAGATTTATCAGTTTTGTTTTCTTGGTCTTGAGCAATAGTCTACCCATCCAGTTAAAGGCTGCGAGATACATTTTTTGACTCTCCAACACCCATTCTTGCCAGTTTTAGCTGACACTTGAAAAGTGGGTCACAAAAACATTTCTGGAATGATTTTTGAGTAAGTTTTTATGCACGTCTTGAGTTTACAAGAACTGAATACACCATATCCCGATGCTGCCTGGAAATCATTAGCAAGTGGTGTAGATAGCAGTATTCTGGAAGAAGCCAAGGAGAGTTTGGTAACGAACTTCACTGAGCTTGTTTTTAGGTAACTAACTTTCCAAGCTTTTGTCAAAACTTTGGCCGTAACTTATTATTACAAACACTCACAAGGCATTCATATGCTCCCACCAACACCTTTATTCACGCACAACACTGTTAAACTAAGTTGTTTCTCCAGTCAATGTTGATGTTGAAGTACTTGGGATGTTGGGATCAATGGGATGTTGAAGTACTTGGGGCTACAGCCCTCCACCACATACGGTGTGAACAAGACAGAGCAGCACGGCAGCAAGTTGAAAGGGCAGAATATAGAATCATAGAATCATCATGAAGGGACCTCCAAAGGCCATCTAGCTCGACCTCCCCTCAGTTGCAGGGACACCCCCAACTAGACCAGGTTGCCCAGGGCCTCATCCAGCCTC
>VZRU01005401.1:10903-36860 GCA_013398155.1 Pedionomus torquatus | reverse complement strand
ATTAGGTCTCCTCAGAGCCTCCTCTTCTTCAGGCTGAACAACCCCAGGTCCCTCAGCCTGTCCTTGTAGCAGAGGTGCTCCAGCCCCTTGATATGTATGGGCAGATCAAAGATAAGCAGAGGAAACTGGAGATGTAGACACGCATCTGTCTCTCCCTCTATCCCTCTACTCTGCATTGTGGGACACCACCTGGAGTACTGTGTCAAGCNCCTGTGAGGATGGTGAGGCACTGGAACAGGTTGCCTAGAGAAGCTGTGGCTGCCCCATCCCTGGAGGTGTCCAAGGCCAGGCTGGATGGGGCTTGGAGCAACCTGGTCTGGTGGGAGGTGTCCCTGCCCATGGCAGGGGGGTCGGAACTTGATAATCTTTAAGGTCCTTTTCAGCTCTAAGCGTTCTATGATTCTAAGTATTAAATACTGGAGTAGAATAGAAAAACAAAAAAAGACAGACTATTAAAAGGGGAATGAATGTGAGGTCCTTGCAGCAGCTCTGTGCAATTGAGTCATGCTGAAAATCACCTAACAGGGACAACAAGGCAAAAACCGTTCTACAGAACAGATTCTGTTCTAGATTCTGTTCTGAAGTATCTGCCTCAGATACTTCAGCTATGCTGGACATCCACCATGTAGTATTTTGAAACACTAATGATATTATGTATTTTTACATGAATGCTCCCATCTCTATTAACAATAAGTTCCAGTAAAGCCTTCTTTCAACAAATACAAAATATTTGCTATCATTTTCTTAGTTAAGATAGTAAGTAGTAATAACTTCATCAAGAATTTGTGTAAAGAGTACAGGTTATGACCAGCCTCATGCAGGAGGATTTGTTTCAAGAAGAGAATTCAGCCACGACTCCCATCCCACTGCCATAAGGGAATTTAAAAAATACCAGAGAAACACTCAGTTCACCTACAATAATCTCCAGAAGCACCTAAATAATAATAGTAATAATAAAAAAGCATATTTACTGTACAGAGTGCAACAACAGATGTGTCAGTTCATGATACCTCCATGTTTGGTTGCCACACTGATATTTCCTGAGGCCGGTGGTTCCAGGAATCTGCTTGATCCAAGAGAGAAGCCTGCCCAGGATAAATGCTGCCTGCCATGGCTGGTATCCCGTGAGAACCGGGGTACCCAGACACCTTTAGGATTTAAGAACAAGAGTTGTCTGTCACAAAATCTCCTTTTTAAGTCTTTGAGGATGTCTGTTGTAACATAACTATTTGAGGATAACTATACCTAGATAGAAGTATAACTTTTGAGGATAACTATTGCTCTTTGAGGATGCCCATCCAACCAGCAGCGTTAGAAATTATGTTTAACCTTTGCAGTCAAGATCCAAGTCCTCTGATGAAGGAAAACAGATCTACCGGTATGTTTGTAGGAGCTACAAACACAGAGCTCGCGTTGAAGCCCGCACACCTCATCCTACCGAGCCATGTCAAAACGCACCCCCTGGTGTGTGTTACAAGCTCAAGTCTGGAGTGACAGCAGGTAATCAGTGTGCTGAGCTGCGCAGCCCGACAAACTCCCCAGGAAAATCAAAGGAGTTTTAATGAGTACGAAGCACTTATTAAAACACTGAAAACCTCCCCCTCTCCCTTGACAAAAAATCATAATCTAGACCGAGGCTGCTGGATGTGGCTGCAGCTTCGAACAAACCCAAGAACACTTCGAGTATTTTTCATGACAAACTTTTGTTTTCATTTTCTTCAGTGGTTTTAGGAAGAAAAGCAAAACCTGCCAGTATACCATGTAGTAGATCTGAAGGAGGCTTTCAGGCAACAGAAAATAAAACCGTTTCAGAGAACCATCAAGGAGCCCAGCATCAATAAACCCAAGGACAGTCCAGCAGTTAATGCCATTTTACAAGGCAGGTAACTTTATAGCTTAGCACAAATGTTAGCTCCGACCCCACATTCCTTCAATGAAACTGAAAACGTCTGATGTGTTTCACCATAGTTTTAGGAACCTGAGCACCGAATCAGAGACAGAAATATTTGCCATCTGCAGAAAACCCACCAGGCTCTGGTCGGGGTTTGTTCTGATGTAAAACCAAAAAAAAAAAAGCATTTAACAGAACTCTACAAAACTAAACCGTGTGAAAAGTGAATCAATCCCACCATTATAAACCCCCATGTTGGAAAAAAAACCGCACACCAAGTCTTAAATGTAATACCTGGTAATGATTTGGCTGTACCATATGCTGTGGACTTGGGTAAAACCCTTCACTGGATCTTGGACTGGGGTAACCAGGCCTGCTGGGCTGTAAACGTAAAGGAACTTTTAGAGACTTTAGAAAGAGAAAACTAAACCCAGAAAATTACTCTTTGGTGAGACAAACACTTACAGAGAGTGCATCACAAAAGCGACCTCAAAAAAACCCACCCTGAAATAAATATTCTAAGATGACTCACATTTTTTTTCAAACAATTAAGTTTTCCTCCTTTTTTCCTTAGACATGGAAGCAGCTGAATTGTTTGCAAGGAAGGTGGATAACTAATGCTTGCTCTGTGAATTCTTTGTGCATATTTAATTGCTTGCACTAAATGACCTGCTCTGTGCTGTTTAACTCTGGAGAGGACATCAGCTGAGAACACAGTTCTTAAATACTCTACTCTGCGCTTGTGAGACCCCACCTGGAGTCCTGTGTCCAGCTCTGGAGTCCTCAACTTAGAAAGGACATGGAACTGTTGGAATGGGTTCAGTGGAGGGCCACGAAGATGAGGAGAGGGTTGGAGCACCTCTGCTGTGAGGACAGGCTGAGAGAGCTGGGGCTGTTCAGCCTGGAGAAGAGGAAGCTCCAGGAAGACCATATAGGAGCCTTCCAGGATCTGAAGGGAGCTACAGAAGAGCTGGAGAGGGACTCTTTGTCAGGGGTGTAGTGACAGGACAAGGAGTAATGGTTTTAAACTAGAAGAAGGGAGATTTAGATTGGGTATTAGGAAGAAATTATTTCCTGTAAGGGTGGTGAAACACTGGAACGGGTTGCCCAGAGAGGTTGTGGGTGCCCCATCCCTGGAGGTGTCCAAGGCCAGGCTGGATGGGGCTTGGAGCAACCTGGTGTGGTGGGAGGTGTCCCTGCCCATGGCAGGGGGGTTGGAACTTGATGATCTTGAAGGTCCCTTCCAACTCTAACCATTCTATGATTCTAAGTATAAAATACTGGAGTAGAACAGAAAAAAAAAAGACAGTTAAAGTTTCTAAGTTCCCAATCTGCAGTACAGAAAGTTTTGCTAATAATTTGTTGCTTTTTGTGACTGTTCCCAAAAGTAAATTCTTTGGCTTCAGTCAGAAAACAAATCAAACTGGTTTGTTTAGCATGAATATTTCCATGTGCTATTCTGAAGACTAAAGTTAGCTCTGATAATTAAGTTCTGTATAAGTAATTGCCTCAACATGGAAGGTGCTTTTGATCGTATTCTGAACTCCAGGGTCAGTTCATTTTCCATGCTTTGCTCCGCAACCCAGTCCCAGCCAAGAAAAATCACGAGAGACGAGACAACTAGCTCCTGGTAGAAAGGGGAGCTAGAGAACGTCCATCAAGGGCCTTTATCTGACTATCTTGATTTACACACAAATAAACAAAATGTTTCATCACAGGAACACGTGAGAAAAGTCACCAGAAATCAAACTGCACGAAAAGGAGCCTGATTTTCTGTCCCCATTGAAAAGAATATCCCTTTGCTGGAATAGATAGAGACATTTCACAAAGATTTCCAACAAAGGTGGAAAACAGTGCTCAGGACAACACATTTTTATCTTCCAAGCAGAAGGGTTCTGTTATTTTGTTTGATACTAACCTCCAAAGGTATATTTGGGATTTTTGGCTTTGGGTTTGTTTTGTTTGGGGTTTTTGTTTGTTTGTTGGTTTGGGGTTTTTTGATGAGGAACACTGCTACTGGTTGTTTCAGGAGGAGAAAAATCAACCCAAGAGGGAAAAAACCCACCCCAAACCTCATTGTTCTGCCAATGGGCTCCTTCAGTCCTTCTGGCAGTAAAAGGAGACCATCATGTTATTTTGAGGTGGCAGAATTTTAGCTTTACTTTCCAAAAAATGACCATTCTGTGCTAGGTTTCTAACTGAAAGCCTTGTGAGAGGCAGCAGTCTCATAGTACAAACTGTGATAGCTGTGAATTACATGAGAACACAAGAGGAGACCTGAAACTTCTACAATTAATTGCTGGTAGGAAAAAAAACAGTTGTCACCATTAGAAAATTCAGAAACAAGAGGTCCTTAGATTTTCCTACCTGTGAAATCCAGTTTGTTGAAATGGCATTAGTACACACATGCATGTTTTACACAAAAAATGTTGGATAAAAAAATACCTAACCAATGCAAGACACACACAGCAAAGAAATCCTGACCTCCTCCAGAAAGCTACCCAGTGGTAGAATTAATTTCAAGTTCAACATACCTTTTCTCTGGTGTTTCAGTGTTTCATCGCACCCAAAGCTCTAACGATGATCATTTCATGGTGTAGCTCATCTATTACTGCAGTGTAAGGTATTTTGGCTGTTGGGCTTAGCCCCAAAGCCTCAAGACTAAACAAGCTCTTCAAATGAGATCGTAAGAATTAAGTAGCATATTGGTTCAATTTATGCAGTTTATCTGCTTCTGTAACTCAGAACATCAGGTGTTTATCTACAGACACCGAATCCCAGTAGTTAATCTCAGATGATTTAACAAGTTGAGGGATTGTTTGCAGGTTTTAACTTTGGAAAGAAAGGAGCAACTCCATTGCCTGTATTTCTTGGTTGCCATAAAGCTACTGAAATGCAGAACTAAGCTTGGAAATAGCATTATAGAATCACAGAATGATTAGAGTTGGAAGGGATCTTAAAGATCCAGTTCCAACCCCCCTGCCATGGGCAGGGACACCTCCCACCAGACCAGGTTGCTCAAAGCCCCATCCAGCCTGACCTTCAACACCTCCAGGGATGGGGCAGCCACAGCCTCTCTGAGCAACCTGTTCCAGTGTCTCACCACCCTCACAGCAAAGAATTTCTTTCTATCATCTCATCTAAAACTCCCCTCTTCCAATTTAAAACCATTACCCCTTGTCCTATCACTACACTCCCTGACAAAGAGTCCCTTTCTCCAGCTCTCCTGTAGCTCCCTTCAGGTACTGGAAGGCTGCCAGAAGGTCTCACCAGAGCCTTCTCTTCTCCAGGCTGAAGAAGCTCAGCTCTTTCAGCCCGTCCTCACAGGAAAGGTGCTCCAGCCCTCTGCTCGCATTCGTGACCCTCTGCTGGACCCATTCTAACAGGTCCATGTCCTTCCCGTTCTGAGGACTCCAAAGTTGAACCCAGTAAATCCAACTGGAGTCTCACAAGAGCAGAGACTCCACCTGGAGAGTACTGTGCCCAGCTTTGGAGTCCTCAGCACAGGTAGGACACATATCAGGCAACAACCTGGGCGATGGGGAAGCAAAACAAAATTATCTTGAAATAACCTAATTAAGACAAAGTGAGTTGCCTCCTGGTGATGGCTGGGGGCTGCGCAGAGCACGAGGTGCCACACGAGCAGTACAGAAACCAGGAGCAGCAGCAGAGCTTGAGTAGAGAGAGCTGCAGGAATTCATCACAAACTGATCAGAACGTGGGTAATATTCCACGTTACAGCGGTGACTGCATTTAAATTAAATTTTTCAAAATAAAGGCTTGATCCAGACAGCAAAATAGGTGTGATGAGAAGCAGAGAAGCTACTGAGAGAAGAGAGTGCTCTGCAGCTGGTGAGGTCAGACTGTCACAGCTCCCAAACAGAGTGGGCACGGAATGAGACAAAAATCAAATGTAAACTAAAACACTTAGAAGCAAACCCCTTGTTATCTGTCCAGACTAAGGAAGAATGCAATTAGTTGATTTCCGTCCTCTCATTGATGTGTTAGAAATAAATTTAACATTGCCCTGAGATCGCATCGGCTGAAGCTTTGTAGAAGCGCTACAAGAAAAAGGAATAAAGAAAAGGCCAGGAAACTATTTTCTGGCAACTCACAATGTTATAGCACGGACTAGTTCCAGCAACAGTTCCAGTAGAGCCAGGTCATTTCAGGCAAGTATTAGCAGGTGATAAGAAAACTGGCCAGAATGTCATTTGAACAAACCCAGCAAAGGGGGCTTTGAAGAAATAAATGGAGGAAAAAGGGTTTGGGGTTTTTGTTTGCTTTTGGGCGATTTAAAAAATATAGATATAATTTGCAGTCTTAGCTACCTTGGGAGGAGCTTCATCTGATCCTCCTGAGTCCCAGGACACTGTGACTTGTCGCCTGGATTCCATTCTCATTCGTTCTTCTTGCTGCAGCTTCTCTTCCTCCAGTATTGTACTACGAAAAATGGATTATATTTAAGTAAAACCCCGGTTGAACGTCTGACACCCTTCTCCCCAGCGCTCCCACACTTTTCAGACTAATGAATACTGACACAGCAAATGAGAACTGAAGCACAGATTTCTCTTACTTACTTTGTTAAATTTAAAAAACAGTATCAGGAAAAAAAAAACCAAAATCCTTCTGTAGGATCACCCGCGTTCTTATAGCAACAGAAGCAGCACCGAGTTTTTAGAAAGCTGTGGTTGATCTTGTACAAGCATTTTTTTGCATGTTAACAGCTCTTTTGATGTGTAATTACACAAAGAAATCCTCCAAGACAATCAATCAAGCACTTACTTGCATGAAAACCTATTTTTCTCAAGAAAATATTCCCCCCAAGCTGCTGTGAAGGCTCAAAAGAAACGGAAAATGTTCTTTACTGAAACTCAGCAGAGCTTCAGATGGCTGGGAACTGTTTTCTTTTTTTTAAGCAAAGCAGTCAAAAAGCATTTTAAAGACCATGTCTTCAGCTCTTTACATTTCAGCCTGACCAGGAACGCAGTCAGCAAACCACTTCTGCAAACCAGAAGGCTTTGACAGCATTCCCCCAGCTGCTAAAGCCTCAGGTCAAAAGGCAACATTTTCAAGAAAGCACAAGCCAGTAGTAAAACTCGTTCACTACTTACCACTCTTCTGACTATTAAAAAGACCGTTTGAAGTTCACCGTGATACCACTGCCCCCACAGCAGCCTCCTCCCAGCTCTGCTATGTGGAATTATTAATGTTGGATATTTGCCATTTGAAAAAAAAAAAAAGACTCTGAAGCTTTGAAACGGGGAGCTGCAAAGTCGCTGGGGCTGCACGCTACGCGGATAGTCTGGAGAGGCGAGCAGGGCAGATTATTTACAGATCTTCTATCCCCAGTGTAAAGATAATCCTCTAAAGGAGCTATTCCAGCTTCTTTATCACTCAGGAGTTTCCAGAAACAAAGCTAGGTTCTGAGTTTGTAATCTCCTCTTCGGTCTGCTCACCAACCACCCAGAATTACTCATAAGGGGGTGAGCTCAGCGACAGCAATCTAGTCTAATCTTGGAGCTTTATTGCTCATTTCAAGAAGAAATTCCTCTTTGGTTGGAGATGAGAACTTTGCTTTTCCTTACTCAGCCACCCCCCCCCAAAAAAAAAAACTAACTATGCTATGCCATTTCTAAACAGCAGAGAAGTCATCTCGTCTCACTGCAGCTACAGTGAGTTTCTAAGGATTGCTGCAATTTCAATCCATCACTGCTGAACTAGCAGAAGAATGTGGAACACAAACAACATCAGATGAGATATTTGCAGAAGTCATCCTGCTGTAAGTACCAACGGAAAGGCAGCTAGAGCCCACTGGAGGGAACTAAGAAGAGAAAAATCTTTTCATTTCACTTATCTCTTCCTTCAGAATAAGGAAAATGAAACGTTTCCTCCTTGGATCCCTGAAGGAACTGGTGAAGAACCCACCACTTTAAAGCTGGGTCAGGCTTCAGAGACTGGGCAAGCGTTTTTATGTAGCACGAGAAATGAGCCAACGTGCATCCATGGCCACGAATGGCGATTCTCATCTCTCAAGAAATACCTCAAGGTTTTAAAAAAGGCCACAACAAAACACCACACACAAAAAAATATCCCCCCCTCCCTGACATCGCATGAATAAAATATAGATTTTTAAAGAAAGCTGGTGATAGAGCAACCGCTCCAATCGGAGCAGAAGAGCGGAACTGGGGGGTGTGGGATGGAGCTAAAAGCAGCTGACTAAATTTAGAGATGGCTTACTGACAATTTGGGGTCACGGGCATTGTTTGGCACAGCAGAGGCACCAAATCATCAAAATACAGAATGTTTTTCCACGAAAAGGAATGACACACAAAAATCCATCTGCCTCGCTATCAAAGCCCTTGTATCTGTGGTGTCCCAGGATTGAATAGAAGACCATTAACTTAATCACATCACTGGAAATGACAAATTTCTACTGAAACTACTTGTTTTTCGTAACGTAGGCTCAGATTTTTACTGTGACTCAAGTTCATCCCGCTACAACTCGAATTCATCCCACCCTGCTCTCTCATCACATCTCTGGCATCGGGAGGTCCCTTCCCCAGTAACCAGCTGGGATCAGGGGTTGAGCAGAAGTTGCACTTGGATGTCATAGAATAGAATCATAGAATCATCCAGACCAGAAGGGACCTCCAAAGGTCATCTAGTCCAACCTCCCCGCAGTCGCAGGGACACCCCCAACTAGACCAGGTTGCCCAGGGCCTCATCCAGCCTCACCTTGAATATCTCCAGGGAAGGGGCCTCAACCACCTCCCTGGGCAACCTCTTCCAGTGCTCCACCACCCTCAGAGGAAAGTAATTTTTCCTAATATCCAACCTAAATCTGCTCTTCTCCAACTTAAATCCATTGCCCCTCGTCCTGTCACAGCAGGCCTTTGTGAACCTTGAGCACCTTGTCCTTGAGCACCACTGACTAGAATATAAAATAGAAACGTCTCAGAGAAGCATTACTCAAAAAAAAAACCAAAAAAAAACCAAAACAACCCACAAAGAATAAATATAAATGACTCACAGAAACGTCTTTGTTTTTACAAAGGGAAGACCAATCCACAGACAGAGTAAAATCGTGCCAAGAGATATTTTTGACCTTTTCTCAGTGCAGCTGCTTAAGTACGCCGAACAGTTTATTAGAACTCACAGAAGGTCAGGAAAGTCAAATCTAGGCATATTTTCCCAAACTGCACATATTTTTAGCAGCAAAGACGGGGGAGCAGAGAAGCATTTCTATTCATACGGTTTTCCCAAGCAAATCTTGAGATGGTACAGACAGACTTACACCCGCCTTCTCGGCGAGGTTCAATCTGATGAAGAATCTCAGCTCTTGAAAGTTTGCAAAACTGCTTTTTACTGAAATTGAAAAGGAAAAGCTCTTGGGAGCTTCAGTGGAAGATGATCTGAAATCTTAAAACTCATCCTCTCCCCTTCCCAGAGGCACAGCAATAGCCGTGTGTGTCGCAACGGTGGTGTGGGAACCCCCAAGTGAGCGCTTGGCCCTCAACAAGCAGCTCCTTTATTTCCCTCCATGGTCTGGGGCCATCAGAAATGCAAAGCTGGATGCAGATGAGCGATTCTTCCTCACTGTCCTAAATTTAAAAGCGCTTTCACAGGGGGGATTATTCCTCATGCTCACTGTCAAACACCAAAAGGCTTTGTAACAAAGCATTTTGCAACCTCCATCATGTAGTTCAGGTAAGTGCTAAAATAGTTTTTGGCAGGATGCAATGAAAGGAGAGGAGGAAAAGCTCAAGGATTTGGGTCCTTTGACTAAGGTATATCTCAAAGTGTAAAGTTTACATGACCATCAATCAGGACAGGGAACTGCTGCAGAAGGTACAGCAGAGGACCACCAAGATGATTAGAGGCCTGGAGCATCTCTTCACATTGTAAACTCTCTCAGAAGATACCGACTCCTAGTTTTTAAGGACATTCATCAAAAGGCCCAAATCCAACATCTGGAGACACAGAGGTGGTTATCTCACTGAATTCAGAAATTTATTTCCTAATATTTTAATACTGTGTCTCATTCTGGGCTCCCCAGTTCAAGAACAGGGAACTGCTGAAGGCAGTACAGCAAGGGACCGCAAAGACCATGAGAGGCCTAGAACATCTCTCTTACGAGGAAAGACTGAGGGACTTGGGTCTTTTTAGTTTGGTGAAGAGAAGACTAAGAGAGGATCTGATCAAAGTCTGTACTTAAAGGGTGGGTGTCAAGAGGATGGGGCCAGTCTTTTTTTCAGTGGTGCCCAGCGAGAGGACAAGAGGAAATGAGCACAAACTTGAACATAAGAAGTTCCATCTAAACCTGAGGAGGAATTTGTTCACTTTGAGGGTGGCAGAGCCCTGGAAGAGGCTGCCCAGAGAGGTGGTGGAGTCTCCATCTACTGGAGACATTCCAAACCCACCTGGACATGTTCCTGTGCAACTTGCTCTGGGTGGACCTGCTTTGGCAGGGGGGTTGGACTAGATGATCTCCAGAGGTCCCTTCCAACCCCATATAACTCTGTGACTCTGTGGTTCTGTGACTCAAACTACCCTTCGTTTCTTTTATTTAGAAGCAACACCAAGACCTGCAGCATATGCAGTCACAAAAAGGCTCAAATCCAGTTCTCATCAGTTAATTATCTTACGGTTATCATTAAATCAGACTTTAAAAGCATTAATAAGTTGTCTTTCTGTTCTTCTACATTCTTTTTAGAGCTGTATTTAATAGTTGACCTGAAGCACTGGGATGCTAGTCGGCACATCCACTCTCTTGAAACCTGAGCTGCTTCACCAGTGACCAACAGAGCACTGGACTCATGTTCTTACCACGGCTGGGACACAACTGCTCTTTATTTTGCTATTTTTAGCAGAGAGAAAGCATTAACAATAGGAACTTTATAGGAAATTCCACTCATTGATGCAGTGAAAAATGTCATGCAATTGTATTAATATAAAAGCTCAAACTTAAAATCCAACCAAAGTGATACATTCATTCAGGGCACCACGACTGGTGGAGCTGCTTTATAAGGAGGCTGATTGATTGAGCCTGGGAGCTGCTCTATTAAGAAGCAGTGAGTATCCTGGTGCTACCTCAGCAATGCACACCTGCAGCACACTGAGCATGGCAAAGAATAAATAAATTTAATAATACATGCACGTAGGAGATGGTAAATGTATGGTTACAGTAAGCAGCCAGGAGTGATTCTGAAGAGAAATGCTGTAAAAGCAATATTGCATGATTTGGGTACATTAAATTGGGTAAATTAAATGCACAAAGCGTCTCTTACTCACCATGTAACCAAAAAAAAAATAAATTTCTCCTACACAAAATCAGCAAGGCAACACCCAGGCTTCTCGATTTAAACACCGCAGACTCTAATTCTGGCCCTGCCAGCGACAGCATCGCAGGAGCAGCAGGCTGGCACCTCACTTTCCTGACTTAATTCTCATTTTTTACCACTCCTCCAAACTGAAAAAGGGATCTGAGATGCAAGGAGGAATTAAATTTGGAAATCCACAATCCACCTTTTTTTTTTTTTTCTTCGCGGTTGCCTTTGCAGATTAACTCCCCCCTATCCCCTTTGGACAGATCAAATGCTAGAAAATACCAGGCTTTACTACTACCCTAATAACCCTGGCTAAATTCTACAGAACTCAGCATCTTCGCATTGCACAAGCAGCTGCAAATTGAAGTTTGTAGAAAGCAGCTGTTACTATGAAAAACCAACAAATCGAGAACGCATGAAATGCTTGTGCTCCCATCACTGCTATTTCAGATGCAGAAAAGAAGGTGTTTTTTTTTTTTCCCAAAGCCATGGATTTTTTCCCATTAAAAATAAAGAGGAACGTTGCAGCACTGGCTCACTGGCTTCGAGCAAACAACTGCTTTGCTCTCAGCTTAAAAAGGCTGCCCTGGAGAGGATCCAGAACCAGCGGCAGTAACACCATGTAGAAAAGGCCACCAGGGAAATGGCTTGTTTTTCCAAGTTCATGGGAATTTGAGTTTTGAAACACAATCTTTCCTCGCCGCCTGAGATCTCCTCAGAGGAGAATTGGCAACCTTTCCGAGGAGACTCTGTCTGCGAGCAGGGAATAAAGCCCTAAGGATGATGGTGCTGCCCAGCTTTCAGGAGGTGAAAGTCACCCGGTGGGAGTGGTGACAACTCTCTGCTTTGATGACAAAGAGAGTAAAAATTGGATTTTAGGGTTGCTGTGGCCCCAGGGGACAGCTTGTCCTCTAAACAATGCTCCAAATCTCCCAGCATGAACTAGAGAAGCAGAAAACCACCCCCATCTTGGTGCATTTTGCATCTAGAACCAGAGAATGGTTTAGGTTTGGAAGAGACTCCTGGAGGTCCTGAGTCCAGTCT
The DNA here is from genome assembly GCA_013398155.1 of Pedionomus torquatus. Classification (NCBI taxonomy): domain Eukaryota; kingdom Metazoa; phylum Chordata; class Aves; order Charadriiformes; family Pedionomidae; genus Pedionomus; species Pedionomus torquatus. Next base: position 24,596 of record VZRU01005401.1, on the reverse strand, counting down.
CCTGGTGAAGCTAGGCTCGGGCACGGCAAGGTCAGGTTGCTCGGAGCCTTTTCCAGCCAAGGACTATAAACCCTCCCTGTGTGGAAGTTCCAGAATCTTTCTGGGTGCCCTGTTTCAGAGCTTACACACACACACAGGGGAAACGTTTTGATTTGTAACTCAAGAAAACGTGTCCTCTGGCATGTCCTGAGTGGTGGCTCTCGCCCTCTGGCTGTGCATTTCTGCAGAGAGCCAGGCTCTTGGGCACTGCTCTCTCCTGTTTCTTCGGTGATCCCATTTCACATCTCTCACTTTTTTTCTCCCCTCTTCCCCTCCAAACTTGTGCTTTTATAAAGTGCTGGTGCCACCACGCTCTCTCTGAGTACAGCCTACATTTATTTCACCCCCAACACCCCTCAACTTTTACTCTGGATTTACTCATCCTCTTCTCTTGCTGGCAAGATACAGTCCCTGCCTGGGTTTACACACCACAACCATCTTGCTAGTCATGGTTTTTTTAGTGCTTCATTCTCCTCTGTGCCAGCTGTAAGTTATTAGTACAACGTGACTGCAAATTAAAAAGAATCCTGTTCTTCCAGAGCCAAGAAAAACCCCCGAAAAAGCAAGTGAATTGCCAATTCCCACCTATTATACGAATTACAACTGTCTCATGTCTTTTCCTTCCAATCCCTACCAAGATTCCTTCCTTTGCAATAAGTTCTTCCTGAGAAGGGCTACATCTTCCTCAGGCTCTGCAAATTATTGGTCTACACAGGAGCTCCCAGAGTAACAGACAGCGGAATCAGATGACATTTTTAAGAAACAGAAAAAAGCTTCCAAGTAGCCAAGTTATAGCCTACAGCAATTCTGAAACAGGAGAATATTTATATTCAAATTGTTCCTTTCTTTAAAGCCACCTATGAATTATTTTGTACCATGGACAAGATTATGAAAATAAAACATGTCAAAACCCACAACTTTGAAACAAGACACAAGATAAACCCGAAGCCTTTGGCAATGAATTATAACCAATTAGATTTACCCCACACAACACCTAAATGTTGTCTGAAGTTTACATTGACTTAACCAAAAGAGATACTGAGCACTCGTAAAACCCCAAAGGTGGTCAGAAATAGCCAAAGTTTCTACAAAATATCTCAGTGGGGTTTTTAAAATTAAGGATCACTCCCATTTTGTGGCTGGCAAAACGGAGATATGGAGGCCGGAGTAAATTATTGCAGAATAACCAGGGTGTGAATTTAGACCCGTCTCAAAAGTGTGTGCCCACATTTATTCCAAGATAAACAGAAGGTAGACGATATCCTGGCTTACAAAGGGCAAAGGAATGTCTACTTGGTGACGCTGTATTTAGGGCAGGATCTGACACAGCTGCCACAGGGCAACCAGTGTGCTGCATATGTTAGGAAAATAACTTTCAACAGCGCTCACCTGATGGTTCGTTTATTTAAGAAGGGATGCATTTCTACCCCCAAACTGTACACTGCACCTTTGAGGAGGTAATCACTCCTAAATTCATTCTTTCTACCTCCCCTCCCATGGATTGCTGCACACACGGCTAACATTATAAACAAAGCTTTTCTTGGGAGAGAAAGGGGATTCATATTCCCAGTTATTTGAATTTATTGCCGTCTTTTCTCGGACAGATTTCCAAAAGTACCAACAACCCAACCTTCTGAAGATAAAAACTTCATACGCTACGTCTTGCATTTTCCACGGAAAGAAAAACACCGCAAGAGAAGACAGAGTAAATATAAATAGTTCTGAACAAGGAAACGGACCTTTCAGAAGTATAACCCTACCTGAGTTGTGCTTTAAGTTCAGTAAACCTGGGTCGTCTGCTAGGGTCGTACGCCCAGCACTTGGTCATAAGGCTGTAGAGGGTAGGAGGGCAGTTTGGAGGCATTGGGAGCCGCTCACCGTTCTCAATTCGCCCAATCACATCATTGTTCTTCACTCCCTGGAAGGGCTTTACCCCGTGCATGAGGATCTCCCACATACACACACCTGAGAAACACACACACAAGAATATTTTCCCCAGGGTGAGCAAAGCAGGCGGCCTATTAAAAAAAAAAAAAGAAAAAAAAAAAAAAAAAACCCCAGTTTTTGCATGGCCAAACGAGGTGGTTTCTTCCCAAATGTCCAGCTGGGGAATCGGTTCTGACTTACCAGAGAGGAGGGGTGTGCGGGAGGATCACACCCGCGGAATCAACCTGAACTATGTATGAGGAATGGTGACCCACAGCTGGCTCAGGGCAGCCCAGCCTCTTTTTACCTATCGTAAATCAGAAGGGTTTGCTCATATTCCAATCTCCCTTTTTACCAAGTAGCATGAGCCGTGTTTGCTTTTCCCTTCGACTACTTCCTCCAGCTGCCTTGTCTGGACACGTGGAGCGTTATTCTCACTCTGAATGTGTTTTAACGCTGGCATCAATCCCACTTTATTTATTTTTGTGTGTGTGTGCTGAAACTATGTAAGAGAACAGTGTCTGTTGAAAATGTGTTAAAAGCACAAAGGGAAAAATGATCTGTCAGTTCAGGATTGGCCAGAATGTTCCGCAGACTTCATTTTTCTCACTCGGACTGTATTTCGGTTTTCTTCCGACTATTACAAACCTGCTAAGGTTCACATACCTTTCACTTAAAAACATTCCAATTTTGTTTCGTAAAAAGGGTGAAACCTTAACTTGCGTGCCCTCCTCTTATTTCAAACCTCATCACCTCTGTTCCTTCACACAGCCTGTCTTTGCTCTGTCCGTCCAGACCAGCAGCTGGGACCAGTTTGAGCGCAGGTGATCAGATTCATAGAAAAAAATGCAGCATTAGGAAAAAAGATCAAGGTTTCAGGATATTCCCATTTATCCTTTTTTTTGATTCAGCTTCTGGGCGTATTTTGTAAGGAGGAGCTACAACGACTAAATTAAGTGGGAACCTAATGTTAAATATCTGGAAGCAGGACATGAAGTAGGCTGATTTACACACTATGCAAGGAAGCAGGCACATCACCAGAAAAGAAGTGAAAATATAAACTAGAAAGAGCAAATAACAATGGTGGAACTAAAAGAAATCAGAGGTAAAACCAATGGTAAGTAAAACCCCATCTTCGTTACGACTGTGACCTGATTTCCTTGCACCTTCATTTCTGTCAGCTTCCTACTAGAGGCAAAAAAGGCACCTGGAAATTTAGGTGTACCGAGTAGAAAAAGGGAAGAAAAATACAGAGATGGAAAATACGCTGGGATAAACCGGATTTTCAGAAAGTACAGTGCCAAGCATCTGGCAATTCTTCATTTCCAGTCGTTACAACGAAACACTGAAGTTCTCCAACAAGATGCTTCAGACACCCCACCGCCCGCTACTCGCTTACCAAACATCCACACATCGCTCGCCGAGGTGAACCGTCGGAAGTTGATTGACTCCGGAGCCATCCATTTGATAGGTAATTTTCCTTTGGAAGCTACAGGGAAGGCAAGACAAAGCAGGATTTTATTCCTACCGCTGAGCTCAAACACGGATTTCGTTCCCCTGCCTAGAGAGGAGAGCAGCACTTTTGCCTCAACACTCAGACCAACCGAGCTCCTTCAAGTTTTTAGTTAATTCTCTATTCTTATTTTCTTAAATCCTTATTTCAAGGTGCAACTGTGGTGGTTGAGAAGGCACTGGCATCGCATTTGAAAGAGTCACAAAATCTCAGCAAGGGAGTAGGCGGTTTTAAATGAATCTTGGAAAAAGGAGGGGTTGTTCAGCCTTACATGAAACAGGAAAAAGAACCAACGAACCCCCAAATAACCCCTGAAACCCCCCAGTAAAGCCCCCAACAACAAAGAAGATCATGAGATGGTCATGTCAAAGGTATTCCTCCTCTTCTCTCAGCAATTAAAATGATAAATTGTAGCTCAGAGTGATAGGCAACAAACGAAACAAAGAAGCATGACTAAGTGTAAGCGGACAGACAAAGGATATTTTAAAATTTATGACTCGAATTAGAAATATACTGAAGACTAAATTTATAAATACATGGTTCTACAATATACACCAGATCTAAAACACAACAGTTTGGTACCCTACACGCAATCTCTATTCTCTTGCTGTACCTCCCACCTCGCAGGCACTGCAGGACATCTCACAGCTGCTGGAGCCGCTCAAAAATCAGCATTTCATCCCAAATGGGGTAAAAAGTAGACTTTGTACTGAACCTCCCTCAGCCGGTGGCACCTGAACTATGCAGCACACAACGACAGCACAAACTCAAAATTTACCCTTAGGTAAGCCTGAACTCATTTTAGGCTCCCTATATTAGGCCATGAATACGAATATTACCTCAAACAAGCCTCAAATGCAGATAAGTCTTCTAAAAATAATGAAGAAATACACTATAAGCTTGTAATAAAAAGTGGGATTTTACCTAGGCTTGAATTTCCTAATTTTGCACTTTACATCAGACCTTGTGACTCTTCTTGTCAAACATTCCTGCAGGAATTTGCTGCCACCTGTTAAACTCTTAAAGAGTTTCCCTTTTTGCACACGTAGACCGAGAATATCTGGTTAATTCCCTTGGACAACGAACTCCCTGCTGTGTTTTAACTGGCCTACAAGAAGGATCCAGAGCATCCACTCACCTTTATAGTAAGTACTGTCTTCCATGTATCGGGACAAACCAAAGTCACCTAATTTCACGCAGTCGGTGGCAGACACCAGCACGTTTCTAGCAGCGATATCCCTGCCAAGCAGAGGAAACGTTATTTCCACTAAGGAAAATAAAATTCAAGTGGTGAAATACCATTTGATAAAAAAGAACCACAACAACAAAAAAAAAAACAAACCCAGAAGTATCAAACACCTTTGAGAAGACGGAGTTATTTCTCTGGTTTGGGTGTGCATGCACAGGAAAAGATGACTACAAATTTGTACACGGATACTGAGAAGTTTGCAGAAATGCCACAGCATTAACTTACGAGCTACCAGCTGTCACCTGAAAGTGTAACCCTCAACATCAGAGGGAAAACTTTTATTCTTTCTCTATTGAAAATGAGAAGCTAAAAACACTCAGCAATTAGAACCCATGGAAAGAAGAAAATTGACCTCCTGACCCTGCGAAGGTAGGGAATTCCTTTAAGATCTCAGTCCTGCAAAAGGCTTCCTAATAAAGAGTTGAGTTTTTAGCGATGCCACAGCAATGATGAAAAGATTTGGCCATTTTTTTCCTCTTTCTTGCAGTTTCCCAGGCAAGAAAACCCACCATCTGTTGATTCTGGATTTCAGCAGCTTGACTAAGTATCGAGAGATNAAATTTAGGTGTACCGAGTAGAAAAAGGGAAGAAAAATACAGAGATGGAAAATACGCTGGGATAAACCGGATTTTCAGAAAGTGCAGTGCCAAGCATCTGGCAATTCTTCATTTCCAGTCGTTACAACGAAACACTGAAGTTCTCCAACAAGATGCTTCAGACACCCCACCGCCCGCTACTCGCTTACCAAACATCCACACATCGCTCGCCGAGGTGAACCGTCGGAAGTTGATTGACTCCGGAGCCATCCATTTGATAGGTAATTTTCCTTTGGAAGCTACAGGGAAGGCAAGACAAAGCAGGATTTTATTCCTACCGCTGAGCTCAAACACGGATTTCGTTCCCCTGCCTAGAGAGGAGAGCAGCACTTTTGCCTCAACACTCAGACCAACCGAGCTCCTTCAAGTTTTTAGTTAATTCTCTATTCTTATTTTCTTAAATCCTTATTTCAAGGTGCAACTGTGGTGGTTGAGAAGGCACTGGCATCGCATTTGAAAGAGTCACAAAATCTCAGCAAGGGAGTAGGCGGTTTTAAATGAATCTTGGAAAAAGGAGGGGTTGTTCAGCCTTACATGAAACAGGAAAAAGAACCAACGAACCCCCAAATAACCCCTGAAACCCCCCAGTAAAGCCCCCAACAACAACAAAGAAGATCATGAGATGGTCATGTCAAAGGTATTCCTCCTCTTCTCTCAGCAATTAAAATGATAAATTGTAGCTCAGAGTGATAGGCAACAAACGAAACAAAGAAGCATGACTAAGTGTAAGCGGACAGACAAAGGATATTTTAAAATTTATGACTCGAATTAGAAATATACTGAAGACTAAATTTATAAATACATGGTTCTACAATATACACCAGATCTAAAACACAACAGTTTGGTACCCTACACGCAATCTCTATTCTCTTGCTGTACCTCCCACCTCGCAGGCACTGCAGGACATCTCACAGCTGCTGGAGCCGCTCAAAAATCAGCATTTCATCCCAAATGGGGTAAAAAGTAGACTTTGTACTGAACCTCCCTCAGCCGGTGGCACCTGAACTATGCAGCACACAACGACAGCACAAACTCAAAATTTACCCTTAGGTAAGCCTGAACTTATTTTAGGCTCCCTATATTAGGCCATGAATACGAATATTACCTCAAACAAGCCTCAAATGCAGATAAGTCTTCTAAAAATAATGAAGAAATACACTATAAGCTTGTAATAAAAAGTGGGATTTTACCTAGGCTTGAATTTCCTAATTTTGCACTTTACATCAGACCTTGTGACTCTTCTTGTCAAACATTCCTGCAGGAATTTGCTGCCACCTGTTAAACTCTTAAAGAGTTTCCCTTTTTGCACACGTAGACCGAGAATATCTGGTTAATTCCCTTGGACAACGAACTCCCTGCTGTGTTTTAACTGGCCTACAAGAAGGATCCAGAGCATCCACTCACCTTTATAGTAAGTACTGTCTTCCATGTATCGGGACAAACCAAAGTCACCTAATTTCACGCAGTCGGTGGCAGACACCAGCACGTTTCTAGCAGCGATATCCCTGCCAAGCAGAGGAAACGTTATTTCCACTAAGGAAAATAAAATTCAAGTGGTGAAATACCATTTGATAAAAAAGAACCACAACAACAAAAAAAAAAACAAACCCAGAAGTATCAAACACCTTTGAGAAGACGGAGTTATTTCTCTGGTTTGGGTGTGCATGCACAGGAAAAGATGACTACAAATTTGTACACGGATACTGAGAAGTTTGCAGAAATGCCACAGCATTAACTTACGAGCTACCAGCTGTCACCTGAAAGTGTAACCCTCAACATCAGAGGGAAAACTTTTATTCTTTCTCTATTGAAAATGAGAAGCTAAAAACACTCAGCAATTAGAACCCATGGAAAGAAGAAAATTGACCTCCTGACCCTGCGAAGGTAGGGAATTCCTTTAAGATCTCAGTCCTGCAAAAGGCTTCCTAATAAAGAGTTGAGTTTTTAGCGATGCCACAGCAACGATGAAAAGATTTGGCCATTTTTTTCCTCTTTCTTGCAGTTTCCCAGGCAAGAAAACCCACTGTCTGTTGATTCTGGATTTCAGCAGCTTGACTAAGTATCGAGAGATTTAGCTTTGAGCAGTGAATTACGTTCAGCAAACCCAGCAGTGCTGCTTTCTCCCATTTCTGTACGGTACGAGAAAAACCACTTTTGGAAATTTTATTGCTGAATTAAACAGCTACTTGGCCAAAACTCAAGTGTCTGTAACAATTGTAAGAATCTCTTATTTATAATGTTTTTATATACATACAGAAGGATATACACACAGCTTATACATATATATGCATGTGGTTTTACGTACAATATATCCACCACATACAGAGTTTGAACGTGTGTGTTCAAACACAAATAAAAGGCTCAAGTTCCAAATGAAATGGCACATGACGAGTGCTGTGAACCATCAACTGCACACAATACGAGGTTCAATCTTCTCCCTAGAAAGCTCACGTTCCAATTCAAACGAATAACACTCAAAACGCACCTAGAAGGAAATTCAGGTTCACTTATTCGATAAGAGACTACTTATATAGTATATATAAATTATATATATATATTTATATTTATTTTATATACTTTTATATAAATATTTTGTGTTCTCTGTTCTTTACTTTATAAAGACGGTTGCCCCTTGTTTCGTGTTTCTGTGTTTGGAAGATTACAGCTGGCTCACAGCTGTTAAAAAAAAAAATAATACTGTAATCGCAAAGTATCAACTAAACTGAAATCGATTCGGATTAAAATCCGGCACCATCCCTGAGTCAATCCCGGAGCGGGCCAGCGGGTGGCACTCTTGAAAAGGGTGTCATTTTGGTGACAGCGTCTGAAAAAAACCACACGACAGGCTAACAGGGAGACTGGCAGCAAAAATAAAGGTAAGTGGATTTTAGGAGTTTCAAAGTATTGCTGCAAGACGTTCATCTATGTCATCTACATCACTCAACAGCATGTAAAAGAAACACAAAGGGAAGCCTTCAAAGCATCCAAATTGTGTTGTATCTTCACTCCAGCAAGTGTACCTCACAGCCAGAACGCTGACAGACACAAGACACCTCATCTTCCCTAAAATCTCGAGTAGTTCCATATAAAAATATACACGTGCACACATATATATATGTGTAAAATCTTACCTATGTACAAATCTTTTGCTCTCTAAGTAGGCGAGCGCAGTGCTAAGCTGGTAAGCGTAGAGGATCAGAGAGGCCAAATCCAAGCTGTATTTTCTTACTTGCAAAAACGATCTCAACTTTTTGGACAAAGAAGGAAAAAAAGGAAATGAAGTCAGGACAAAATAAAAAATTAATGATTTTGACCAAGGCTTATCTCTAACTGTAAAGTTTACAGGAGTATCAATCAGGACAGGGAACTGCTGGAGAGGGTACAGCAGAGGAACACCAAGATGATGAGAAACACAGAGCACCTCGCTGATGAGGAAAGGCTGAGGGACTTGGGTCTTTTTAGTCTGGAGAAGAGAAGGCTGAGGGGGGGACCTCATCAACGCCTATAAATACTTCAAGGGTGGGTTTCAGAAGGATGGGGCCAGTCTTTTTTCAGTGGTGCCCAGCGAGAGGATGAGAGGAAACGGGCACAAACTTGAACATAAGAAGTTCCATCTAAACATGAGGAGGAACTTCTTTACTTTGGGAGTGACAGAGCCCTGGAAGAGGCTGCTCAGGTGGATTCTCCGTCTCTGGAGATGTTCCAAACCCACCTGGACACGTTCCTGTGCAACCTGCTCTGAGTGACCCTGTTCTGGCAGAAGGGTTGGACCAGATGATCTCCAGAGGTCCCTTCTAAACCCATATCATTCTGGGATTCTGTGATCAATGGGAATGCCCTTCCTTAAGACTGGATGAGACAAGAAAATGACTTGCCACGAAGAAATTTGACTCTGGGTTAAATTACAGCTGTTTTTTTTCCCTCCATGTAAATTGTTAGCCAAACAAAAAGGGAGCAATATATTGTTGCATTGCTTTCAGGCTCATTGTGAAGACTGGGAGCAAGTGCTGTTGCTGTTCCAGAGTAAAGCACTCATGCACGTTTTCTGCACCTCTCCCTGGAGAACTACACACGGTTTTGGCCTAAATAAATTCAGAACAAAACAATACACAGCCAATCCAAACACCAATTAGATCAGCGTTGCTTTGGAAGCACTGATTTTCATCCACATTTACTAAAACAACTGGATTTAGCTCAGAGTGGTCAATATCAATGCAAATTTTTACGTGTGACATATTATATTCTTAGTATAAAGCAGTTAGGACCTAAAGGAAGGCAGCACTAGTTTTCCTATGAATTAAAACAAGGCTTTGAAAAGCGGTTTGGGCACTGGAAAGGACATTTGTCATTTTTTGACAGAAGATGACATCTCCACTATGGGTTTTTCTTTCTTTTTTTTTTTTTTTTTTTCTCCCTTAGACAGCACATTATAAAAACCAAGTTTGTTTTTTTCAAACCACTGCTCCAAAAGCTCTAACAACAGGAAAGCCATCTCATCTAGGGTCTCTGCTGCAGAGGCTGTACAGAGATAAAACCCTAAGAAATTCAGCGTTCCAAGGGAAAACACACAATTCCTCAGGAAGAATAAAAGATGCACCGTGCAATTTCACTTCTAGGAGGTACGTTTGCAAATGCTGTTTAAACGGCATTGCATTATCATCATCTTGACCCAGGTCACGCTCTCCCTCTGGAACAGCAACTGAAGGTCTCTGAAAACAGTGACTGCATCACTTCGGTATGAGCTGATGCAGTTCACCCAGTGGAGGAGTCAGGTCAAATTCCGCCACTCCTGTTCCTGAGTCCGTAGTTCTACAAACAAGTACGATATCAGATTTGAGGAGGCTGCCTTTGCTGAGAAGTCATTTTTTTAAGGTGTCTTGTAAAGGTATCTGTGAGCTTAAGAAGAGAAGCCTGAAGTCCTCGGAGGGTTTTTCATACCTCTCCAAGCGTGCAGAGCTCCATGATTATCCAAACCGGGTTTTCTGTAATAACTCCAATGAGCTTCACAATGTGAGGATGATCAAACTGACGCATTGTTACTAGAAGGAAAAGAAACAAGTTGGTGTGTTACACAAAAGCTTTTTTTTTTTTTTTTAATAAAACCAAAACAGTAACTTAAGAAGCATTTAGTCCAGAAAATACAATCACAGTTCTGCAGGATTTGAAACAACTGCTTGGAAGCAATAACGTCTGGTCATTCAATGTTCTGTGAGCAGCATGGAACACTGCTTGCTTTAGGGAACTGCTGTAGAAGGGGCAAGTCAAGTCAGGTTCTCTGGTTCTTCTGCCCCCGGTTGAGCACAACATAAGTTTACAGAATGAGCTATCAGTGCAGTGCACGACCAATTAACCTTTGCCTACCAGAAGAGGAGGAAGGAGAAAACATTACACTTCATTCAGCGTCTGGGAAAAAAGTCTGTTCGTTTAAGACATTGACAGAAATCTCATTTAATCATTATGGTCATATCTAATTTTATTTTCCATGGACTTAATTAACTTTTTGGTCTCAGCAGCACTGTCACGGTATATTTATATATATGCCCAGGGAAGCTGTGGAGGCCCCATCCCTGGAGGGGTTCAAGGCCAGGATGGATGGGGCTTGGAGCAACCTGCTGTGGTGGGAGGTGTCCCTGCCCATGGCTGGGGGGTTGGAACTCGGTGATCTTGGAGGTCCCTTCCAACTCCAACCATTCTATGAGTCTATGATTCTATTTTATGCAGGAAGACATACAAGTCATAGAATGGTTTGGCTTGGAAGAGATCTTAAAGATCATCCAGTTCCAACCCCTCTGCCATGGGCAGGGACACCTCCCACCAGACCAGGTCGCTCAAAGCCCCATCCAGCCTGGCCTTGAACCCCTCCAGGGATGGGGCAGCCACAGCTTCTCTGGGCAACCTGTTCCAGTTTCTCACCACCCTCACAGCAAAGAATTTCTACCATCTAATCTAAATCTACATGCTTTCAGATTAAAAACATTCTATCTTCCTGCAAAGACACTTATACAGGCAAACTTGATGCATTCTTTAAAGATTAATGTTATGAATAATACAGAAAAAAATAAAAATCAGTAAAACAAACATCCCTACCAATGACATTGCACTGAAAAGCATTAATTAAAAAACCCACAAACAACTTGGTGAAATGTCAAATGGGCAAGAACAACTGCTGAAGCCCTACACGGAATTGAAGTTAAATTCCTAAATCATTCCATTCCTCTCTTCCTTTTTGAAGCAAATGGAATTTGAGAGAAGGAAGTTATTTCTGGCACCTTGAAACTGTACACATTGCTAAACTAGTTTATCTGAGCCCAATGCTACTTCTAAAATCTTAGTAAATAAAGTGTACACTCCAAACAAATCTCAATAATTTAGCTTTAGAGTCCTCTTGTGCTAATCTGACTCAATGCCATTTACAATGTTTTATAATATAGAAGTGTTGCTTTGTTGATGGAAAAATGAAGAAGGAATACAGCTTTAATTATCAGAGCAACAGGAAGGCAATAACACCAGGAACTTTATTGTATTTATTGTCTTACTGGTTTTCAATATAAAATACTCCCTGACTGGAAAGTACTTCTTGGATATTAATTCAATTAATGTTAACTCACACAGCTGGTGGAGTTATTGTATCATTTTGCCATCCAGCTTTTAGAGGTAAGAAGAACGAATGACTAGCAGAAAGAAGCAATTTATCATAAAGCCAGTGGAAGATCAATAAAAATCTCCTCAAACCTGGTGGTTTGTATTTTAACATACACAAATGTGTTAATAGGAATACACTGGCACACAGAAACTGTCAGCAGTGAAGACACTCTCCACTCATAATAACATTTTCCATCACCTGCTTTTCATACTGAGCTGTTCCTCTTTGCAAGAATCCATACCAAAGCTTTTCAGCTCTGAAAACTTCACCATGAGCAAAAAATCTAAACCCATGAAATATTTTACTAATGGGTTGGGAAGGGACCTCTGGAGATCATCTGGTCCAACCCCCCTGCCAAAGCAGGTCCACCCAGAGCAGGTTGCACAGGAACGTGTCCAGGGGGGGTTTTCAATGTCTCCAGAGATGGAGACTCCACCACCTCTCTGGGCAGCCTCTTCTAGGGCTCTATCACCCTCAAAGTGAACAAATTCCTCCTCAGGTTTAGATGGAACTTCTTATGTTCAAGTTTGTGCCCGTTTTCTCCTTTCCTCTCACTGGGCACCACTGAAAAAAAGACTGGCCCCATCCTCTTGACACCCACCCTTGAAGTATTTATAGGTGTCGATCAGATCCGCCCTCAGCCTTCTCTTCTCCAGACTAAAAAGACCCAAGTCCCTCAGCCTTTCCTCATCAGAGAGATGCTCTATGCTTCTCATTATCTTGGTGGTCCTCCACTCTACCCTCTCCAGCAGTTCCCTGGCCTTCTTCAACTGGGGAGCCCAGAACGGGACACTGGATCAGAATATTAGGAAATAAATTTCTGAATTCAGTAAAATAACCACCTCTGCCTCTCCAGATGTTGGATTTGGGCCTTTTGATGAATGCTCTTAAAAACTAGTAGTCTGTATCTTTTGAGAGAGTTTACAATCTGAACACACACAAGAGAAAGGTAACAGATGGGAATTGGAATTAAAAAAAAAATATGAAGAAATAGTGAAACTATTAAACCAAAATTGGAAAGCACTATTTATCTGTCTACGACGTTGGCATTTCTTAATCTGTCAAGCTCAAAGCACAATAAGGAGCATTCAATGAGCAATTATTTTCTACATTGTTAAGAGACAGCAGCCTACCTTTGACTGCTAAGTTATTACTACAGGCAATGGTATTTACTTTTCCAACAGCTAGAAATGTAATGGAAAAAAATTATAGTAATTTAAGAAAAATCTGACTTCTGAAAATAAGAAGCCATTACCTCCAAACACAGATTTTTCTGAACAATTACAAGAAAAATCCTCGAACAAAGCAATAGTGAATAAAAGTATACTGGAACACCTGGCCACAACCAAATGATTTATTGATATAAGACAGTATTGTCATGAGATTTATAGATATACAGTATCGAGAATAATAGGCAAAAATTAAGGCCTGAGTCTTAGCTCTTATTCGCCTACAAATCCAAACAGCAGAGAAAGCAATAACTACAATATTCTCACCCAAATTTTCTGTTGGAATTCATCTCAACAAAAAGCCTTCCTCCGGGTATGAAATGTACCATCTGGGGAGTGCAATATTTCTGGGCAATTACTTAGAAAACTGGTTTATCCTATCCAAATTTTTAATTCTTCATTTTCAGGACAGATCTCTCTTAGACATAACAATTTTAGCAACTTTGTTAAAGAAACACACCCCGCCCCTGACCTTCTAAAGCAAGAAACTCAAACAAG
>VZRU01005401.1:0-10872 GCA_013398155.1 Pedionomus torquatus | reverse complement strand
GTTTTTGTTGGTTTTTTTTTTTTTTTTTTTTTTAATTCATTAAGGAGATAGAAGGAAATGGAGGATCAGATCTCTTCATACTCCAGAACTGGTTCTGAAGCCTTATGGGAGTCGGGTATCACTGTTGAGTTTTGAAACAATCCAAACCTCACACACAATCATACACATGGGCAACGGGAAGATGTCAAGCAGTCTTCCTGGCCTGTATTGCATAAGAGTACAAGGTCATGCTAGACATTCATAAAAAAGGTTTCCATTAGTAGGAGAATTTTCTGGCACAGATGGCTGCAGTCTTTGCAAGGACCAGTTAGAGAAGCTACCCCAAAATTAGTATCTTAATACTCACAGGCTTCTTGTAAGAATTTTTCTCTAACGCTGTCTGAGGTGCAGTTTTTACAGGTTTTGATTGCAACAGCCATAGCTGGATTCTCCTGAAAGACATTATTGAGATGTAAGTGAAATACAGCCCATCGAATCCAGGCCACCAAAAGAGAAGTCCATTACAATTCTTGCAAAACTACTTTGGAGAAAATTCCTATTAACTGTAATATCTTTTAGTTGAGGAATTACATTTCAAAAGCTTCAATCTTCAAATATTATTATCATCAAGACACCTAACATACATTTACATCTAATGCCCTTGGGCAATGTTACATCTGTTTTAATCTGTTAAATCGTATAAAAATTACGAAAAAAGACACCAACTTTAACTGAACAGTACTGTGTAAGTTTTTTTGCATTATTGAGGATGGTAAACTCTAGACAATATTCAGCAGAAGCAAAGGAAACGGACAGATACATGCCTAAAAACCACACTTCACCTAGCCAAGGAAGCAAAGGGAAAGCCAAATAAAAGACTTTTTTTTTTTTTTTTTTTTTTTTGTGGCTCCTCCAGGGCAAAAACTGGCTATCATTTTGAACTCAAAGGCAAGATTTTACATATTAGCTTCACGATCGGTTCTATCAAGGGCTTAAAAGTGAGTGAAACAGAAGGCGTGTATCCCAAACCAAAACCAGATTTTTCCATGGGATTGCTGATCTGAATACTGAAAAATCAGAAGTTCTCCGAGAGCCCGAAGGAGGCTTCTGAGCTCAGGCTTCATCTTTCACCTTCTTCTGCTTTGGTGGTTTTTCATACACCCTTGCTGTAAATTACAGGGAAACTGCAAATGTTTTTCTCCTGAAAAGAACCTTTGGGTGTTTGAGCTTCAAAACACCAAGACTTACTTAGAAAATGGTATTTTTTTACTACATAGCGTGTAAGTCCACGGTAACACGTGGTGCTCAGAAGCTGTTCACTCATACGAGTTCCTCATGGGCTGAAAGCAACTGAAGTGTTTTAAAATGAAGCTTTTACGTTAGACACAGGACTAGGATGTCTTCCTTCCAACTGGGAAATTGGGAATGACACATTGTTTAATAGGAAGATTACAAATGTACCCTTCCCCAAATGGCTACAGGGTTAACCTATGTCCTCAGGTAGATTTTAAGGCTCACACTTGCTCTATTTTAACTCTGTGTGTACAGAAAACCACTGATGAGAATATGATTTCTATTTTTCAGGCTTAAACATCTGTTTTCTAAGTTTCTCACAACACAGCTCTTCACGCTGACTTTGCAGGAAAATATTGACTAAAAACCTTCTCTCGCACACAAACTGATCGAAATACTGGTGGTAAATGACGATGATTTTCTTTCCTTCGGAAATCACGATTTAATAATCCACACTGGATGAGACCTTTGGAGCCCAGCAAGAACAATCCCTCTCCCGGTGTTACAGACAGAAGTTCTGAAATATCTTTTCAGAAGATATTTCTGAAATATCATCACATGCCCAACATGTGTATCAAATGGAAGAGTTTTGGTGTCTGCAGCCAGCAAAAGCTCCAGACATTTTGCAAAACAGATTTGGGAAAAGGCCTGATTATCAGGGTTTTGCTGATGTTTTGGGTTTTGCACAAAGGGCCAGAAGAGTGAGGGTATATCAGACTGGCAACACTTGGGGTACTGGGCAGCGAACACCATTTCAAATGACACTTCTGGACTAATCCCACAGTCCTACCGCCTTTAAAGGCTGATTTATTTGAATCGCCTACATCTGAGCGATAGGATGCTGTATGGATACATACATTTTCCATTCAGCATTGGATAAATTTTCTGTCCAGTATTCTATACATACAGGCTGGCTGTGGTGTTTCAGGAATACCTGGTAGCAAGCAGCACTTGAGAAGATGTGGACGCTGCACAGTCACTAGAAGAAGAACTTTACAAGTGCAACAAACAGGGATAAACGAGGTTTTTCAGATTCAGATTTGAGCCAGCAGAACAAGAGGCAAGCAATCTTCCCTCCGTTCTTGCACGGCAGCTGAATATACACCAGGATGGAAACGCCATCACCTTATTGCAACTCATCTTTTATCTATTGTAAAACTTCTTCCAAAAGCGTAAGTTACACTCTGTGACTGGGTCATAAAAATTTAATGATACAACCTTTCTGTTTTCCCTTCACCTACTCAAGCATCTTAAAGGTAGTAAAGTTTTATTAATAAAAGTAATCAGCAGGTTGCCATTAAAAAACCCCCTCTTACTAGCCACGGTATGCCTGAATAAAATCTGTTTTCCAATTTAAGAGAAAGAATGGAAAAACCTAAGATTTTCAAAACTACAGTGCCTAAGAAAAGGGGTCTTTAATTGGTTTTCCAGAGTTCAGATTTATCCAGGTTCAGCAGAACATTACTCCTCCAGTAGTGTTAATGTGGACAATATTAAATGACAAATAAGAGTCTCCCTTAATGCAATGGAGACCAGGTCTGCTCTTCTAAATGAAAGTATCAGAACAGAATTCAAGTGTGCCTGAAATAGATAACACTTACCCTTATTTACTTAAATATTGCACTAAAGATTTATTTATTTAATCCACCGAGCCCAGCAACCTAATCAGCTGATTCTGCAAAATATTGTTTCTGAAGTTGGAGCTAGATCATCGTCCACATGAATTACTACTTCATCTATCGCAAATCCAGACGCTTAATTTCTCCAAACGAGAAATAAATCTTCATTTTACACTTGCAGAATTAGTTTATTATAACCTTGAAACTGCTTGATATGAAACCACTTTCCAGTGTTCTCTTGCTTTTTTCCACTAACTTAATTTTTCATCATTTACACTGCAATCTTAATTCCTGTAGCTGCAGTCTAGAAAAAACACATAAAGACCAGCTGGAATTACGCCAGTCCTGCCAACCTCACCGGTTTCTCTCGGGTGACTTGGGGTTTGGTTGGATCAGTCCCCGAGTATTTTGTATCTTTTTCTTTAGGGAAAAAAAGTAGTAACTTTATTAAAATACAAGCTTATTTGGGAGAGATCTAGTGAGATGCTCGATGGAGAAGTGGGCACATTTGTCCCTCCGTTGTAGGCTACTGCCCTTCCAGCTTAACAGACTAAAATTTATTCTCCATATTTCAGCAGAGAAGTTACATGAGCCAGTTTTGACATACATGGCAGCTTCTGCACCAAAAGCTGAACCTAAACCCAGGTCAGGCTCAACACCAGTAAATACTGGTTTTAAATCTGGAAAAGGTTCTAAAGTGCCGAACGTTCACATGGGGAGCATGGACAAAAGGCCGCGTCCTCACCATGCTTGGACATGCTCAAAATGAAGAAGAAAGCATATGGTTGAGGTTAAATGCAATGACTTCTAATTCTGACGCAGCCAGTGGCTCTGGTAAGGTCCCGAATGATTTATTTGGCTCTTTTGATTCCTTTCCTGAGCTATAAGAAATGGGGCTACAGAAGCAACACGACCACCCTGGAGCTAGACTTCTACTTATCTAAAAGATGGGATATGTTCTCTACATGCTGATTACATTGAAAAATAAACCACAAAGTTCATGTTTATTGTTCTGGCAGAGTCAGACCAAGGTATCTAAAAAATAAATTTATTTTTTATTTTCCTTTTTTTTTTTTTTAACTAGAGAGATTTTGTCGTGCAGTGAGGCTTACCGGACTCATGTAAACTCCTTGGTGCACATCTCCAAACTGTCCTTCACCAATGCAGCGCCCCAGCTCAATTCTCTCCCTTTGAATTTCATAATCTCTGGCTATAAGAATACAACACACTTAAAACAGCAAATTTCTGACGAAGGGCAAAGAAACAACCCACAAGATACAAAACTCAAAGTAAGTCACTCAAATGTCTCACAGATGAATCACTAAGATTAACAGTTGCTGCACACCAACCTATACAAATGCTGTGTACACACAGTGGAAACCTCTTAAACAAATGTCTGAATCAAAGCAATGAGAAAGGAACTGCGACATCTAATTTACTAAATGAACTGTGATGCATTATTTATTTCAATGCAATAGGCAGAAGCGAATGCTTCTTAATTATAGCTAGCAAAAGACAACACAAATAGCTTAGGGCAATACCAATTGTATTAAACAATGTCAGCACAAATGTCTTTAGATGTTTAAGAGAATTCCACCGGGGATATTTTAGATTTTGGAACCATCAAACAAGCCCAGAGAATTTTTAAAGAGGTAACTGCAAGAAAAAAAAATAATAGAGGAACAAGAACACGGCAAATAAAAGATAAAATCAAAGAGCGAAATTTTGAGTGCACTACACCTTTAGCAGTGTGTAACTCAAATAAAATTGAGACATTTTGTGGACTTAAGCAACTCTGTTAACTCTGTGGCTTAACAGACTGAGAATATTACTGATAAAAACGGCTCAGTAATTCAGCAAAACATTTAATCAATTGCAACTGAATCGCTTCATTTGCAATTTAATTTCTAGCAGACGTGGAAAAATATTCCAGGAATAGCAGAAAAGCATATACAGTATATGTTTTCACCTCCACTTGAATTATTCAGAGAAAAAAATATAATCAACCAGCTTAGGACATCATGACTGATGATTTTAAACTTCATTAACACTATGGCAAGGATGTCAACCTGAGCTGGGTAACAAAGTGATCAATGTCTTTTTAAAGTAGCGCATTTTCCTCTTTAAAATCCCAAAGCTAACTGGTTTAACTATAAATAAATAATGTTTATTAAATGAAAGTGAAGAGTAAACTTAAAAATTCCACATCATTCCAAATTGCAAGCATACAGGGATGGGTAAGGGGTCTCCTGTTACCTTCATCTATTCCATAGCTTTCTGCAGTGCAATTAAGAGAAAAATCAAATGCTTAAACTTAGATAAAGCTTCTCAAAATCAAGACAAGGACAAACATTTTCTTAACATAGTTTTTTTGTGGTTTTTTTTTGTTTTGTTTTAAAACGAAGAAATACACTGATGCAATTTTAAGTTTACATTAGCAGAAGTCACAGGTCTATTCTCGTGATTTTACTGACTCAGTCCTTCGGGTGCTGAACACCTGAGTCCACTTCAATCCCGCAAAGCACTTAATGAATTTTGCTTCAAGATCCCACCTCGTGGACTTTGACTTGAACGCCCACTTAAGAGTTCAGCATCAGCCAGGGCTGGGCCCACAAGTAATTACTTCGATGAGAATTTAAATGAAAATATTAGGAAAAAAACCCCAAAACAATAATAACAATTAAAAAAAAAATCACACAAAGTTAATACGTTAAAAAAAAAAAACAAAAAAACCAAACATAGTTTATCACAGTACTTCTTGATCCTGCAATTATTTTAGTAGAATCATGTAGTGACTTACTGCATGACATTCAAAACACACTGTGTCTTTCTGGAAAACATATATTCTTGCTTTTCAAACATTTATGTTCAACCATATATGTTTTTCAAAACATATATTCTTGCTTTTCAAATATTTTCCACAGTAGTGGAAACCGTGCTGTAAAAACTCAGGTGGATCATGAAACGTTGCTGACACACAGTAAATTCTAGAAAACCTCATGGAGATTCATGGTTCTTCAGCAGAACATGGTACCCTTGACCACCATCCAGCCCTCCCACGGTAATGACACCTGATGTTTTTGCAGGTCAACTTATCAAGCGCTTGTCTACTTCTAGAGAAATCCTTGGTTGCCGAAACACAACTGTAGTTTCGCAGATCCAACTGTTAAAAATCAGAATACCAGACTTCCAGGCTCAACTCGTTAGCTTTGATGGATGAAGATTACATTATCATCCAAATATGCCCTAAGACAAAATCCTTGAGGTGGCTAACGCATTGGGCTTTTGACTTGAAAGATGAAGACTCGGAAGAACTTTGTATTTTTATTTTTTTTTCCTGAAGTCTTTCATCTTTAACCAAATTGCACGTGGGACAGATGACTTTCCTTGAGCAAGGAATTTGAGAGCAGCAAGTCTGTCCCAGAGCGAGGGCGAGATACAGTCAGGCACCAGGACACAGAAGCTTTCTGAATGGTTTGCTCTTCTCACAGAAGTTTTATCTTTCTTTATGTGCTTTGTTCAACATCACAATCAAAAAGGCCACATTTTGAGACATAAAAAGAATTTCCCTGTGAAGTCACTGACAGCAACAAACCAGAATTTGGTTTTATTTGCTTCAAAACCTGAACTTAGCACTGAATTCAACCGTTTTCAAAACATCATAAAGAATATTTTCTTTGCACACATATTACTTCAGGCTGAAAGAGAAGACCGAGTCCCCCCCTAAACCAAAGAAGCTTTTGGATAGAAAAGTTCCCAGGTCAACTATTGTACTTACTTGATGGCATTGTGTAAGTATCTTCTTCATCTATGATCTCTGCATAGTCATCTGTCTCTGTAAAGGGAGGAATTGGAAGAGTTTCGGGAAAAGCAGATGAAAACAATTCTCCAGAATGACATCTCCAATTCATCAAAGCTGCTATGTCACAACCCCCAACTTCAACCACTGCTGGGACGCATCGACAATAGCATGAATAAAAGTCACTCATGCATAATTTATGGGATGATAATGACCCCAGTGCCAATTAGAACATGGGGCATAGATGCATTCAGTGGGGAGCAAAAAGGAAGATTTGTTTGTGTTCAAGATGGTTGAGTTCTGAACTGAAACCCATCTAAGCTGTTGACTTAAAATCTTTTTAACAAAAAATTCCACTGCAATGAGAAAACATTATTAATGGCTATAACTGCTTTACCTTCAATAAAGTGTGAAGAAGGGTTTATTAGCTTTTAACATCAAACAGGCAGATCAGACAATGAACATGTTCCAGGGCAGCATCTCCCTACTGTCAGTGGGGTAAGGGGAGTTATTTTCCATTCAGTCTTCTAGAGCAAAAAGATCTTTAAGTCACACTCTTCCCTACACCCATTTTTCTTGCATTAGTCTCAATTTTCATAGAATCATAGAATGGTTTGAGCTAGAAGGGAACTTATAGATCATCCAGTTCCAACCCCCCTGCCATGAGCAGGGACACCTCCCACTAGACCAGGTTGCTCCAAGCCTGGCCCTGAACCCCTCCAGGGATGGGGCAGCCACAGCTTCTCTGGGCAACCGGGTCAGTGTCTCACCACCCTCACAGAAAAGAATTTCTTCCTAATATCTCATCTAAATTTCCCCTCTTTCAATTTAAAACCATTACCCCTTGTCCTATCACTACACTCACAGATTAAAGAGTCCCTCTCCAGCTCTCCTATAGGTTCCCTTCAGATACTGGAAGGCTGCTATATTTTCCTTGTTTAGTGGAAATTCACCGCCAGTTTTGCTGTCAAGAATCGCCGTCTCAAAGAGATTGTTTGAAACCAACCCATTCTCAAAAAAAATTCAGAAAAACGACAGTCTGTTTCTTCCTGTGTTTAAAATTTGTGGCTTCTACAACATCTGTCCTCAAAATGGTTTAAATGGTGTCCAGTCGTATCAGAAGGTCCTTCTCTTGCCCTAAAGAACTCCCAGTGTGCGTGGGTCATTTCCTAAAGGTCCGATAAATTCCTCTGGGGGTTACAAACCCAGGCCACAACAGCCGAACCATTTTTGACTTCAAGGCTGTTAAATTCTACTTGCCAACTTCAAATGCACAGAGAGGGTCTCCAAACTGAGTTAATTTCAAATCCAGTGGGTGGTTTTTGGGGTTGTTTTTCAGCTGATCACATATTAGGCCACCTCTGAAAGCCATGATTGATTTACTCCCCATTTTCCCCCCCTCTTGCCCTGGTGTGACCGTACATCCCTACCAACTCCCTGCATCATTTCTCGAAGTTCTGACTGGAGGATGGGACAAAGCCCCGGAGACCAGACCGAAGGATGGGATGGTCCCTTTTGGCAGTGGCCCCTCAGTTCAACCAACTTAAGCCAACTCTGAAACCAGAGCAAGGCTCCTAAATATTATACACAAAAAGGCTTCATTTTCATACAAACTGAATATTCACCAATTAAAAAAGTACAGGTTGCCTATAATCTTTGAAGTCCAACACACTTCGGTGAGTAGATGTAGTTTCACGATCCTAACTTTGTACTACTTCAATAAAATAAAATTCAAGCTATTTTTCTTCTGAATTCCAAATTCAGGAATATACCACGTCTTGTAAAAACCGAATCAGGAAATTCTATACCATTTAAATTTTTGCTAGGTAATTTCTTTTTAGGACAGAGCCAAACTGAGTCACTTAATGACACTTCAATCCATTCCAGAGACAGTGCACAATTCCAAACAGGCAGCATATTCCAGAGGCACTAATCTCTTGGTCTGTGTGGGTTTTTTCCTCCCTACGGTGTGAACTAATGTTTTTGTAGAAAATAAGCCCCAGTTTGGTCTAAAAAAATACGCGTCTGTTTGAAGGAAATCATTAGTGCGACACCAATGGGATGGGGAGAAATCCCTCTGCTTCCTCGTGGTAAGATGCTTTTAATATTTAAGTGTGATATATATGAATCGTTGTTATAAGCAAATATTTGAGGATACCAGAAAGTTCTTAAACTGTGTTGAAAAAGGTCTGGAAACTAGAACTGGTGCCACAGTGGTCTTGAAAAAACAAACAAAAAGAAGTCACACTAGATTGTGTGCTCACAGAATGCAATAGATGGCTTGGCTTGTTCATCTCTTGATTTGAAGTGAATGAAGTTCAATTGATAATAAAAGCATTATCAGGACACCACAGAGCACTTCTGTGGTTTTGATACATTGCCCCAAACCATCCTCAAACTAAAAGGGTCATCAGTAGCCAATTCAAATAAATGAGAAGTATGCAATTAATGAAACAAGTATTTTTATGTTATGTTCATATATAATACGAATTGAGAAAATAATTCCTATATGTAACTGGCATAGTTTTTGGGAATTAGAGGAAAATTCAATCAAGGCATTAACTGTGAGATGTTCAAGGTGTTCTGCGACAAAGAGAAGTGATCCCTCTGACATGCAGCCTTCACTGCATAATTAAGAGACATGAAGGAGGAGACTCCTACCAAGTCTGGGGAGACTATGACCGTGTCTGCTAAAGAGATATTCCAGATCCCACACGAGACTAAAGCAAAATTCTGCTGGGCTGGGCTCTCCAAGCTGCTCTACAAAGAAGGATGTGCTACAGCAGTCTCAAGAGTCAAAGCAGCAGCTATTCCAGGAGATGTTCTATCTTGGAGGCCTTCCCTACGTCTAATAAAACTAATATTTACAAATACTTTAGCAATTTGTATTTTTACAATACTAGTTTAGTGCTGCTCTATTGCACCTTTTAAAACCAGCACTGAACCTTTTTATCTGTTGGCCAACCCTAGATTCTTCTAGATGGAAATACCAATAGGTCTCTTTTGGACAAAGATAGAGTGTTGGTGCTAAGAGGCGAGCAAGTCAATCTGAGCTTCACTAAATCTGAATGCATTAATTAAACAGTAGAAAAAAATACCTCAAGGTATGAAATCCATAATGGCTAATCTATGACTTTAACCACCTCTCTGCTATTTCTCTTTTTACAATTTTTCCCTCCAGGTATTGGAGACCATAATTTATAGAAGATGATAAGCACCAATAAAAAGTGATGTAGGGTTAGTATCCGAAACAAAATTTCTGAATTTATGACAGAAAAAAAGCCCTTTGAGTTTGTAGTGTTTAAGAAAAGAAAACCTGGCTAGAATTACCTTAAAGTGACTCATATCTGAAGGAGGTGAGAATTTATACACCCCCTTTATATTTTACTGACAGGAAGGTCACAAGACACTATTTACTTCTTCTCATCACCTTCCTTCACATACTGCTTTTAATCCCTTTTAGTCCCTCCTACTTATAAAAATAAAGACACTTAGACTACCCAGTAATAGCAGCTTGATTTTTTTCCAACAACAGATGGAATCCTTTAGAAAAACAGCTAAAAATCTCTTTAAAAAACAAACCAAATCCCAGCTTTTTTGCAGAAGGTAGCAAGTCAGTACTTGCTAGAAAAAATACTTCTAAAGTCTGGAAAATATACGTATTTTGTAATAAATTTCAAAGTTTTATAGAAAAACATTAAAAACTGTCTTCAAAATGAGAAGTTTGAGTGGCTGAAATCTGATTAATATTTTGTGTATCCAAGCTACATTAATCTATTTTGTACAGCTTCTTTATATGCAAGGAGCAGCAGTGGGCTCCAGAGCGCTTTGATGCTCCCATCACCCGTTCATAGCCTCCTTTTTCAGGTGTGTCCTGAAAGGTTTGAGGTAAAAGGAACCAATTTTCTGTTTTAGAATTTTATTTTTTTAGCTGAGCCTCTCCTAACTAAACTGTGAAATTGTTCAGAAAACTGGTCACTCTCACAGTGATAAGACCTGATTATACCAAGGAATGGTGTGCAGAGAGGCCCTTGCTTACACTTATTGCTAGAACAACCAAGGGCAGGGAATTGCAGTATTTGCCCCGTTGGAGGGTTGGAAGCAGAAAAGTGTAGAGGGGTCACACCTGTAGGGAGGAGAGGACAGGAGAAGTGACCCAAAACTGAACAACTGGCGTATTCC
>VZRU01005400.1:652055-670470 GCA_013398155.1 Pedionomus torquatus | reverse complement strand
GCCATTTGCATTAGCCCACCTTTCAAGCCTGCCCAGCTCCCTCTTCCCTCTGGACCTGGACAGGTCCTGGACTTTATTTAAGTTATATCTGCCACAGACATAAAATTATAGGCAACCTTAAACATTTGCAAGAATTTAATAGGTGGAAGACCTATGAATAGAAAAAATGCTTAGACACAATTTCAGCATAACTCATTTTCACAGAATGAGAAGAATTAATGAAATTGGATGGACAGTGTACAAAAAGAGAGCAACAAAGAATATCCAAGGGGAAAATAACTGCATTGTAAAGCTTCTGTTTCTTCAAAAGCAAATATATAAAATGCTGGATTATGATGCTACAAGGATGAATGGAACACTACCCATTAAATTCTACATGATCTGGATTAGCAAAAGTGAAAATTATGGCCAAAGTTCATAAAAATGAAATATAAACATAATGAATGGTAAAAGAGACAAGTGCAAGACAGTGAGAATATCAGACAAGCACAGGCTAAAAATTGTCACTAAAGTGAATTAAAACGCTCTTTTGAAAACTGTAAGAACAGAGGAGGAAGGATGACATTTGCATTTTGAAATGCAAACACAACAAGAGACAAAGAAGTATCATTCTTGAGAAGATGGCAGAGGTAATTTTTAAACAGGATAAATCAGCATAACTGTGTCACATGTCCCTAAATGAAATTTTCAGACAAATACAAGGTACTTTGCAAAGAGGAAGAGCTGTAGAACATACTAAATAACACACAAATACCAACCACTAAAGGGCAAGATTTTCAGGATCCAGCTCAAAGAATTACGTAAGAATGTAAAAGATATAAGCAGTTTCTGAGCGGCTGGCAGCAAACTGTTTAAATAGGAGATTAAAAGTTTTTAAAAAATAATCTTAAAACCTATTGAGAGGCTATAAAATGCTTTATAATTTTTATTATTGTATTTTCTATCTAGGAGGTGCTATATTATAGCTACAGGAATGGTCATTTTTTTTTTGAGAAACTGCAGATCTGCTTTAAACTCCCTTTTTACACCTTATTTTAAGCTTAAGAAATATTATTATTTATCTTATCTTAGCCAGCATGGGCTATGGGGAAGAAGTATGTGAAAAATACATTTTTGCTACTGCATTGTTCTGCGAGGTTATTATACAGATTAGTCATTTGCCAGCACCAGAAAGTGATGGTATACCTTTTGTGCATGGTAATTTCTAAGTCTCTGAAATGAAACATGAAGTATGCATTATGAAACTTGAAGTAGTGCTGATGCATTTTTGTATGCTGCTTCAAAATGTAGCCATTAAGGTGAATTTAAGGGGAAAAAATTAAAAATAATTGCTAATGAAACTGTGAAAGTAATACTAATATATAGGAGGCTACGAAAGTGGATTTTTTTACAATGTTCCTCGATATAACATAGCTGTAGCCTATAAACCCCCTGAAATAGCAGTAATGCCCAGTGTGTAATGATGGTTATATCAAATGTAAATTAAAATGTGTAAATTAATTTCATAGCTCTGTGAGGTAAATAAGTGGCACGTGCATCGTTTTTCCTGATGACCTATTCAGTGCTTATCACAGGAACAGATTTCTTCTCTAATTTATGCAACTCATCATTCTTAAATATTATTTGCTTAAGCAAACAGTTAACAGACATAATTGGCATGCAGAGATACTATATACTTTAGTTACTTGGACTTCAGAACAATGAAGATGAAAGAACTTCCTTCCTAAGTTCCTTTCTTTCAGAATCGTGAGGACTGTAACAACTGCATCTTTGAGAAGCAGAACAAAATGGGGCTAAAGTTGATTTTCAAGATAGAAAGATAGCTCAGTTTAAGTAAAATTAAATCCCTCAGGTCCATTTGAAGGTCATCTGCTGCAGATCACATTAAGCAATTCATTCTGCATTATCTCCCAGACACATAAAAATATATCAGATTAGGCTAATAGCAGTTAATTTGCTTAGACACTTACTAGAAAACAGGAAGAAGAAATAAACCTTTTCCTAACTTTTCTTCTTTGCAGTCACTACATAATGATTCTGTAGTGGGAAAAGCAGCAACTACCTACCTCTTTCCCTCATTAAAACCAAGTGACCAGGAGTGGCAAGAGCAAAGGACAGTGAAGTAACTTGGTCTATTGCTTTCCTTTCCACTAGCCAAGAAAGATGCACGACTATACATACATTCAACTTTTTAGCCTATGTTGGTTCAATGCACTTGGCGCAGACTGTTAAGAGTATATTTTTAAGCCTGGTAAACACTGAAACAAAGGCCTTTTTCTAAATCTAGAGTGGCGTAACCAAGATTCGCGTACGGATTGCCACTATTCTGGCATGGATCTATTTAAATTCATAATCATAACCACTACATTTGCATTACTGTATTCCACACACAACAAGCTGTGTGTCCAATATGTTTCATTTTTTCCCTGTAGTACGTCTGAGTAGGAGGCAACATGAAACCCAATTCACTGCAGTTGTTATATATGCAACTGCCGGTAGAAATCAGCTACCTAACTTTGTTTACGTGCCTAGGAAAACCAGGGTGCTCTTTTAATATAACAAATTTAACAAAATCCATCTGGACCTCAAGCTGTGCTCATCATTCCTGTACGTGATAAAATAGTTTGTCCGTCTCAGGGAATTTTGCTGACAGCTTACTGAAACCAGTTACTGCCTAATCCATAAATGAGACAGAACTTCTTTCATCCACATGTGTTTTCTCTTAGTATCTGGGTGGTTGAAAGATCATCACTGCAGCAAGTTTAGATGTATTGCTGTGATAATGCAATCCACTAGCAAAGCAAAGCATAAAAATATAATGTAACCATTGTTGTCATCTATCTGTACTGACAGATCTAAATAAGGCCACCAGCACTGTATTTTTTTTAACTAAATCTCAAAGCAGCAACAAAGCCATAACTAAAGAGTGAAGTGCCTACCTCACATTTTGAAGTATTCAACTCCCACAGTTAGTCACACAAGAATACAGGAAATTTTAGTATAAAAAGAAATCAGAAATCACATCTAAATCCATTCTGTCCCTTAGGTTGCCATTTATTATTTACTGTAGATTTTTCCACTAATCATCAAAATAATTTTAAGAGCTTTTTTACTTAGTGGTACAAAATTATAATCTTCTATAAATAAGGCATATTTTTTGCAATGAAACTTCACTTACCATAAATCAACTTCCTTCATTCTTATTACATTTAATTTGAAATGTTGCTGTTGGCCCTAGGATTGGATAGGTCAATGATACTCTTTTACGTGCAGAATCTTGCTTCTCTTCTGTGTGCACCATTTGCACAGTTCTGAGTTTGATTAGAGACAGATTACA
This sequence comes from Pedionomus torquatus, assembly GCA_013398155.1. Taxonomy (NCBI): domain Eukaryota; kingdom Metazoa; phylum Chordata; class Aves; order Charadriiformes; family Pedionomidae; genus Pedionomus; species Pedionomus torquatus. Next base: position 667,133 of record VZRU01005400.1, on the reverse strand, counting down.
AGGGACTACGATTTTTAAAGTTATGTCACACTCCCCAACTTTAGGTAACTTTGTTAGCAGAATGCCACAGAAAATTCATGATCCTCCTATGCAAACTTTATGCTAAGGGAAAGAGGCTCCTCCAGAAGTCAGTTTGATTACTTTTCTGGTCTGTGCGGTCTCCTGCAGGAGTTGCTGATGACCTAGTCATCCAAGGACAAGTTGCCTCCTGGATTACTCTCCTGAATTCCTCATTTCTGCAAAACCTTAATCCTGTTAGTCTCGTGCTACTCCAATTATAACCTTCTCCTGGGGTTTCTGTTTGTTTACCATATCAAAACAATCTCCCTATTAAAATCCTAATATAATTTTTTTTTCTGTGTGTTTTCAGCTTTTGTTGAGAAAGAGCCCAAACTCACTCTCATTGATGTTGATACTAAAGCAAATTGGCTTCAGTGGCATGTGGAATGGGCTCAGACCCAGTAATGATTCCAGGAGAACCCAGTCACCATAACTTGGAAATCAGGATGACAGCACCATGATTGTCATTATCATCATAACCACTGTCTTAAATTAGGAGAGTGAGACACTAGCTTTGTCTTCAGCAGGACCTGGGTGCTACCACATTTATATCCTGACCATCTCCAGTGTGACTTCTCAAGAGCTGTTTCTCTCTCCCATGGGTAACCTGTATTACTCTCTGAAACAGTGGAGCACATCACCTTTTCATGCTTTTTTAATAAAGCACACACAATGGCTTTTTACCTCCCAGGAAATCAAGCTGAAATTAAGCAATATGCTGACTATACCTTAGCTGGAAGCAACAAAGAAGAAAACTTTTCTGATGGAATAATCTAACCTTAGAGTAAGTGCAGCTACTAAGATACAGTTTCAGATACTTGAATTCCTATATGAAATGTGACTGCTTACTGAACATTTAAAAAAAGTACAAAGTCTGTAAGAAGCATCTACCTTTTACAGTGTATATGGTCTCACTTACGTGTCTGCACACATATAAACACCAACCACGTTTAAATGTGCCTCGAAATGACAGCTTTATTTCTCTGCCATCTAACACAGTACAAATATGTGAGTCTTCAAGTAAAATAAAATACCCATTTTTATAACGTGATAATTTTCACAGTATCCTTGAATATTTACTCAAATTAACTTTAGAAGACTTTACCTATTACTGAACAAAAATGAATGTGCCATTCAGGTGTTTGATACCATATTCATTACCTGGCTTCTGCCATAACAAGAAGGGGATTTTTCCTATACCTTTCAAAACCTGAAAGAACTATTTCTAAGTAATAAAGGCCCACAGATCAATTTAACGGACAATAATCTCTGTTATATGCATTTCCCAAATAATTTTTCTAACATATATACTATGATTAATTGGCTGTCTTAAGGTTTCTACATGCTAACCCTTTCCACAGTACAAAATATTAGAAAACAGAAAGTAATCAGTTTTTAAACATATATTCAGAACTACAAGAGACTAACAGAGGCATAGCTCCATGATAAATGTGTAATAATAAATTACCTTAAAGATAACACCACTATGAAATGATAAAGTAGCTCATTTTATCACCACTATTTTAGAAAAAAAAAAAGTAAAATTACTCTGTGATTGATAATAGTGAGAGTATCTATTAAATTAATTATTTCACATGGAAAAAGTGAAGAATGTGACATTATTACACACCTTATATAGCACTTTTCAATATTTTTCATTCAGTGAAAAAAGAAGATTTAAATATCTGTATGAAAACACTTTTTTTGCCAAAAATATGTAAAGGTCTCAAGTATCCCATGGAGCAGCCATTAGGATCTTATATATCATGAACTCCTGCCCTGTAAAATCAGTCATTCATTTTGGTTCCTTTAGCAATTTATTCTGAGACACAGTTCCATGAAAGCAGTCAAATCATAGAAATCAGTCTTGGGAGTCATGTAAGGTACCTGTACACATTTCAGATAGCAAGAGGTAGGCAAGATAAATCCCAACAAAGGCCTCTTTTCTTAATTTCATGTTTTGGCTTCTTTCTAAACAGAAACTTTTATTTACTCATTAACAGATTGAAACTAAGCTGTTTGTCAAATCATTTGGATTTTTTTTCCAAAAATATTTGCTTTGATGGGAAAAAAGGTTAAATTACTGCTATGAAAAGAAGGGTTGATAAGTCAGCCACAGAGAGTTCATATCAATGCATGTTTGTAAATGCCCATCTATTTGTGACAAAACTGTTTTTCAAATGTAGTCATATTTCTTAGAAGGGTACATATTATTTTATGCTAATTTCACAGAATCACGGAATTGTCAGTTGGAAGGCACCTCCAGAGATCATCTAGTCCATCTCCCCTGCTAAAGCAGGATTCCCCAGAGCACATTACTGGACTGCATCCAGGCAGGGCTTGAAAGTCTCCAGAGAAGGGGACTCCACAATGTTCCTGGGCAGCCTGTTCCAGGGCTCTGTCACCCTCACCACAAAGAAGTTTTTTCTCATATTCGCATGGAACTTTCTATGTTTCAGCCTGTGCCCATTGCCCCTCATCCTGTCACTGGGAACCACTGAGAAGAGTCCGGCTCCATCGACATTCAATCCACCCTTCAGATACTTGTAAGCATTAATAAGGTTTCCCCTCATTCTTCTCTTCTCCAGGCTAAAGAGTCCCAGCTCTCTCAGCCTTTCCTCATATACAAGATGCTCCAATCCCTTAATCATCTTTGTTGTTCTACACTGGACTCTCTCTTGTAGTTCCCTGTCTCTCTTGAACTGGAGAGCCTGGAACTGGCTGCAGTATTCCAGTTGTGGCCTCACCAGTGCAGAGCAGAAGGGGAGAATGACTTCCCTCGACCTACTGGCCACAATCTTCCCTATGCAGGCAAGGATTCCATTTGCCCTCTTGGTGACCAGGGCACACTGCTGGCTCATGGATAATTTAATAACTACCAAGACTGCCAGATCCTTCTCCTCAGAAGTGCTTTGCAGCAGGTCCATCCCTAACCTATATTGGTGTCTGGCACTCTGCCTCCCCAGGTGCAGGACCCTACACTTGCCCTTGTTGAACCTCATCAGGTTCTTTGTCCATCTCTCCAACCTGTCCAGGTCACATTGGATGGTGGCACAGACTCTGGAGCACCAGCCAATTTCCTAATATTACTTCAAAACAGTGACAAATAAAAAACCTAATTAGTATTTTGAAACAAACTGTATTTCTGTTTGTCTCTTAAGTCCTGCAGCTCTTTGTTTTGCTAGCAGATCAGAATACTATGCATATTTGTAGCAGTAGATAGAAAACTTTCTTACATAATAACGTTTTTAGAAGCATGGACCTTTTAGAAGCAGGGACCTTTCTTTATCTTTAAATGTTTTACTGAAAAATATACGGATAGAGAAAATCATATTCTCTCAGGCAGTACAGCAGTTTATGCTGACAAACACTGAACTTCTGTATATGCGAAAGCAAACAGATTCTTGCTTTGTTTACAGATAGGAAATAAGAAAAATAGTATAGAAACATTTTACAGCTGAAGCATAGCTATGAATAGAAATTTAATCAAAGAATGGAATTATTTTAGACTCATGGCACTAAAGCAGAAGGTCTAAAGCACACTGACGGAAGTAGAAATTTTTTAAATCAGCCTGAAATATCACTTTACAAATGCAGGAATGCTGGGGTTCTGGACATGGAAAGATTGCCTTTCCTCCTAATGAAGTCTATTTAAAGATAGTAAAGTTGAAGAGGAGAAAAAGGGACTGAAATCTTGGGGAATTATAATGAAAAGCAAGCTTTATAAAATATTCATCTCCTCCTTGCCTTCCATTCTGGAGCAGACAAAGGCCTAGTGTGCAATTGCTGTCTTCCAAATAGTAAACAACTGCTTTGCTCCAAGTTTTTTCAGACAGACAGAATTCCTTGGAATGGTGGTGACATACATAGGAACATGGTAACTATTTTCTATTAAAGAATTCACAATGGGTAAATTAGAAAAGCAGGAAATGTTTCAGTTCTTTTACTAAATTATAAACAACAAAAAGAAATAAGCAAAGGTATTTACATGGAGCTGGCTAAACCCTCTAATTCCACGGATTAAAGCAGGGAACACTTGTAGACCTACATTCAAATGCCTTTCTTATGATAGGAAAAGCATTTGATTTCTGAATAGCAAGATGTTATTGCCTGTTACGCAGTATTAAATATCCTTCAGAAAACAAACTCAACTTCATAAAATGTTGAGAGTGGTAAAATTCTTCTAGTATCACACCATAATTCCCTAGAATACAGATTAATAGTAAACATGAAAAAAGCATTCAAAGACATTATTTTTCAGCAGCAGAGGGTTAAAAAAAAAGAAAAAGCCTTTCACATTGTAATGCCCAAGGCAAACACAAGTACACCTTATTTTTTTGTACCAAATGAGGTAACTAAAATGCCAACAGCAACATTTTCCTATAAACATATTTTTACAACGTTCCTGGTTTCAAGACAAAGTTTCTATTGGGCTGAACTGTGAAAAGTTTTCTCAACTGAAGAAGAAATATGTTTATTATAAACATGAAAGTGTAATTTAGACAAGAATTGACTAAAGAACCAAAATTTCATTATTGTAGTCTGATACTTTTAATACATCCTATATCATTGGCTTATCACATTCTACACATAGAATTGTTCAGTAAGTGTGCCAAAAATTTTAAACAAGCAAATAACAAATGGAGCATTTAACCAAACACAGCAATATATAAAGCTCTTCACTAAACTACACTTTACATAGTCCTACATGTGAATGGCTTTAACTTCCTTGATAAAGTATACACTGCTAATACTCTATCCATTTAAATAGATATTTGTGTTTCAAAATGATTCTTTTGTCATCTTCTCAAAAATTCCATCTTCTCAAAATATGTTTTCAGCTTCAGTCTGAAAGCAATGTAATTCAGCAATTAAGGATTCTGCTGAGTGCTTTCTTTTCGTAAAACTAAATCACAAACTGACCACTTAAAGGAACTATATTAAGGCCATTTCTTCTCCCTTTCAAAAAATATTCAAATAGAATATGGCACTCAAGAAAAGAATATGTGAGGATGAAAAGAGTTCGTAACAAATTAAGGTATTAATTGTGCCTTTTCCCTTTGTATTTTGCTAATCACTTGAAATTGCTCATTTAGATGTGGAATCCATAAAATAAAAATAAGCTGGCTAAAGTAACCTGTACATTAACCTCCGGAAGTGCTCACAGTCTCTTAATGTGTGTGCAAAGGACAGAAGAATCAATAGCAAAGTGAAAGAATGCTTTAAAATTAATTAAAATTGGAACTAGGTTTAATTGGAGGTGTTCTCTCTTACTCTAGTTTTACTGCCAAGATATGTAAGCTTAATACTAAACAAACACTTAAGATACCATTTTCCTATATCCACCGCAAAGATAGGGAAAAAAAAATAAAAGTCTTTTAGGTCTCTCGCAAGTAACATCTTTTCTGCAAAAACTTGTACTGTTTAAAAAGACAAATAAAAATCTTTTGCATCAGAGAAAATTAACTTTTTAACCTACCTCGACTGCATATCTTGGTGCGTTTTGGACTGGCTGATTTCAGCTGCAGGTGAAGGAACTTGCTGTTGTAGCTCCACCAAAGACTGGTAGTACTGTTGCTGATGGTGTTGCTGCTGTTTGTACCGCGACAAACTGAAAAACAGCCCTAAGATGGCTTTCAAATTTCCATTCCTTATTTCTATTTTAAAAAAGAGAAGAAGCAAAAGAAGTGAAAACACTGTGGTTTTAGATTTCAGTTTTGTAACAGTTTTATACTAAAACATCTCTGTGCATACCTATGGCTATACACGCTTACGCCTTCATATCTCTTCACTTATATCTAATATTGGGGACAAGTTAGGTACCACTTTATTGTTTTGTTATAATCTTTGTTTATTTAAGTGTCGTTGTTGTAATAAACACAGATATCCATAGCGTCCCCATGATGAGTCACGTGTGCATGGTCATAGAGTACATCAAACCTTAAGTAACATACATAATCTGAAATGAATACTCCTGCCTCAACACAGTACGGAATTCTTTCTGTCCTTAGGTACACATTCCCTCTGCCTCCAGCTTTCAATTATTCTTCTTGATTTTTGGACAAATTCTGTGCAGACTGGGAATATACAGTGACTTCTAGAAAACTCAGGAAGAACAGTCTTGTGGATGAGCGTGTATACATTCACATATATTTGCAAGGAACATGAGAGAAGGAAATTAATGGAAAATATTTATTCATGATTACATCTTTGAACTTTTGAACTATATGACTCTTAGTTTCTATTTTACACTGGTATTACTGATTAATGAAGACTTGAAAACTATAGCTTTCACATCACACTGAGATATGTACCCATACAAAATTCTGGTGAACCATGGTAGAATCCTCATGTCTCCCATTCCTTTCTTAGTTTTTCTCCAGCCTGAGATGAAGGTTTTAAAAGGACAATATTATTCTTTGCTGATAAAGGATCTCTGCATTAAAAAAGAAGCCTCAGGAGGCTTTAATGAAATTATCTGTAGCACTTAGGTCTGTCTGTTCATAACGTCATTATTAATTTTCTTTGGCACTGAACTTCTTGTGAAAGGTTTTCATTAGTCTGTAGCCTTGTAACCTAACATGCAACGCTGCAATCTTCCTGCCTTCCCTGCAAATCTAAATATGGAGCTGTATGTGCTACACAGCTTTCTTAGCTAATCTTTAAAGCAGAGTTTACAAACAGTGACTGTCATATTTGTGTCCTTTAAACCATATTAATTTTCTTTCAAAAGGATTAAGTTAAATGTTAGTACATACACTAGCAGGGCAGCAAACACTGGAGCCCTAATGCTCTCCACCTGTTCTCCAAAAGCAAACACAATCCCGGGTATGGGAATATACTTTGCAAAATGGAAATTTGTTCTAAGCATCCATACTTTCTCATCTTCCCTAAGAAGATGGTGCAGAATTTTTGATTCCTCACGAGACCACCAAAGATACTTTCTCAGAATTAGAAAGGTTTTTAAGCAACAATGACTTTTGCAGTCATGTTGGTTTCAGGGAAGATCATTATCAAGGAATACAGAAAACATATTCAAAATTATCTTTAGAAAGCCAACAAAACCACATAACTAACAATCTTTAAGCCCCTCTGATTCTAAAAGATTTTTTGTAAGCGATATTGGTTTATTTATTCTTATGATTTTTCATCACTTAATGATCAGAATAAAAACCTTTTGTTTGTTAAATCCCACTCACATTTCTTTTTATCTTGAGATTTTGCTCTTTTTGTGTTAAACTATATTGTTACTATTTCTAAAGAAGAATGTTATCAGTTTTGAACTTTTTTTTTTTTCCTGTTTACTTTTAAATGAGTTAATGTTGGAAGATTTATCTTAAACAGAGGACATCTGGAACCTTCAAATGTACCTCTTCCTTCTTCCACTTGCAAGGAAGAAGAGAGAACTGTTCTTATTTGTAGCAAGTGGCTTATTATTTATCATTTGGGTACCCCAGTAGAGGTTGTGCAGTTAAGATTTGAAGGTTACTTTTGTCCTAGACCTCCTTGCTCAAGTGTCAAAATGAGATGAGAAAACTATTGTGAAATCTTCAAGCCTTGTTAACCTCATGGTTTACTGTTCCAGAAACTTTCTGGCTGTTCATAAATGACCCAGTAGTAACAAGACACATTTATCAAAGCCCATGGCAAGAATCAGACTTATGGTTTCCAAACTTAATTGATTTTAAACATGAATGTGCTGACAAAACGCTACGAAGGGATAGTGATTATTTTATAATTTAAAAACAAAGTCTTGTTTTTCTCAATTTCTTCTCAGGAGAAGTTGTAATATTCATAACTTTACATGCTAAAAATAGTTTATTTAAGCAAACTGCCCTTCTGTGATACTTTGAACTAATATTTGGTAATTTACACCAGATTAATGACTAAGTCCAAACCAGCAAAATTAGTTTTAATCTTACTTCAGAACTCAAGGTCTGCCTTACTAAAATTCTGTTTTCAAGATGAATGAAGGTTTTAAAAAATAGTCCTTGCATTTAACACTGTGTAGTGTTCTTACTTTTAGTACTATCTCAACTTGATGCTACACAGTTGAAGCTTATATCCTGTCAAAAAAGACCGTCCAAAGCAAAACAAAACAATGAATAAAGGAATGTATTACAGAATGCACTCAGCTTTTGATTTAACAACGTACACAAAAAAGGGTCATGTGCTGTGTCATGGCATTAAACAACGAAGAGTAGTCTCACGAAATAAACTCATGCTATTCATACAATTGATTGTTATTTCATATGTAGGTAAAAATAAACTGCACTAAAAATTAAAGTTCTAAATAGCTCTGAGATTAATGGTAACAAGTAGATGTTCAGTGGTCTTATGCATCAGCATATCTCCGATATATACAGCAGTTCTTTTATATCAGTTAGGGAGCTTTCCATAAATAGACAATTGAAGTGAGTAGATAGTACATATTGTGCCCACATTACACTTCTGGTAATGTAGTAGAAAGGTGGACATGGCAGGAGATAACAATTTTGAGCTAATTTTAAAATAAAACAGTGGTTAGCATTCAAACTTTTTTCTCTGGATACTTTTTAAGATCCAATTGAAATTACCATCTCTGGAAAAAAAATGTATTTTTCCTCAGCTTTTAGATGTGCTTCAAGTAAAATAAAAATATAAGGTTGTGTCTCATTAATTCCTATTAACTGCCTTTCCTTCAGCTGCCATGGAAGTCAGAGGGATTTTGAAGGTGCACAGCACCTTGCAGAACTGCCTAACTAGTTACAAAACAAACACTCGTATACATTTTGTTAATGTACAAGATAAAATATCCACGTGACTTAATTTTACATTAATAAGGCAAATATTACCTACTAATTAAGACAATTGGCATGTCAATGCTTTTGATTTAATATATTTATTAACTTAGTTGTAACTTTATTAGGCAGTCACTTGAGGTGACTAATACAGCGAAAAAGGCCTATAATATAAGCAGCAAGACCATTCACTCTTTCACTTAATACATGACATCAGAGGAATACAATAATATTCAGACTCATCCTGACAGCACAACTGCTAATCATAAATTTGCTTAAACAAATCATCTTCCCTGGGTTTACATAAATGAGTCCCATATTATTTTTTTCTTGGTTTGAATTCCCATATATAAACAAGTTTTAAAGTACGCTCGGGAAACCCTTTACCTATCTAATATTTTGGAGATAATATGAAAAGATTAATGCCACTTTTTTGTGGCATTAATATTAATTAAATATTTTTTAGAACATTATCTCAGGCTTCACAAACATATTGAATATCTCAGTTCAATTTCAAGGGAAAATTAAAAGGGAATATAGACTTCTCTCTCCTTTGCTATCACTAATCAATATTTCCACACTGTTCAAGACAGCTGGAGTTTGGTATTTAGGTGCAAATAATGTGTATTAAGAAAATTAGTTTTCCAAAAAAAAAAATCCCAGTATTTGTTCTGATGATCTGTTTCTCTTACCTTCTGCAGAAAGACCTTGGACATTTACGCCTCTGGCTGCCAGAAAGCTAAGGCAGACATCAACATTCTCAATCTGCAATAGGAACAGAAATAACAAGCTGCATCAGACTATTTGAGAAAATGTAGAAATGCAGGGAGAAAAAAAAAAAAAAAAGAAACAGCTCAGGAATGAATACTTTACATTCATCGCATACTGCAGCTCTTTACCAAAGTTTAACAAGAATGATTACTGCTAATTGGGGAATTGATATAAAGCTTTCATTGTCCACTTTGGTGCTTAAAAACAATTCATAAATGCCTGATCCAGAATGGCATGCTGGCAAATCAGCAGCCCACCTACTTAACATAAAACTGGATTTCATATGCTACAAACAAGCAGCAATGAAAGCATCCATAGAGAATTAGGTACTGAATATATATTTGGAGATGTGGGTGATTGAGTTAACTAGAAATTGTAAGCAAAACCATCCAACAAGTGTGTTAGCAAAGGTATTTCCTTGGGATGATGTAGAATTCTGTGAAAATGATGTCACAGCAGTGATTTATTCTGTATTTTTTTTTCCTTCAGATCTTATGCTAAATAGTTTTGGTTTTTTTCCATTTAACATTTATGCTTCTCACACTACTGAGAAAGACATGGTGCTGAGTTCTGTTGGTGGTTTAGAGGAAAACTACAGTTACCACAGAGAGTTTTAGATAAGAGAAGAATGTGTAAACTAAACGTAGATCAACAAAAGCATAACATTTCTGCCTCTAAAACAAGTAATCACAGAATTAATTTAACTCTTTTCATGTATCTATTTCTAATAGATTAGGGAGCCAAAATATTCCAAAAAGTTCTCTTGAGTCATCACGATCAACTGGTTCTCCTGGCTCTCCCAGGACCAATGAAGCAAATAACCAGCCATATATGTAGAATCTTTTAACTAACAGCTTTGTATAGAAATATGCTGCTATGAAAACAGAAAAATAATGTATAGAGAGGTTTCCTATATCAAATGCCTTCAATAGACTTGATTTTTAAATACCTTTTTTAGGTTGATGCACTTTTTCAAAGCAATTAGGACCTCAAAAAGTAAAGCAAAATGCCTAACAATGCATTTTAAATACCTATTTTCCTTGGAGAAAATTAAAAAAAAAAAAAAAAAAAAAAAAAAAAAAAAAAAAAAAAAATGCTTAACACCAAAAACATAAGTCTGCAATAAATCAAACCTAAGGAGTTAATTTTATTTTAATGTTTACACATTTTACAATACCTTATATCAACAGCCCTCTAATTGTGAAAACACGAGGGGTAAATTCATTCCTTGAATCAAAGCTACTTGGTCCTTGGCAGTGTGTTTTCTAGCCAAAGGGAGGGCCTTTTATTTTGGTCATCTTTCTATGACTTCAGTTCTTTGATTATTCTCAGAAAATAGCATAAACTAAAGGGAATAGAACTATTATTTTCACTACTGACCCTAGAATTATACATTATAGGCTCACATCGACTATCTTGATCCACAGGTATTATTTATAAACACCTGTAAAAATTCTAAAGATGTGTTTTTTAAGAACAATAAATACCAAAGAAGTAACAAACACATCTTTTAAAAATTCTTTTCAAATACCTGTTTTCAAAGACATGCTACCATTTATAGAGAATCATAAATAATTCCTCTCCTGAATCAATTCAAAAAAGAACAACCCCAAACTCTGCAGCTGACAGTAACTAAAGATACTCCAAAATTGGAGTTTACCATAAGGCTTTCATAAATCAGTGTGGCAGGTGTCATCAGTTGGCACAGCTGTGAACATTGAAATAGCCAATAAAATCAATGGGGTTATTCCAGCTCTGTCCCAGCGCAGGAACAGCAGAAAGTCAGGCCTTAGCTCTGTCATTTCCATGTAGTTTTACACTATTAAACACCCCCACCCCCAAATTACCTAGGTCGTTTTGTAAGGCATAGAGATGTGACACACCTGTGCCAGCTGAAAGCTGGCTGCAGGTAGAAAAGGAAGATCCGCTGCTTTCTCACCTCCTCTTCCTCCCAGATGTGGGCTCTGGCCTCTGCTGGGTTTCTGAGGGCACTGGGAGCTGGCTCCACACAGAAATCTTGCCCAAGCAAAAAGGCAATTGTATTATAGTCACTCCAGTTTCCCGTGCAGTCAGACAAGCGCAGGAGTCAGCAGAGAAGAGGGCGCGTCCCAGCCTGAGTCAGGCATGGTTTGCAAGAGGAAAGGGGAGGTGGGAAGGAGGGACAGGCAGGTGGTGCCACTCCTGATGGCAATAGCTCAGCCCTGACCTCCAACTATACCCTTGCATTGGTGGTGAATACGTGCGAATATTTCTATTTGACCTCTAAACCAGGTCAACTCCGTAAGAAAACAATTTGAATGGAAATTGTGCTGTCCTGAAGAATATAGAAGAAATTAAGATTTCTTTGGATATTAGTGGTGTAACTGAGTGCCCCTTTGAACTTGCAAATCAACCATAATGCAGAATCAACTACTTTGAAGACGGGAAATTTTGCTCTAGAAGTACTGGAAGCCAAAAGAAAAAATCAAAAAATCCCCCAAACACCCAGAAAAATCAGACTGACATTAATAGTATCCGCTTCCAAACAACTGAAACAGTATTTCCTAACAAACCTTGTAGGGCCACCAAGATGTTTTTCATAATGGGCATGTGTGCTCTCCAGTAGTTCAGGAGACCATAGCTATAAAAAAACCCTAATGTATTAGGGAACATTTGAACCCTAATGTACTGTGAAAACATCTCTATAGCTATCTGCAACACTGCATATTTAGTAAGTAGCAAGCCTAATACATGAACCTTAACATACATTTAAGGTGAAAAATATCCTATAGAAATGGCACCTGGTTACATTACGTGTCTACTTCTGTAGCATATATCTTTGAATCTCTTAAGCTCTCAGACAAAAACTAGTCATTACCATTAACATCAATGACTCAATACACTGCAGAACTACAAAGCAAATTCTGTTTAGCTTCACAGTTCACCAAAAGGATTGTAATAGAAGGTCCAAAATCATCCCTCTTGGTGGTGGTATATGAAGCAATAGCGGTGGCCAACTTGCAGACAATAGACTGTGGTTGCTCTGTTAGCCTTAGAATAAAGTCTTGTTTTGACTTGTGCATTGAGCAAGTTTGGTGTGGCAACTCACAGCCACATAATACACTGAAAATGTCAGAAAATAACTCCTACAGTCAGTTTTCTGATAATAACTGCAGTTCCTACCACTCTTGGGAACTGTTAGGCGATTCAATGAGACACACATTAATACATTCTTGGGTTATTTTCACTTTCTTTCCTCTCCAGTCTAGAAAACGTTAACCTTAAACTTGTCCCATTTTGAAGCTTTCAGTGTATCTCTAAACATTGCTTTAATTACCTACTTCTTGCCCTGGCAAGCCACAGTTATTCTTTGAACTCAAACCCTAGCAGCCCCAAACACTTTTTATTCAAACTTACTAACAGATGAGAGTAATTTTGCAACTACAAAAGTTCTAAGAGATTTCAAGCAGCTTCCACTCCTCAATACTGTTTCAATCAAGAGTGGTATGAATCCCTGGAGTCCATGTTTATTTAAGTAGTTAGTGGTGGGATTATTATACACTGGGGTAAACTCTTCCTAGCGCTGACACTGCATATGTAGAACTCTACCTGCTAATATACGAAGGACTGAAGATTTTGCAGTGTAACACTTAACACAGATGCCAGACAAATTTTGTATCTTACATACGCCCACAATTTTGTACTGAAGTTTGCCTGCAAAAAGCACCAGTTTATAAGAGAGATGATGTTCCTCATTAGAGCAATAGTAACATCAAAATTACAAAGGGTAGCAGAAGATACAGTTCATTACAGTACAGAACTTGGGATAGAACAGATTGACTCCAATCATACAGAACAGTGACTGAAATTTGCAAATTTGCATTTACAGGTAGGTGTTGCCAAGATCAGCCTCTTACTGAACAGCTCTCCATCACTGTTAATCACCAAAATATTTTGATCCAAGGCATTTATTTTCTATTAAAGGCTCAAAAAGGTGGGAAAAGTGCAGTACATTAAATAGCAGATCTGCCACATTAAAAATCTTAAAAATCTTGAATTGAAAAGGGATAAAGAATGAATGATATAATAAACTTTCCTTGCCATGTAGATATTTGTCTACTTAGCTATTCAGGTAACTATGTTGAAAGTCAATCAATAATACAAGAGATTGTTTTCAGAGGTAACAGAAAACTCTCTCTGATAATATAATCACTTCCTTATCAAAGTTCAAAAATAATATGTCCAATTCTGAAATGTAACTCCAGCATTGTGGGTGCAGATAAACTTTACTAGAAGAATGATAATTTAGGAGTTAAGATTTGTGGGCATGATCAGATAGATAACACCCTTTGATGCTTTTAAAATTAAGCCAACCGAGTTGTCCTTACAATACATTAAGCCTCTTTCAAAAATCAAATCATTTTAATATTATTCATACAAACAGCTTTATGAAAAAGCACCTGAAATAATTACACCATACATATTAGTAAGCCCCAAGATATTGAGAGGTGAGATGATGTACAAATAAGCAGCAATATCACAACTCCAATACTACTAATCCATTACACAGCATACAAAGAAGATGCACTGCAAATCTGCTGTAACACATTGCATTGCGTAGTTGTGGGTAATCTGCTTTTGACTGGAAGCTATTTGAAATTTTACTGACAGAAATAAATCACTAAACCAGACTGTGGGACTTGCATGTAGATAAACAGTAGTACTTAATACCCAGCAGTTAGCAGACTTACAGGAAGAGCTCATTTGTGGGATTGTACTCACTAGTGACTCAACATATAGAATACGTCTATTTATTCTAATTATTTTTGCTGTTACCAAGATTAGCTTTCATCTCTTTTGTCTGGCAGACAACACTTACTTCACTTCCAAACATAAATTTAATTGTGGGATGCTCAGAAGACAAGTGATGATGACTAACTCAGCATTATGTTTGTCTGTATTTATAAGAAGCTCTGAAAAATATCTTGGTTTGACTAACTCTCTCTTCTTACATTTATGACAATATAGTTTATGAGACCATACAGACACAAACAGAAGTTAGCTGTTATTTTTCTACTTTGGTCACAGACTTAAGCAAAATCATCAGGGATGTCAAAGTTCAGGGCAGCTTGGGCTGCAGTGATCATGCCCTAGTGCACTTCACTATCCTAAGGAGTCTGAACCCTGTGAGAAGCAGAGTAAGGACTCTAAATTTTAGGAAGGCAAACTTCCAACTCTTCAAGGAGCTGGTAAATAAGAGCCCATGGGAAACAGCCCTCAGGGACAAGGGGGTGGAACCGAGTTGGCAGATCTTTAAGGATGCTCTCTATAGAGAACAAAAGATCTCAATCCCAACGTGTAGGAAATTGGGCAGGGAAGGCAAGAGACCACCATGGTTGAGCCATGACCTGCTGGTAAGACTGAAGAGAAAGATGATGTTACACAAGAAATGGAAGAAGAGACAGGCATCCTGGGAGGAGTATAGGGA
>VZRU01005400.1:629022-651984 GCA_013398155.1 Pedionomus torquatus | reverse complement strand
AAGTTCTTAACAACTTTTTTGCCTCAGTCTTCACTGGCAACCCCTTTCCTCCTAGTCCTTGTGCTGATGGCCCACAGGTCAGAGGCCGAGGTGACAAAGTTGGTCCCACTGTAAGTGAAGAAAAGGTGCGTGACCAACTGAGGAACCTCAAGATATACAAGTCCATGGGACCTGATGGAATACATCCCAGAGTTCTAAAGGAACTGGCTGATGTAGACCCCAAGCCACTCTCCATGATATTTGAAAAATCATGGCGGTCAGGAGAAGTCCCTATGGACTGGAAGAAAGGAAACATCACGTCCATTTTTAAAAAGGGTAGAAATCCCAGGAACTACTGACCTGTCATCCCCACCTCTGTGCTTGGGAATATCATGGAACAGATCCTTCTTGATGCCATGCTTGGGCACATGGAGGACATGGAGTTGATTCGGGACAGCCAGCATGGCTTTACTAGGGGCAAGTCCTGCATGACTAACCTGGTGGCCTTCTGTGACAGAGTTACTGTGTCAGTAGATAGAGAACAACCTGTGGACATGATCTACCTGAACTTCTGTAAGGTCTTTGACACAGTTCCCCACAACATCCTAATTGATAAATTGGAGATTTATCAATGGATTTGATGGATGGACTGTTCAGTGGACAAGGAACTGGCTGGATGGTCGCATCCAGAGGGTGGTGGTCAATGGCCTGAAGTCCAACTGGAGAGCAGTCACAAGTGGTGTCCCTCAAGGGTCTGTGCTGGGACCAATACTGTTTAACATTTTTATCAATTATATTGACAGGGGGATTGAATGCACCATTAGCAGTTTTGCAGATGACACCAAGCTGTGTGGTGTTGATACACCAGAGGGAAGGGACGTCATCCAGGGGGACCTGTATTGGATGGAGAGGTGGGCCCAGATGAACCTCATGAGATTCAACAAGAGCAAGTGCAAGGTTTTGCACCTGGGCTGGAACAATCCTCACTATCAGTACAGACTGGGGGATGAGGTGCTGGAAAGCAGCACTGAAGAAAGGGAGTTGGGAGTACTGATGGACAAGAGGCTAGACATGAGCAGACAGTGNNNTACTATAAGAGTGGTGGAACACTGGAAGAGGTTGCCCAGTGAGGTGGTTGAGGCCCCTTCCCTGGAGATATTCAAGGTGAGGCTTGATGAGGCCCTGGGCAACCTGGTCTAGTTGGGGGTGTCCCTGCTACTGTGGGGAGGTTGGACTAGATGACCTTTGGAGGTCCCTTCTGGCCTTGATGATTCTATGATTCTAAGATGGACTCCTCCTGCTGAAGAATGAGACACCTTTATAAATTTGGCACTTTATTATTACAGAGTGTTTCTATACATATATGCTCCTAAACAGTCTTCATTATTTTGGCAGAAAAATTAAAACAGTAATTTCTGTTAGCACTTCATTCAGCTCTATCTTCTGTAGCTCTGTGTGTGTTTCGACATTCTGATTTATGACCCAAAGCCCCAGATAAAATTTGGAAAGGATTTGCTCTGTATTCTAATGTTGCCGACGGCTGATTAGTGACACTCACTATTACATTCTGCATATTACCCAGAGAGTAACATGCATATATATGTGTTATAACATATGTTATATATATCCAGATTCACATATATACTCACCTTCCAGAGCACAGAAACTCCATAAAACTCTTCAGTATTTATTGCTGCTTCTTTTTTTTTAAATACCAGTATTAGAGAGTAGTTTACTGAGATTAGTATTATGGCATCGGATATTCTTTGTCACAGTAACTGTATTTCAAACACACTTTACCAGCAGAATTTCTTCCCAAATTTCTCCAGAGTATTAACCTGAGTTGAGTGACCTGTGTTTGACTTTCTTGCCCGTGGATATTCATCACTAACAAAGTTTTTGGAGCTCAGTGGATTTAAATGAATGCAGAACTAGAAAATAATTTATTATTATTACACAGCTCATTCTCATTCAAGTGCTGGAGGACTAGTAGAATCAAAATCAAATAAAAATACAGGCAGCATCATGGACTCTATATATTCACAATACATACGCTACATAAAATGAATAAAATAAAAAACATCAGGGAAGATATTATTTGTCTGTGTGACTTCAACACAAACCAAGCACGGAAGGAGACACACTAATTTTTAAGTTCTGGCTACTTTCTTAGTAGCAGGTTAAGTGCCAGTGGTCTGGTCTTAATTGCAGCCTCTAAAAGGAACAGAGATACCTTCTTGTGTGGATAAAAGCATTTTTGGTGCTCATGCTGGAGCTGGTGAGAGAACAAAACTGTCCATAGTAGACTTAGTTATACAGAATGTGCTAGAAGAAACTGGAAAATACTTCAAGGTGGGCATGTCCTAAACTCTGCTCTTCCCTCACATAACAGAGAACAGTATGAGAATCGGTCATTTACACTCTCACACGTACCTATTTAAATCTTACACATGCACTACTTAAAAGGTCTATTTTTTTTAATCAAACCTATAATCTTGCATAACCTGCTACACCTAAAGCTGTTTTCAAAGATGGAGAAGGACAAGTTTATTTCACTTTCTGTTTGTTATTGACTCATCCATTGCACACATTGTGACTTGTTGACAGCCCACTTGGCGCATGGGAAACACCCAGATTTTTGGTTTGCCTTGTAACTTTGTTCCTCCTGTATTTTCTTCCCAGCTGGTTTCACTAGTTTGTATTCCTGTTTTACTTCTCCTTAAAGCATAGGGGTAGAAAGCTACGAGACAGAGATACAAAGAGAATATGCTTGCAATTCTATACAGACATGTTTTTATAATCAGTTTTATCAGTAAGATTGTTTAATAAAGCCAGACTGCATAAACCAGGCAAGTACACATTCAGCTTTTTCCCTAGGTATAAAATAGGCAAAACCCAAAATTCAGTCAAGGTCTTTCTCTGTTTCAAGGAGGTAATAACTGAATATTCCACTTACCATCAGCCTTTCATACTATGCACATACTATGCTTTTTTTCAGGATGAGTACTGGCTCCAAATGCCTCTCTGTGACTCCCACTTACACCACGGAGGTTCGACTGAAGTCAAAAGCATCTTTCCAGATTAAAACTGAGATACCAAAGCTGGATAACACAGTCCCATTATCCCTCTGCCTATCCATTCTTCAAATGCCACATTTTCAACACTGTTTGGGAGTCTAGGTGATTCTTTAATGACTGAAAAAATATTCAGTATTTAGAACACACTGTCGCTTTTCACTTAGAAACAGGTATTTGGCACATCTGAAGTTTTGCTGACCTCTTCAGAAGAATTTGCAAAGGATAAATACAATTAAAATATAAAAAAATCCCTAATGCATTTCAAGTTGCACATATTTGTGGGGAAAAAAATATCTAATCTATAAAAAGTAAGAAATTCTGATGTATTTGTTATAATATATCATAAGATTTATTTTAATTGTTTATGAAAGTACCAATCAATACCCTCAATCATTCTAGGAAACACATTCTAAGCCCTGCATTGCACTCAGTTTGGCAATGTTGTTGACGTGCCTGTTTTCTGTGAAAAGTTGTCATGAACTTTTATTTACAATTTTTTTATATATATTTTCACTAAACTGTATTGTATATGTTATCCATGGTAGCTGATTTCTAGGGAGGATCCTGCCACCGAAAACTCTTCTCAATTTATTTCTACTACAGCCGGAACAAAAGTAGGGTTAAAGACATTCAAAGGGAACAATGTGAAATAATCTCCTACGGTCTCCTTTTAAAAGTGTTATAGGTGAAATATAACAAGCAGACTAGTTTCTTTTGATATAGCACAGGTTAAACTAGTTTAACTTATGTGAAAGCAAGCCATCTGCTTTCTTGTCTCTTGTGTCTCTTGCCTGTTTGAAGTTGAGTATGCCTATTAACATATATTTATGTATTCATACATCCATACTGGCAGAGTTGATTACTCAGCAAGACTATCTGAAAGTCTTACATTTCCACCAAGATTGCCTGTTAAAGAAACTGTACGTTGCGTTACCACGTAATAAAAAATATCACTATTTTTTACCACCACTAGTGGTATTACTACTTAATAAGACTATTTTGAAGAGCAGACAACACACTCAAACCCTGAAGGAAATCCAATGGGTAAAAGTGTGGCCAGAGTAATGCAAAACTTTTAGGGGCCTTAGTGAGAAACCTCTCTAGTTTCAAATTAGCAGTCTGTGTACAAGATGCTGATATGGCAGGCTGAATGTTGCTCTGTTCCCTCAACTGAAGACTGCTGTGACTGGCTGAAATTTTCCATGGATTCTCAGGTCAGGTTGTAGAAATGGGGGAAATTCGAAGGGAAGAAAGGGAAAATCAGAAGGGAAGCAAGCTCCCCAGTAAAACCTGCAACTGTACAAAGAGCAGAGATTTAAAAATCACATTATTTATGTTCTGGTAATTTATTTCCCATAATCTCCTAACATGACAGCTTATTGCACTAAGTTTTGTAACTATACTGGAAGGCAATGTCAGGTTTCCATGGGTGGTGTAAATTTGAAAACCCATCCAGATAAAACAGGTGTTAGCAGTCCTGCTGGGAGATATTAAATGTGTTCTGCTGACTTGATGTTACACATGGCCTGTTACCTCACCCAGATGCAAGGCACATTCCATTTTCCTATGGAAATTATAAATAATTTCAGGGTGTTAAGCAGAATACACTGACACGCACACACATTCAGTGTAACATTTTTCTAACAAACTTCTCATTACTTACAATAGAATAATTTAAGGATCAGTTAATGAAAATAACTATCAGTGACCTTGGTAGCATCAGTCCAAGAAACTGTTCCAAACTCAGCACTGACTTTGCAATAAGAGTCCGTGTATGCAAATTAAAAACTGATTTACTATAAGCATTTGGGGAGAATTTTACCTTAGAGAATAATAACTACTGGTATGTAGAAGGCCTCCTAGGCAAAATTTTTTAGGAAATGATGCTGGAGTTATTTAATTATTACTTATTTTTTGAGGAAAGGATGATGCTGTTATTTAAAACTGAAATACCTTCCACTTCCTTCTCCAACAGATATTAAGGAACACGCACATCGAATTCTTCCAATGTACACTCCAAACATGAACTATCACCAGCAAAACCAGAAATGTGAAAACAAATTAACTTCTCAAATCCTTGGAGAATTCAACAGACATATGTACTGACCTGCTGATAAAAGAATGTATGAGGTCACTGTTGAGGTCAGGGTATGAGCTGGGGTGTGCATTGTTTTTAAGAAAATGTTACAGTGGGAAACGCATCCCCTTTGGTGTGTATTGCTGTCAGTCCCATCAAGAACATGAAAGAGACAAATGGTGTTGCAGGTTTTTCACCTAGACCCTGACTTGGTGCTTAGAACGCTTGAGGTGAATGGGACCAAATCTCTGCAATGTCAAATACGCTGTGTTTGGGGCTTTTTTTTTCTGTTTGTACACCTCAATATGTTAATGAATCTTTCAATTATTCTAAATAAAAGTATTAATCCTAATCATAATTTTAGATGACCAAACAGATTGTTTTGAATAGCCGCTGACCATTTTCATGTAAAACCCAAAAAACTTTTATCTACAAACACCCAAAAAAACCCTCCATAACAGAGAATGCAAAATTTTACTCTATTCACCAATATAATGGCGTGATCCTGATCCTCTTGTCTTCCTTTCTTAACCAGTCTTCCTGCTGTGTCTTGTCTGAATTTGCTTTAACTAGTACAGAGTACTCTAAACAGCAGTTTTTACAGCAGACATTGTAAAGCACAAAATACAACAATGGTAATTTCTGAAGTGCTTTTGTGCTGCTATAACAGAAATTGTGAGAGAAAAGTTTTGGATCTTTGAATGGAACACAGAGAGGGATTCGGTCCTGAATATATTCCTGGATTTAGATTCAGAAAACCATAAAAGTATGTCAATAACTTGCATGAATTTCTTAGAAAGCTAAAATATGACTCCACAGCAGCATGGATCAAAAGGAAAGACTTAGGCACAACTTCTCTTCCAGAGTCTCAAAGTAACTCCCTACTTCAGTGCTCTCATCTCCTCAGGCCTATGGTCACTGCCACCATGAAAGACCCCTACACATGCACTAAGAACACAAAATTGAAGATAAATGCTACTCTGGGAGGACATTTTTTAAGGCTATGATAAAAGGAACTCTGTTTCAGCACAGTGTTTTTTAAAGCAAAGCATCATTTAGTGAGCCCGTCTACAAACCTATTTTAGTTATGCAACTTTCTGAGTCAGCAAGGTACCAATGTCTAAATATTTATGGAACTTTCTGAAAATTGGAGGGCAATGTGAAAATGCACGCTTCTTTAAAACAGAGGAGTTTCTCTCCATTAGGTCAAAAGAGAGTCTACCACAGAGTGTTCATTTACTAGGTTTAATTAAAGCTTTGAAAGCATTCCAGTTCTCTCTTTCACCACTATTTAGTACATAGCAACTTCATTTAGCTCATCCAAAAAAGCAGCTTTTAGAAATAAGGGCAATTACAACCAGAGACAGGATGAAACCTTTAAAAGATAAGTAAACAGGTAAACTATAGGGCATTTCACTGCATCTCTTGAGCTTTGCAAATGGATTCCATCTAGATGCATTTCAGGCTTTCTGCACCCACCCTCTTGATTACACCAGAAGTCATAATGCTACAGCTTATGCAGGGCAGACACTGACAATTTGCTCCTACCCTTCTGGCCTTTGGATTTTATAAACATTCTGGTAGTTTTAAATCTGATATATTTTGCATATTACCCTGAAAAATATTTAGAGAACATTGAGCTCATAGAAGGAAAAGTGATAAAAATTATTGTTATCAATAGCCTCTAAAAGTGCAGCCCAGGGATTTCTGTAGGTCTAAAGTTATGGGGCTGGTTCTCCAGCTGGAACTTAAAATCCTTGGGAAGATATATTCAGGAGAGTATATAACATAAGTCACTGCTTTTTCTTTATGCTTAGTTTTCATATTACTGACTCAAATTCATCCAAACCCTAAAGAAAAATGCTCAAAAGAAATTACACTGATGATTAATTGATGTCACAGGTTATTAAAACTATTCAAATTAAACCAGACGTCTCTAAAAGCCACAGGGATAATACAAAAGACTCAGATTCAGGCTTTAACTTTTGCTAGTGTACCTGAGCATTGTATTTTATACCATGTTTAAAATAACAGACAAAGAAATATAAGGTCATACAGTACATCTTCTCATAGCATACTTATATGCAGCCTGCTATATAACAGCCTTCACAGTTACCCATCTCTTTGCTATACGTTCCTAACTATGGGAAGAATTTTCCACAATTTCCCAAGATCCTGTGTCTAAATTCTCAGTCAAGGAAAATGAAAGCATCTGGAACCACAGAAGGCAAGAGGATATCCGCTCCTTAGTTCCACAAGGCCAGGATTTTTTCTTGAATTCTTAGCCAAATGTTAGAACAGAAACATCAGAAGTGCTCGAGCCTATAAAACGAGGCCTGAACAAGCACTTACTGCTTGCTGTCACTCCACTTCCAGTTGTAGCCAATGAAGTGTGAAGTGCAGGAGGAAACGATGTTTTAAATAGTTATCCAAGTGTTTTCAAGTTCCAAAATAAAGCCATACTTGAAAAATAAGCATTTACTGGTCTTTGGAGGGGGCATGTATCTTCAAATATATTAATTTATATGATGTAACAATATAAATCTTTCAAAATTGTTTATGCTAAGAAATCCAAATAGAAGCCTTATATATACAAGAACTGTGAGGATACCCTCTCACATCTGTGTATTGTGGACTGTTGCTGCTGATCTGTCTATGAACTAAGCAAGAGATTTTGAAAAAAAAAAAACAACAAAAAAAAACAAAAAAAAACCAAAAAAACCCAACACAACACCCTGATTTTAAGGTATTATTGGGGGGAATTACTGAGACAATCTGAGCGACAGGCAAACCAGCTCGCTAGACTGTGATGTTGCTTAGCTAGTTACATGTGCAGTTAGAAGAGACAAAACTAGCTATCTGACTTCATGAACTATTATTTATCTCACATACGAATAGGTCTCAGCTCTCCAGTGTGGAAACCCTGGGACAAAGAAAATTCTTGTGGTATTTCTTCCCTGGAGGGAAATGTCATTGGTCCGCTCCCATTGTAATTCCAAAGAAACTCTGAAGAATGAAGAGGTATGAATAATTCAAACAAGGTTCCAATTAGCTGACAATACAAGCCTAAACAAAGCACATTCTAATTACTATAGAATTAAAGACTGCCAAAAGCTACAAGCTAAAATTCAAACATATTTCTATTTCAGAAAGACTATTCAGATTCAACTTTTTGTACTTTACAGGTTTGGTGTTGGTCAGGATGTCACCTGAAAGAATTGCTACGAAGTGCATATGTAAACAAATGCTTTCAGCTGATATAAACTCCTCAGAAAGTAACAATTATTTGTGATCAGTTTGTGAGGCTAAATACAACCAAGTCCTAAACAAACAAACAAAAAAACCCAAAAAGCCCTAACGTATCTGGGACTGACTCTGAAACTGAACCCTGCCCATATTAATTCATATCCAGACACTGGGCCAACTTAAAATATGTTCTATGTAAAATAAGTGTAGTTCTGATTTATGTCATATGATCATCTGTTGATCACATGGTCAGCAGACTCCCCAGACTAGGAGTGTTTTAAATAATTCCTGCACATCAGAAAGCTGCCAAATAGATTACTGTATTTACACTATGTATTTCTGCTGAAACAAAAAAATGGTTGTGCCGTATTCTAATCATTTGTGTATTATGTTTCAGGTCACAGTGGATTTAAACAGACAAGTTACATAAAATAATAAAAAAACATAAGAAGATTGTGTTAATATTTTAATTAACCTGATCAAGCGCCTTTACATGAGAAAGGATTAGTTAATGCTATTGAAATAAGTAGCCTTTGTGATAACTTGCCTGTTCTACTGCTAGCTTAAGCCAATTTACCTTTGTGTACCTTAATAGTATTGCCTATAATAGGATCACCAGCTGTAACGCAGAGTTTATATTTAGATCTAACATCAGTATTTAAAGAAACATCAGTGGCGCCAAAATCTAGACTAAGTTTTTTAACCAAGTTTTAGCTGCCCAATGGTACCTCCCACCATTCCAGACTGGTCAGATCCGTGGGCTCCTGACAGCAGGAGCAGGTTGGCAGAGCAGTAATTGTGATCAATGGAAAGAAACATGACTACTCAGAAACCACTCCCACGGATGTGTATGTCATGATAGATGATTTTTTTTCAGAGAAAGCCAACGTGCTTCATTCAATTTCATGGAATAAGTGGTGACCACAACAATAGTGCATAAACAAATACTGAAATACAAAGTACTGATGGCAAAGAAGTATCTTTTAATCCCCCTAATACAATAACTGTAGATACTGGGGAAAGAGGAGATTGGACCAAAAAAAGTCAGGGAACTCCAAAATGGTGAGTCTGTAAAAGACACTGCATAATCAAGCAGCTTTGGCATTCTTTCCACAAAACAGGCTCACGTTAGCCGCAGCAGATGTAGGCAGCTCCTGTTCCAGCAAAGATCAAGGGCAGAGTGGGAGAATACATCTGGACCTATCATAGTAAATCCAGTATGCACCTTTCTGTTCTTCCCCTTCATTTTCTAACATTGTAATTGTATTATATTCCGGAAGTAATGCAGTATTGCTGAACAAGCTTTATTTGGCATCAGATATTTGGTATTACACTTTCTAGCATGAGAGCTGGGAGAGGTTGTCAAGTTTGTTTCAAGAAGCTTAGGAATTACAAATGCAGAAGGACAGGATGGTTTTTGTTACCATGTTGGCTTGTAATTAACACACTACATCGTTGGGACATTCTGTGCTACTTTATTCTCCTCCTGTC
Source organism: Pedionomus torquatus (assembly GCA_013398155.1). Classification (NCBI taxonomy): domain Eukaryota; kingdom Metazoa; phylum Chordata; class Aves; order Charadriiformes; family Pedionomidae; genus Pedionomus; species Pedionomus torquatus. The sequence continues at coordinate 642,114 of VZRU01005400.1, read as the reverse complement.
TTACAGCTTCTTTGCCATAGGGCCAAGCTTTGAAATTCTGGGTATGTAGAGCCGTTAAAAGATGATTCAGCAAAAAGCACTGTAACTGAAGTATAATGTACCACACAATACCTCCAAAAGCTTGACATTTTGTTGGGCAGTGTTTATTTTCATTTTAAGCACATTTGAGTGCTTAAAATTACAAGTGTGCCTTCTTCCCTCCCTTCCGTAGCCGAATTCACAGTGCAAAGTCTGTGACACCCGAACATTGCTTGTTACAATCCCTTCCCTCTTCCATTACTTACAATGGAAGCCACAACTTATTGCTTTCTGGCACCCTCTGCTGCTTTACGCATTACACCACAGATAGCATTTTATGGACAGTTGTGCAATTCTTGTATCGCCAATAAAACATCTTCCCAGTAGCTGGATTTCCCATCCCAACCGAATAAAAGATGGCTTTACCAACTCTGAAGTGGCTAGCTCAGACTCCCACAGATGTCCAGAAAATACAACAGTTCATCAAAGTGCCTAGAATTTTGAAACTTCCACAAACCTTTCACAAATGAGAGGTAGGGAGAGTGGCTTAAATGCCTTTCAAAGTCACCAAAATCATTCTGTGAGTGTGTCATTAGAACTAGACAAGGTACTTCGCACAGATGCATATCCACGTATGTGTGCACTACAGACCAAAACACATGCTATTCTTGTTTCTTGGGAGTTTTGTATATTACCAAAACTGCAAAATGGACCATTGCCCAGATGGACAGTGGCAGATTACTTTAGGAAGAAGGATGGATGAGTGAGAGACCTTGGAAGTTCAACCTTAGATAATGCTCTTTTGTGAAAAGTCTACCTCACTGAGAAAATGGAAGGCTTCACAGATGTTGAACAAAAACCTTTCCTAACTAACACACAGCACACAAAATTATAAGATAATTTAAGCAGAAGTATTATAAAGGGAGTGGTTAGAAGATCTTTAAATAGAAGCAAGTCCTCAACTGTAACCAACCATAACAGAACTGGCCTTTTGCCACAGTTCCAAAATGATCACACATTTGATAAAAATCTAGAAAGCTGACAAAACCTCAAAATTACCCCAAAGCCTTGTTTGGATATACTGTAAAATAAAACCACTTCAGAGACATTGTTTATTTTCTTCTAAAGCTTAAGTATGCATTTTTGCTGTTCAGCTAAACATCACGCACTTTCTTCTCTATTTTTAAATCCAATAAACATTCTAGACATTCCTAGTATTTATAACATACTCTCCCTATAGAAGATGATAAAAATACACCATCGCGAAGCAGATATATTTACTGTAATCCCGCTGCTGCTATCCTGAGAAAATAATGTATTAATGACTATAACCAACAGGTGCGTTCTAAAATGCATGTCATAGTCAATTTATGTGTATGTATTTTAACTGCATGTTTATGTTAAAGCTTTTCAGTGCATTTCTATTAGTGGAGGTTTCAAGGCCATTTATACATCGTCTCTTTGTCTAAGCGTCTGTATCAAAAATATATACTTGATTGATTCCAAAACTTCAGGGAATGTTTGCGTGACATTTTTGAGGAACAAAAAAACCCCAGAAAATTGAAGAGGGTAGAAAACTAACTGCAGATGGAGGGAGATAGGGAGATTGTCAATTGCATCTCTTCAACCAATAAATGCTGCAGGGTGTATGGCATCCAGTAATCCTGTGCATAAATTTCTCTAGTATTTAATCTCTGCATATCCTCCCAATACAATTGAACAGAATTATGATCAAATGACAATCATGACAAAAACAGTTGAGGGATGGGGAGAAGACATAGGTGAGGCATGTCATAGAGGTATGGAAGTACTGGCATATGTAGAGTAAAATAAGTGGCCTTTCAAGGAAACGTTAGGGGGGAGAAAACAAATAAAAGAAAAAAGAAAAAAAAAAGATTTGAAGGGAAATAGTTGATTTTAAGGAAATAAAAGATCTTTTCGTATTCAGCAATCTTGGTCTACAGAAGCAAAATGTGCATAGCCCTAATACTATCCATAACCAAGCAAATCCATCAACTTCTCAGTTGATTTTATGGAGACCGATATCATCACAGCGTAAGTACTTCTTATGACATGATTATTTCATTAACATCTAGATGAGTTATTCTCATGTGATCCCACATATTAATAGGACAAGGAATTTGTAAGCCTAAACATAAAGGCAAATAACTGCATGCGATTTATCTTTAATGAATAATGTACTTCTTCCAACCTAGAAAAATAATACCCGGGATGTGTTCCTGTGGCATTTTCTTTTATGACTTCAGACAGTCAAATGTGAGTGACTCAGGGGAATATGCATCTCACTGCCTGATGGAAGTGAGTAACTCTGAGCTGTTCTGTGAAGAGGGATTGTCATAAATCCTGTGGTTCTTTTAATGTTCTCAGATCTTCTCTGGGACATAAAGAGAACTGCTTGTTCCAGGGCAGAATAAAGAGGTCTAACAAAAAGCCAAACCAGAATCAAATCATATCAAAAAAGTGATGATTTAGTTGCCTTCTCCTCCCCTTCTGTTTCAAGCCAGTAACATCCTTAGGCAGGATGAATGAACTTTCCCTTCCTTTATGCTCCATAGATCTAGCACTTGCAGCAGTTCTCCCATCTTTTCTTTAGCTTTCTTTCCCTCACAATAAAACCATCCAGTTTCCCACAAAAAGGCAACTGCTCCTCTGCTGGTCTGTCCAGCTCTCACCCCATCTATATTTTGTTTTCCATTTCTAGAGTTTTTAGAAATTTTAGAGTTTGCCCACAAAAGCAGTCAGAATCCCTCCTTTGTCAGTTCCATGATAAACCAATTTACTCATCTAACTCAAACTAGCTATGTTAGTAACATTAATAATTTCCTTTCAGCAAAACTTGGAACCAGAATTGCAATACATTGACCCCTGAATGTCAACCATCATCAACATTAAGATCTTTAACCTTGCCCTTGCAGAAATTCTGTCTTCTTTTCCGTCACAATTATTCCCATATTGCATCCTTAGACGGACCTGCGTTGTTCCCTTTATTTTTTTTTTATTTTGGGGTGCCACACAGCTCTATTTCTGATACTCTTATTTTTGTTTTTACTTCAGTCTTTATGTCATCTCCATTATTTCTAAGTGGCAACATGAATATATGTGTAGAAGGACTGATAAGCATTTCTCACTACTTTGAGCTTTGGGACATGACATACGAATTGTGTGCCACAGGAGTTCTCAGACAACAGGAATAATCTTTGGGACCCAATAAACCTGGACAGTACAGCTAAATGAACATGCATCTTAGTAGTTAAATTGCTATTATCAACCAAAGAAATATGGGAGATCTCAATGGAATGGTCATCTTGAACAGTCAATGAAAACCAAATGAATTGTAAATGCTCTGAAGCCATCTTATGCACTCTACACTGTGCAATGTATTGCAAGTGGCCAGAGGTATCAAACACAACCAAGAAAGTCTTCCCTGGAACAGCTGTTGACAGTCACTGGGGAGGGGTGTGGGAATGCAGCTGGTTCTCCAAGGAGAGATTGCACTATGAACTTACCTAGGAAATTAGAGGACTCATCTGAGAAAACATCTTCAGAAGGGTAGCTAAGATGTGCTCCTGACTGTAACAGTCTTGGGCATTTTCTTGGGAATCCCAGTAATGACACAAGTTTTATGTAAACCACCTACCTAGTGAGGATTGCTAGTTAAGTAAAAAATTGTATTTATCTACCTGAAACTGCCATCAGAAAATGGGAAATCTGAATATGTATCATGTCGAGGATGCACAGATAGGCACCTGCTTAGATCCTTTTATAATGGAGTTGTAACAGTCTTATTTGCTTCAGTTCAGAACTGTCACTGTTACAAGGTAGGCAAGAATAGATTGTGAGAAGGCGTGTTCTTCATCAGTGGGGCTCCAATGAGTATTTTACCTACACACACCCCCCGGAAAAAAAAAAAAAAAAAAAAAAAAAAAAAAAAAAATTACATGAGGCTTTACTCTGCCAAACCCCAAGAGCTGTATCCAGAAATGTAGAATTAACTGGAAAGTAAATCCTTGGGGAGGAGGGATGCCAAAGAACATATAAGCTGTGCATTGCCATGAATAATTCTTCCCAGGGAGCCTGGAGCATATTTCAGTCACTGGTTACAAAGTCCAGGGAAGAGCTGCAACTGTTGGGTGACATGCAGGGACAGGCTCAGCTGCACTGATGGCAAAACATCCTCATTAAAATCCCCTCCAGATAACTCTCAGTCTTGAGGCTGCACAAAGGTAGGGACAATACAGGCAGTTATCTACAGCAACTTGGAGCCTTTTGATCTATTTTGTTGTCCAAACTCTGCCTTTATCAATGGGAACAGAACCTTTTAATTAAAGCAGATCGGGATCTCCTCCAAAGAGTAACAGGTCTCCAAGGTGAAATGGGTCTTCTACTTTAGCTGAGGAAGCCCTTAAGCAAAAGCTCCCATTGTCACACAAACATGAACACTTATCTCCATTGTGGCCAGGTCCTTTTTAACATACCTAGCAGAGAGAGAGACTTGGAGAGCAGAGGGGAATTTTAAGATGCTACTGGAAATTCCCATGCTAAGTAAACACAAGAAGACAAAAGACATGGTATTTGATCTGCATTGCCAGGATGTTGACAGAATGAAGAATGAATTATGCTTACTAGCCTTCACATAGCTGTACATACGCTCTGTATAAAAAGTAAAGGCCCCTATGGGCTGGTTTGGATGTTATACATTGAAAACTTTCCCTGTAAATGAAAATAAGTATGTATATTCCTAATCTGGGCATGCCAAATACCCAGTGATCTAGATTACAATAACCTAGAATACACTTGTATTCTAGGTTATTAGTGTTATAGTTATAACTATAGTTATAACTATAGTTAGTTATAGTGTCACTGGAAAGAAAATCTCCTCTCTTTCTCCCTTCCAGATCTTCATATTCACATCCAAATTAAAATCTTTTCTTTAAACAGTTGCCAATGTGAGCAAAACTCTTAATCTTCTTCTGTTTCTTTTCAGTCCTCTAACACCTGAGCATATTCTTCAAATCTGCTTTCCCCCAAACACCCACACAAAAGCTATGACTATGTCTTGCAGATTCTTTGTACATAACGCAGCTAAAATATGATCTTTCCTATCTATAAACACAGGAAACCTCTCAAAAGAGCTCAAATTTTAATTGCTACCATTTTTTTCTTTGGCTCTACTGAGATCACTTCCCTGGATATCATGCTGTGAAACCTGTCATCCTTTTCTAAAAGTACTTTCATTTTTTCCCTCTTAAAGACTAATCCATTATCGAATCCTGGATTCCCTTTACCTACTGGAGGATAGGAAAATGAGCTTTTGACTCTGTCCTGCCCATATTGTGAGAAGCCATTCCTTTTGATCACATTTTAAACAGAGATTTGTACCAACTAACTGCATCTTTCCCAAAACAGGGCAATCATGAGGAAAACTCTATACCTGTTAACATCTCACTTGTATAAGGTAATAGGAATTCAACGCCCCTTTTCATTTAGAATTGAAAGATCTTTCTGCAGCTTCATATCAGGTTTAGATGTCATTATCCTGAGGAACTATTTGCAAATTTTGTCATTTTACTATTCATGCCTTTTCCCAGATCTTCATTAACATAATGAATGAGTCACAAGCAAAGATCCTTGGGGGGATGCGAATCATAAAATGTATTTTTGCAAACACTGACCAGTTATTCCTCGGTTTATGTGCCTAACAAGTTGTTATCAGCATTTATGGGGATGTCCAAGAGTGAGTTTATGACTTTTCCTTTCCCTGTAGTTCCATCTCCCACTGCACCTATTTCAACCAACCCAAAATATCACCAAAACTCCAATAAGCACAATGGTAGTCTTCCTTATTAGAAGTAAATATTTTTACTTATTTTACATCTCATCACACGAAGGTGCATGCACTCCAGTTAATACACTTCAGGCAATTCACTTAAATCCTGAAAACTAGGTATGCAAGCATGCACCGTGGAAATACAGGAATGAGACTCCTGTCTTAAGCACACCAAACCTGTAAAGCCAAAAAAGCTAGTGTGCCATTCCCTTGTATTTTCATGAAACTCCCATAGCAGACAGTCATGAAATCTGTGAAGAATGGCAAGGGTGTGATCATCAGTATTTGAACAAAAAAGGGATCTCACAGGTGTCACTGCAAGAAGAACTTGGCCTGCGCAAGAAAGGAGTTGGGATTACTTTTCAAAACTCACAATAAATTTCCAGTTTTAAGGGATCATATTTCTACCCCTCGCCAAATTTCTGTATTTGCTTCAATGTGTTACTCTTGTATGGAAGGCTCACTTGCAGCTGCTCCAAAGCACAGGAAGCATATATTTAATCCATATAGTTAACTAGAGTTACCAACTGCAGCAGCAAAGCTGGAAGATTCCTACAGAGTTCAACACTGTGCAGAAAGAAACAGCTCATGTGGACCCACTTAACATAGGCATGATATTTTCAGATTTCAGAGGTCCACATAACCATACCCCACAGATTTTCATATGGAATTCTATGGTGTTTAGTAGAACCTACAATGCTTAATTCATAAAAAATTATCTTGTTCTTCACAAACAATTTTTAGATACAGAATACTGATGCTGATATTCTCTTCCTTGGATATTGACATTCCTGGATACTGAGGGACACAACTCAACAGTGTCTGCCCAGCACATCCCTGTCAGAGAAAGTCTGAAAGTAGGTGTTTATATGGAAGGGAAGTATACATATTGGATGGCAGGCATACTCTTGCACACTCAGCAGTTCCATTTTCTACCTATTCATCCCGTTCACAGGCTGGCTGGCTGCTAAGAGACTTGCATCTGCCTCACCCCCTTGCAACCTTGGCTTCCTCCAGAAAAAAAAAACCCACACATATCAGCAGAGAGGGAGCCACAACAGGTCTTTGTGGGACTGCAGGAACACTACGAAGTACATCTCCCCAATAAGTTAAAAAACAATGTCTACCCCTATAGATATAATCGCTTTGTTATAGTTCAGCTTCAGGTTTCACACACTTTTTTAACTATGATGTCATAGGAAGTTCTCTCTATTGCAAAAATATTCCCTGGTTAAGCAGAGACTCATTCACTCACTCTACCTTCCTTTCCTTGAACTACACAATTTTTCTTCAGTTGCATAGAATATAGCATAATTGCTGGCATTCTTGTGGCTGTTTTCTGAAATATTTTCGATTTTTAAAGATATTATTAATGAAATCAAATACAATCTTGTAGAAATTATCTTCTTTGTGCTGCATGCCTTCACTTTGATTCTCACTTTTATCAGATACACTGCTACTCACTCAAAGACGATGCCAGCTCTGCTAACTGAAGGTTTTTACTAAACATTCATATCCATTTGGCAATGAGCTACAGCTCCAACACCTTTTTCAACTCTCTGATTTCCAGGATGTGGTAAGCAAGACTTGTATTTTTATTGAACTGAATTCCCCCTGTTTGACTTCAGCATGTCTGTATCCTAAATTACAAAAACTACCTTTCAAGCATACCTTTGGTTATATTAACTGGTAAAAAAACTGAGCCAAAGATAAAATTGACAAAATTAAAAATAGCCTTCATTAAATCCATGTAACTATGTTAGAAGCCTTTTAATAAGAAGGGTCTCTCCAGCCCTTTTGTAATTATGAGAAAACCTCTGCAACCAACTACAATTAAGGATGCTTTTGTACGGAGATGTGTACTGGCATAGACGGTTCTCACAGGAACTAGCAAGAGCTAATTCTAAGGAAGAAAAAAAACGCTAATAAGACAATGTCAATCTCTGAAGGAAAAGGCAACTTAAAAAAGAATACACCTTAAATTTTTGGCAACTTTGAATTTCTTTTACTATTTATGCAGCTGAAAGCATCATAAACTGCATGAGGAAAGAATAGAAATATTGGTTTTATAAAATTCTCAAGGGACAATACTGCAAATATCACCATAAAAAGTTTTCAGTCCAACATTTTCTGACTCTCTTGCATTTTCTCTGACAAGACCAGCATGGATAACATTTGATACTCTGCATGCTTACTATATGTTTGATATGATCTGCTTACAGACAAAACACCACAGATCTTCCAGTACATTTTTAATATATTCAGGAAGAAAAAAAATCATCTGAATTCTTTCTCTTTGGACCACTATAGAGAAGGTTTATAACATATTTCCTACCCAGGACACTATTAAGCTTTTTCTAATGATGGGGGAACTTAAAGAAACAAACAGCTTATAAAAGAAGCAGAAAAGAATTAGATTTTTGTTGTATCTAAAGGTAATTATTTCTAAAAGAAAGATGATTGTAGGTTTCTTTGACTGAAAGACTTATGGAATAATTCATACAAAGAAAATGTAGAAATGAATGTGGGTTTTTTCCTATGGAAGGGCTTGAAAGAGATGATGAAAAAAAGGCTGCAGTGTCACAGTCCTCCTTGAATGCACAGCTGTGAAGAAAAAAATAGGCAAGAAGACTCTATATGACACTGTAGACAGACAATGTATATTATAATACACAGAGTTTTAATTCCTTATTATCTGTATTAAAGCCATTCATAAGAAATGCCAAAAACTTTTTAGCACGCTAGATTTATCCAGCAAACAAGCAAGTCTTGCCAATTCTCTTGCAACTTTCCTTTATTTAAAGTTTCTAAGATTTGAATATGAAATAATTTATCCCCCAGTACATCTCAGGTTCTCAAATTCCGTGTGCGACATCAAATGCGAGAGAATAATGACAGCCATGAGGATCCTGGCAAAGCTAACTATGCAGAAACTGGATGCAGCTGGGGTTCACAGGTTTTAATTTTTATGAACCTGGACCTGTGGAGCCAGTTCAACTTGTCTGCAGCTAATTTATGTATTACTGCCAAGATGAGCACAAAGGGCAAGACACTGCAACAGACCTAACTATGAAAAAACTAAAAGAAGAAGTGTTATATAGATATTTAAAACAATCATTAAAAGATGTTTACAAATTAAGGTAACAGCTGCATTGAGATGCCTTAGCAAATCACTTGAAAGATGAAGCCAGAGGATGAAGCAAGAGGAAAATCAAACGGTGAGCAGAAAAAAACTTGAAAATATATATATTGGTAGTGATTATTTATGAACTGGTATTGATATAATCTACAGAGAATATCAAGTGTTTCCAGCAGCAGACAATCCATGCCAGTGCTCTTTAGCTTCTTTTAAGCTGATATCTTAGACATTAGCTCCTGGGAAGGGTATCAAATGGCAGATGAATACAGAAAACGTTAGTCCTTAATTGGAAATTATAAGAGCAAAGATAATGAAAACATATGCGAAAGAAAAGGGTGGTAGAATCTTTGAGGTTTATAAACTAAAAATGTTAATGAAAGCAGTGAATCAAGAGCTAATGTGTATGCTATAGGAATGTCATGACTGTTGTTGGTTTGATGGCTGGTGTTCTGACAAATCTTGACAGAACACTGCATTGCATGTTGGCATATGTCAAACATTCAAACTAGTTTCAATCACTGTTACGTTGCTTTTTTCCTGAATATTACAATACCCTAAAGTCCACTGCTACAAGAAGTGAATTTGCCTATCGTTAACTGAGTGGGCTAACAAAATTAAACACTGCCAAGGGAAATGACCTGAAAATGCAAATGATGGTGCCTTCAGCTATCAGTACACAATCCAAAGCAGACAAGTAAAGAGCAGGCTCGATAGCTGGGGTCTCTGAGATGCTTTGAGAGGAAAGCTGACAAGTTTGAACTATTTCATTTTTAGTATATTCTAAATTTCCTAGCTCAGTCAAAGAAATTAGCAGTATAAAATTGGTATGTCAAAAGGGGGGAAAACAAGAGAGAGAAAACAATTTAGTAAAGAAACCGAACCAAAGAAGGATGAAAAAGTATATTCTATTCCTATCAAGTTAAAGCGGATAAATGTGACACATTAGCACTGATACAGAGCAATCACTGATGTGTGACTCTATACAGGAGTGTTGGAAACACCTGCTTTGAGACACAGAGCACCTGAGACAGCCTTTGGCCTGGCTGAGCTGAGAGGTGGGCTTGCGGGAGGAGTACGACAGATAACCAAGAGATTCCCACAGGAACTCCTGTGGGATGTGCATGCATTCTCCACGATTCCCCCATCACTACAGCAGAGCTACAGATGAAATCCAGAATCCCTGCACCATGTCAAGATTTACCTGTCAACAGGGAACATATACAAATGTTGTTACTTTGGAGATGCAAACGTTGCTAGCGTGAATAGTTCTCTCTGTGGCTCAGCTTTCTCTCAAGGAAATGAAGCTCTATAGACACCAGAGTGGTGGGTCCCTAAGCAATCCTAGATGGCCACTAATCACTCACATAACCTCGGGAAATCATATCACTTTTCGGTGCTTTTGTCTCTTCTTGTTTGGCTTGTCTGTCTGGAATGGCAGGTTTTAATGTGATTAAAGAAGAGAGTGATTATCTCTCAATCTTTGCGTGTAATATTAGAGTTCTGCACTGAAGTTCCCAACATTCTCAGCTGGGGCCACTAGGTGCTGCTGTAATATGAGTAATTAAAATAATAACAATTCTTATGGAGATTGCATATATTCTTACTAAGGACTGTTTCAAAAGGCCTGGAAGCCAGAGGAAAACAGAACTTATTCTAAATCTGCAATTTATTTTTTTTTAAAGTAAGAAACAAAAGACCCAATCATTCACTTTGCTGGTACTCAAAATTTTTCCTTTTACCTTTTGCAGCTTTGCAGAAAAAAGCTGTAAATATTGCCTCCTGTCCCTTTAAAAAATAGATCGAAGAAATGCAATTTATTTTTTTTTTTTTTTAATTCCATTTCCATTTTTAAGCCTGGCTTCTGCAGTTTGTTGTTATGCAAGCTCATCCAAATCATTACACTCCCAAATCCCTGCCAGCTACACAATTGTGCACCTTATTCATGTACTATTTGGATGTGACCAGAAAGGCAAAGTTCTCAGCATGAGGGAGCACGACTGGAACTGCAAGTGATTCAGTAAATGCATGGTGATGTTATTGAGACTCAGATTTTCTTCCTGACAGTTCCACAGCCTTCTAAGGAGGCTTTATCTTATTAAATGTAGTTGACTAGCCATAAACACAGTAAAAGATTAATAAGACTCCGTATGAATCACAGTCACAAAATGCTTCTTGCCTGAGACTATTAAAATGTCTTTAAGCAGCTGCCAGCTATAGCTCAAAGAGCTATATGACTAAAGTGCTATTTCTGAAAGTCTTGGAGTCAGTGCATCTAACTGGACTTTACAGTGGACAATCCAAAAGGCTATTTATATTCAAAAATAATTTGGCAAGTCTTGTTCATCAAACCAGTTTTCCAGACACAAAGACTCCACTTAAAAATTTGCTCTTGGATTTAGTGCCCTTAAAAATGAAGTCAAATGAAATTATCTGGATCATCAGAAGAACAGGTCTGCTAAGGCAGTACTGGATTAATTAGAAGTGATGAAGTTTTGTTGCAGGGTTACCTCAAGACCCAAAGTTAGTGAACACAGAAGTGAAGTGACAAACACTAAGCACATGTGGAAAAAAAAAGTTTCAGGAACACTATATAAGAATGAGGACTATATGATAAACATGGGACAGAATATTCACAGTTCAAATAAATCATTATTAAAAAGCATTTTAGGAAAGTGCAGAGGTGCCAACACAGACTAAAAATATATTTTATTCTTACCATTTGAGACTGGCTCCGGGGACAGCCATTGATATCTTCAACCTTTTCATTTGCTAAACAAAAACAGTGAGGAGAAAAGCAGAAGTAAACAATGAGATAAAACTTTTCTTTCCACTCCCTGGTGAAAAAAAAAAAAAGACCTAAAAACCTAAAAAATAAGATTAAAAAGAAAAAAAAATAAAAACCCACCAAAAAAAAAAACCACCAAAAAACAGAAGAAGAGCAGAAAAGACACAGCAATAAAGTGCAAAGGATTTTGTTGACACAGAGCTCCTTTCTAAGTAAAGCTCAGTCATACAGTAACAACACTCTTGTTAGCAGCAGTTGCTTCCACATGCCAAATCATGCAAAGGGGGAAGTGCGAAGGAGGTCGCTGCTAATTCTTCAGCCCCTGCAAAATAACTGCTGACATGAAATCTTCCACAATTGTCTTTGCAGGGTCAGGATACAGTTTCAAGGCATCCCAGAAAGTATGAGCCACTCCAACTAACAAAATGCACACATGGGAGACATATGGTTTAATGGAGCATTCATTTCTGACAATTCAAAGTGTGTAAGATACAGTTCTGGCCATTTAAAGTATGGTTAAACAGCCACTTCCAAACATGCTCACATAAACAAATTTTTTAATTAAGGCAAGGATGAACCACACAAATATCAGAGACATATGGACCCAGTCAAATTGTATTATTCAGGGTTCATCTTATTGTTAAATACATTCAACTTGAATTATATATTCCCCCATGCAAGGAGTCAGCTCGCAGTGCTTCTCTCAGCCCTGCTCTTACCGATGATCTGGATGATTTCTGCTAGCAGAACTCCGTCTGCAATGTCCTGTTGCAAATCCTTGATCAACCGCTTGTGGCCAGATTTTGCTAGGTAGTGGTTAGCCCAGTCAGTGTAAATCTGCAGAGCAGAGAGGGAGGGCAAGGGGGAGAGAGGGAAGAGAGAAAAGAAGACAATAAAAATTCTTAAAACAAACGTTGGCTTGAGCACCAGAACTATTCTGGATCACAGTCCCATTTAAGAAGTCAGCACCGAAGGAAACAATTTTAACGTCGTGTTTTTTGCCCCCTTTTTTTTTTTTTTTTNCCCCCTTTTTTTTTTTTTTTTTGTTTCTTAACGGCCATGCTCCTCCCCCTGCCATTCTCTGTTTTATTTTAACTTCAAATGATTCAGGCTGTTTCATGAGGGTTCAAACTTGCTGTGACCGAGCGAAATTCCCCTTATGACTGTAAAGGAAACTCGCGTCGTAAATCAGTCACATCTACCGCAAGTCCACCTCCCACCGTGTTTCTACCTATACAAGCACCCCACCATCAGCTTTCACACTCTGAAAGAGAAAGTGATAGCAGGGACGTGTGCCTGTGT
>VZRU01005400.1:558196-628229 GCA_013398155.1 Pedionomus torquatus | reverse complement strand
TTTTTTTTTTTTTTGTTTCTTAACGGCCATGCTCCTCCCCCTGCCATTCTCTGTTTTATTTTAACTTCAAATGATTCAGGCTGTTTCATGAGGGTTCAAACTTGCTGTGACCGAGCGAAATTCCCCTTATGACTGTAAAGGAAACTCGCGTCGTAAATCAGTCACATCTACCGCAAGTCCACCTCCCACCGTGTTTCTACCTATACAAGCACCCCACCATCAGCTTTCACACTCTGAAAGAGAAAGTGATAGCAGGGACGTGTGCCTGTGTTTTGGTAAGAGTTCATGGGGTTGTTGCTGGTGATCCCCTGCCTGGCAATGCCTCTGTGACACTTTCGCAGCAATCCCCACGTCCCACCACGCCAGGGCAGGTCGTTTGTCCCCTTGCTCAGAGTTCAGCGTCCTGTAACAGAGGAGACTGAGAGCACCAGATGTACAGTAGTCTCATCGCTGGAATTGGAGTATATATATTCTGGAAATATGCTGCCTGCTTTCTCCGCCAAAAGAGGAGGGGGAGAAGGGTGAGACTGAGCAGCACCAAATACTCAGCAACAGGCAGCACGAAAATGGCACTTGTCAACAAAAGGTTGAAAAGGACCANGCCTGAGACTAGCAGTGGCCCTTGGCAGCCAGCACTGGCTCCCTTTTGTGGGGTGTCCATGGCCTCTGTTCCCATTCTAGAAGAAAGAACTTGTCCAGACCCTGCTGCTATTGTGGGATATTACCACTGGAAGAAGGCATGTATGTATGACAGCATCACTGTATAAGCAAATATAATGTTTAACATTTTTTTCTCTGCTGAGATTATTGTTTGAAAATGTTGAAACTGCACCTCTTCCATAAAAATATTATGAGCTCACTTTATAAACATCCTTTTATTTAACCTCACAGACCCTTGGGGAGGAAAGGGTCAGAATCCCATTTTTTTAACAGAAAAACAGAGGCCAAAGCTATTAACTACTTGCTTAGTTCACCAAGGAAATCTGTGGCAAAGCTAGGTCAGGAAAATGGGTGCAATTCCCAGCCCAGAGTCTTACCCAGAGAACCAACATCCACTTTCCACCCAGCAAAAGTATCACCACTCCATTCATGTTCTCACGCTAAGGACTCCTTCATGGAATACCTTTGTCACTGATTTTCTCCCTCTTCATTAAAAGGGACAGAGAATCGTAACTTGTTTGGTCTCCTGTTTCTTTCTGTATTCCCGCAGGTGGTTCACCAATTGGTTTGCCATAGTTTCCTTGCCAGCTTTAGAACTTTAGATGACTCCATAGCATTAAACTGTAGAAATGGATTCAGCTCCCCCATAGCCATAGGATGCTGCTGTTAGACAGGGTGCTCTAAATTTCTCTGCTATACCCAGAAATCTGCTTGGGTCACCTGTTTTTTCACTGACCCATATTCTTTTTTCTTCGTTATTATAGGTAAGTGACATGAGAAAGGCTCCATTAAAATGCTTTTTAAGGCCAACTGTAGCCAAGAAAGTATTTCTTCAACTATAGAACCATACATAATGAATGCTAATGTGAAGTCTCTAAAGATTATATGAACACATATTTAGAACAATATGAAGTCATGACGATAAAAGATGTATACCACACCCATAGCATGTATGCCCTACTACTATTATTTCAACATCAGTCATTCTTCTAAAGTCATGTCTCAGAAACATTCTCAGAGCTATTGCTATAAGCAGAACTATTTTCTGTATTCCAGTGAAACCGATCCACTGGAACATACAGAATTTAATACCCACTAATATTATTTTAGGTTAGTTTCACATTGCAAATAAAAATACTATACCAAGCATTTCTTCTTTCATTTGTCACACCCACACATAATCTGGTGTACCAATCCTAATTTTGACTACAATTTGAACTATCCTCTCACTAAGCAGCCAGGGAAATTTCGTTCTAACAGCTGCTTTGGAAGTATCCACTATTCAAAGAATGGACTTCACCCACCCACCCCCTCCACAATTTTCTTTTGTCATTAATTTAAAATAGACAAGCATAAAGAATGTAAACAGTGTTTTGTAAACAAAAGTTGATAATCCACATCATAGCAGTGGCCCTAAAAACTTTAGTGGTGGTCTGTAGTTTGGCAGTTATGGAATGGTGGAAAAAAACATTGGGAGGAGGCACTGCTAAAAGGGGAGGTTTTTTCACTTCAAAAGCATTCTAAAAAATATGTCAAAAAGGTGAAGAGCTGTTGACGGAGACAATATAGCAAACGAACACCCAGCTGACAGTGGAATGCCACATTTAATTTCCTCTCTTTCTGTAGGGATCACCACTTGCTCCTGTTTCCCCCCTTCCCCATAGGATGCCCTTCTCATAGATATCATTCTTCCAGGAACCCAACTGCTCAGGAGTCTGTTATAAAAAATGAGTAGCATGTAGATAGACACGTGTAATTATAAGAAAGTACACATACCGCTGTATTATTTTTACATGAAATTCCCTGACTCAGATATCATGGGAAACATAGACAGCCTCTCCTTTGCAGTGTTCAAGTATCAATGCAACTATGTACCTCTCACAGAAATTTTATTTTAAACTCTTTGGGAAAACATAAAGCTCCAGTGTCCATCATCACTGACAGTACTCAGTTTGCAAATGACAGAAAAGTCATGCAGAACAGAAGATAGAAAACAATCAGTAGCTTCATGCACCAGTCTGCTTTTTATGGGTGCTCTCCTTTCATTGGGTGCCGAGCAGCTCTAGGGAGGGTCTGTGCACACTCCTTCTCTTCAGAACAGACAATTTCGTCTTGCCACTAATTGTGCCGGAACGTTTCCCAAAAATCCTCTTATCTTAGATTTTTCTACGATGAGCCCATTTCAGAGAAGGACACAGACGGGAGGGTTGCGACATTTCCTCCCCGCTCGGCTGCTGGCCCCAGCAACCCTGCCTTAGAGCCACGCACTGGGCCGGGCTGCTGACTTACTCATTTCCTCTCCAAGCTTCCTCTCCTACCACCCTGCTTTTTCAGGCAGGTCTGAGCGGGGAGCATTCGACCTCAACGCCGGGCTCTGGCCGCTGCCCATGTACTGGAGAGGCCACTGTTATCCGCGAGGAGGAGGATTGCTCTCAGCAAGGCGATAACGGAACAGACCCAGTCCCGTGTTTGTGTGGTCCCAGCTCCGTCCCGGCGCCTGGTTGATTTAACTGCTTGCAACGCGAAACGTGTTGAAGACAAATTCATCCGAGCTCGGGCACAGCCTGCTCATGTTAACGACAGTTCCCCCCAGCATTCCTCAACCGCTCGTCATGCTAACCTTCAAGAGAGTAGGGGAAATAAACTCCGATACCCAAATATAGTTATGAACTTCACCTCGCTACATGGCACGTAGCTATAAGGAGCACAGCAGAGCTGCTTGGCAGGGTCCCCAGCGAAACAATGCACTTGGTAACACAGTGGTTTAATGAAGTGAAAAAGACAGAGGAGCGCACAGGTTCCTGCCTTTCTTAGAAAACTCTTTCATCATAAACCATGTAATTATACATCAGGCAGCGCTATAATGCATCCTCTTTAAAATTAACGCAGAAATGTTACCACCCACAATCAACGTCAAGTGGGAAATGTCAGATGGATTTCAGAAGTTCAGTCAGCCTAATGCAATAATAACGCACGACACTTCTTCGGGATCTCCCACTAAATCAGCTCAACATGCTTTCCAGACGCATATGAGATCACCCCTACTATTTATTATTTCTGTATATGTGGGGAAACTGAGGTATAAAGGCTTTCTCAGCAGATTTTTTTTATTTTTTTTTTTTTATGTGGCTCACTCAAGGGCAAACAGAGCTGGAAATACAACCCAGATATTCTGAGTTGCAGCAACTTCTCCTATATGCTTTTTTATCAGGCGGTTTTATAAATAGGCTTGGTGGGAAAATGCATATTCCAAGAATCGGGATCATTCTGCATAGTTTTGCTTGTTTGCTACAGAATATAGAGTTTCAGATCTGAAAATGGTCTCCTGTTGCTATCAAGAAGGCAGCTTTCCATACTTAGAGTATGCCGCTGTCACTCCCTTACGTGCCCGTGCTGCTGCTTAGGAGGAACAACAGTTGTTGCCAGCCGAGTTATGCCAAGACCTCGTGACAGATTTCCATGCCATTTAGGAGCATAGGTTATATTTGAAAAATATTTAAATATTTACCCAACTATATGAAAATGTTTCCTTCCTAGATACGTGGGAACAAGGAGTATCCAGTTCTCATCATTTGTCCCTTAAAATACTCTCTAGAAGACAACTGTGTCCTCATTCATTAGCATGAAAGAACTGAAATGCAGTCCCCCAGTGCTCATTCTCATGCTCTCTTCTGCGCATGATACCACCCTAATACCTTTAGGGGTGAGAAGGCTTTTTAAGAACTCAAGTTTTTTAAGAACTTCATTTCCCAAAAGGAATTCACAGGCTTCCCACACGTTTTTCATTCTTCTTTATCTTGTAGCAAACAAGAGTTAGAGAAATGGAAGGAAAAGTTCTCTATTACAAAAAAAATTTCTCCAGCAGTACATCTGGGTTGCAATGGTTCACAACAATATATAATCATAGAATCAGAATGGTTTGGGTTGGAAGAGACCTTAAAGATCTAAGTCCACCCCCCCTGCTGTGGGCAGGGGCACCTCCCACTAGACCAGGTTGCTCAAACCTGATCATCCAACCTGGCCTTGAGAACTGCCAGGCATGGGAAGTCCACAACTTCTCTGGGCAACCTGTTCCAGTGCCTCTCCACTCTCAAAGTGAAGAATTGCTTCCTTATATCTAATGTAAATCTACCTTATTTCAGTTTAAAGCCATTACTCCTTGTCCTATCACTACATGCCCTTGTAAAAAGTCCCTCCCCATCTTTCCTGTAGGCCCTCTTCAGGTACTGAAAGACCCCTATAAACTAGAAGGTCTCCTTTGAGCCTTCTCTTCTCCAGGCTGAACAATCCCAACCCTCTCAGCCTGTCTTCATAGGAGAGGTGCTCCAGCCTTCTGATCCTTTTTGTGGAACTACTTTTTAGCACAGCAGGATTCTGTTTTTTCAGTCTATGCTTGGATGATATAAATATATTTCACAATCTTTTTTTTTTTTTTTTAATTTAAAAAAATGCAAAAAATGAAAATGAAACTATTAAAAAGCCCAATACCAGAATTTTAAGTCAGCCAAAGAGGAAATATGGCTCTGTTAACTTAATAGAAGGGGTATGCGAGTTTCTAATGTAATGCATTTACTCCACTTCAAATGTTGCCGTTGGAGACAACTGATAGTTGATAGCACTTAGAGCTATTCACCCATATATGCTTGTTCAAATCATGCTTGTAGAAGAGATTCATGACTTGTTTCTGTTGTTCTCCAGTATGCTACAAAATGGGCCGTAAAGGCCATATATCTATTTCCTGGGCGGTTTTCCAGTGTGTGGCCTACTCTGGATGTTGAATACCCAGCAGAGCCTACATAACAGTCCCAGAGTCCCTGATGAAGAGGATTTGCCAAAGGAGAGGGCATGACCACAACCCTACTTCAACGTAGCTATTCTTGGCTAGTAAATTGTGGGTAGAAAAACATGTGTTGGAGTGTCCCTGAAGCTGTTTGTATTTATAAAGAGAAGCTGTGCGACGCATTGGCTAGTGCTAGACTAGGGTAAGGAAATCAGATTTCAATGAGACACTTTTCTCCTTCCCCAATGCATCTACGCTAAGGAAAACTTAACTAGATGGCAGGATCTGACCTTTTAAATATTTTCTTATTGACGGTTATTTCTCTGGGTTGCAAAAGAATAATTTATTAGATTCAGTCCTCCACTTAACAAGGAAAAGGGCTAACTTTGAAAACAATTGTTCACATTTAGGCTGCCATAAGAGGCAGATCAAGCATCCGATTTATGTCCAGATATAGCTGACCATGGAAAACACATCCCGACTCATTTGCTACAACGTAAATCTGAGGGGTGGAGGTGGTACTTTTTGTAACGTCAAGCAAATTATTTCAGAAGAAAAAATATTTGCACAATTAAAGCTGCATGACCAGAAAATGAGACTAGAATGATTTAATTTATAGGCAAGATGGAAGCCAATGCATTTCATTTAACAAAACAAAATGAGTATTAAATGACATTCCACAAACTCTGTTTCTGAATCCCACTGAGCAAAGGAGAACAATTATGAATTAAGGAATAGAAACCATTTAGAGGGATACATACCAATTAACCAAAATGTCAGAATCCCTATAGTACGATTCTGTTTTGTAAATAGCAGCATGTATCCATCAACACCACTCAGTAATTTTCAGATAAAAATACAATTAAATAAAACGCCACTAATCCCAGCTAAGAAAATGAATAGAAACAGTACTCTTCAACAATCACTGGCAAGCTTTAGATGACTTACCCAGCTTTAAGGGGGCTGTTTTATATTTCCAAGTCTCACTTACATTTTGTGATCTAATCACCCGAGTAACATTTGTACTGACTGTGCTCTCTTTCCTCCAATTTCTTACTAAATCCCAACTCAGAATTAATTTCATACATGTGTTTGAGGCCAATATTCACCAATGGCGCAGGGGTAAGACTTTTGAGGCATCTGTGCCAAACGAAAGGCATAAGCCTCTTCGAGTGTGTAGTTGTGTGTGTGTAAGTCTGCTAAGCGATTTTATACTGCACAGTTAGACAAAATCCAGGTTTTTCTACAACAAAATACATCGTTCATCCTTTGAAAAGAATCATACCGATTTGCTTTACAGTTTAGTCACCTTGTTTCGTTTATTGGCTTGCTGCAGCTGCCCTTCAGCCCTCTGCAGTAGCAAGAAAACACCACAGGAAGGAGCCAGATACTCATCCTGCAGCTGCAGAAGACCCAGCGAGGCAGCTGCGGCTCTGCAGACTCCTGATGCTGCGAAGCGATACTGGTAAAGGGAGAACCATCAAATCAGTTATTAATATTGGCCTCGAGCTTCCCGAGTTGCCAGGAGATAATACTAAGTGCCACAGTGACAAATCCTCCAGCCAGCCTTGAGACTTTCTATTACAGATGCTCCATATACTTAGCTGTACAACTTTGGAATTATTTCCTAGATAACTTTTTAAAGTATATTTTTAGCATCCGTTTAGTAAAAGTACAGAAAAATATAGGACCTATTATTGAAAACAGATTTTAAATAAAACACTGATTAAAACTAATATCTTGGTTAATTTTATACGTGTGAGAAAGACTAGGATTCCCTGCTGGACGTAAGTGTTACCTCTAGAAACATCACTCAGAAGGTGAATCTGTCTTAGCATTTTAGTGCAGATAAGGAGGAGTGCACTTGTAAAGACTCTCCCCTATCACTTGTCTGCTCCCTTAGAGATCATCTTCACATGAAATGGAGAGATGTTCTTCAAGAGCACCCTGAATGCATGGCATTCGGTCCACGCAACAAAATGAGAACATATCCAAGCAACCCTCCACCACCAAAATGTGAACCTTAGAGATGCTCGTTCCTTAGTACCAATCTGGGTTTC
The DNA here is from genome assembly GCA_013398155.1 of Pedionomus torquatus. Taxonomy (NCBI): domain Eukaryota; kingdom Metazoa; phylum Chordata; class Aves; order Charadriiformes; family Pedionomidae; genus Pedionomus; species Pedionomus torquatus. The sequence goes on along the minus strand of VZRU01005400.1, from coordinate 620,729 downwards.
CCCACAGAGCACCCTTTCTGCTAATGTTGGTACATGTGTGTCCCAGAAGTGATGGGGGAGAAGGAGGGTGTGGTACAAAAAGCTGCTGACTGTCCTGTATAGTGGGACATACACTAAGATGCTTCTGTAAGCTGGTGTGATACTTACTATATTAGCGACAAATATAAGGGGAGGGCATGTTTTGGTCTTGAAAGCAGTGATGCATGAAGAAATTAATTTGACAAAAAGGACAGGGCTAGCATTCTCCAGTACAAATAAATGAGATTCAATATATGAAACTCCCTCTTTCTCCGACATGTACATGCACACCTGAGCAACATCTGAGTGTACTCAAACTTGAACAACTGTCTCTGGCAGGTCCTAGTCAAAGAGTTATCTCTTGGAAGAAAGAGATAATCTGGGAAGGAGCACCCATGCCTGTCCAAAGGAGGAAGGGTAAAAAGAAAGATATATTTCTACTTTTCTGGGCATCCAAGATAGCAATGATGACCCTCTACACTGGAGGCCTCATTTCATTCCCTTGAATCAGACTTCCTATATACTAAGCTTTCATGAATCTTATGTCTCATATATGTCTTGTCAGCCAGGATAAGTTCCACAACTAGTCCTGCATTCACTTTAATACACAAATCTGTAATAAGCAAAGGTAGGCTTTCTGTAAAGGAAAAAATGAGCTGAATTTCACAGGTTTCCTTTGCGGCTCACTAATATCATGACTACACAGAACAACAGAGAAAAAAACTCAGACCTGAAATCATGAACAAAAATATCCTTGCTTTGTGGGTTCCTTTTTTGTTCACAAGCAATAAGCCACTCTTGGTATCAACCAGACCATTTCTGGATGGAGTGGGCACATGCCTTAGCAAAGAAGCAACAGGGCTCCTCACATGGAGCTGAGGAGATTCCACTGTGAAACTACTCCAGATTTTCCATCAAAGCTCATTTTAAGGATTTATAACTTGGACTGAGACATTCTTTCCACACTGTGATTTGGCATTAAAGAACTTGGCCTGGGGATCAAAATAACCCTCTTTTCCAGCACTTCTTTTTAAGTGTGGGAAGGCAAATTTCTGATATGTAAAGATGCAAAAATATTAAAACATACTTTTGTTCTTTTGTTGCAAGAAAACAGTGGCAAATAAAACCACAACTAGTTTTATATTTAAAGTCTCCATCTAGCTTGTACTTTTTGAAGCTTAGAAACTGATTTGAATTGTCTGGTTTCCTCTCATGTGGAAGAATGGCTTTGCAAATCAAAATAAACACAATAAACTGTTTGCTTTCTGAGCTGCACATGTTATAACAAGACACTTTAACTCCTGCTTAATTTTCTCTGGGTTTTGATGCTTCAGAGTTGTTTGTCACCAACTCTACAATTTTAATATCAATAAATATGTTGCACTTTTAGCACATCAGTGAGGTGCTAAAGGTAACACAACATTAACATTAAGTAAAGATGTTAATGATTTCATGCATAAGTTATATGGGCTTCTTCTTACTGTCACTAATTTCTCTTAAAGCAGGTCTTGGTGGTGAATGTGTGAGTGGTAACGGTCATGTGTGCACAACCCTTTTGCCTTTTGTTACCTAGCTGAAGCCTAGGGAAATGAAATTACGCTTACACAGAGGACACTTTACACACGTATTTCTTCAGTTCAAGAACTGTAAAACAGTGTTTGAGGACTTTGGGACTTATTTCCCTTTGATCATCATTGAAAGCACTGCCCAAAATAAAGGTTTGGTCATTCTGATGGTAATACTTAAATTAGCAATCATCCAGCACAACAGATTTTATGTATAAGTAAATTCTGCCAGGCAGTAATCTTAAATGGCAAAGAGAAGATAATAATCTTATCACAGTCTTTGAAAACAGAAGACTTTTAATCTCAAATCAGATTCAATATTATCTTCTTCCTCATTTCTTAACAAAAGACCCGTCTCATGTACAGCTTTTGTAACACCACCAGATCTGGAAGGATCATAAAATGGAAAGAAAAAGGTTCTAGATTCCTATTAAAAGTGTTCTGAACATCCTTCCTTTCTATTATAAAAGGAGATATTTGCCTAAACATCTCTAGTAAGGGCCCTGGCTGCAGGTCCCATGGAAAGAAGCAGTGTCTCAAGGAGGGAGGACCTATGACCTGGTACTGTCCTTCATCTGTGTTCAATTCCAGTCTCCCATGCAAATCTTTTAATCTGTGTCCCACTTTTTGGGTTCTGCTACACACTTCTTCAGGACTACACCACTCCTCAAAGTAACATCAAAGACATGAGTGATTCATGACGTAAATTTTTTCAACCTACAATTTACCTCCGAAGACAACAAAACCCACCTCTTAGATCAGTATTAAAATAGCAACTTTGAGAACCAACCCCCATGCTCCCCAACAAAACAAAGGGAAATAAACCTCACAACAGAAAAATACACCACTTCCAATTAAAAAGTTTTTTTTATACCAAACTAGCACATTCTTATATTTAATACTAACATGTTCATGTGACCTTCAGGTCTGAAGACCAAGGAAGGAGGTTTAGCTAATGGATAATAATTAAGATAGATAATGCTCTGAAGGTTACCTGATGTATCTTCTGTTAAACGGCAAGGACATTTATGAAAGATCAGGGCTTAGCTATGTAAAGATCCACCCTGATAGAAAGAGCCCAAGTCCTTTATTGAGGCTCTGAGATAGGGGAAAGTTTACAGCTCTGCTCACAGGGACACCTTTGCGTAAGTACTGGACCCTATTGCTTCAAACTAGTGTCTGAACTATGGTATCTCTATCTTTCCCCCTACAAATAAAAAGCAGATTTTTTTACATCTTAATGTCACATTACAATAACATGACATGAATTTTAGCACACTGGAAGAAATGACCAGATGATGTGGGACTTAAAGTTGCAAAACACTTCCAAGTCCTGGGCATACATGCAAACTGAAGGGCTTGTCATCACTGACTGCAGGCACAGCAAATACAAATCAGATGATCTGTTAGAGTCTACTACATATCTGGAAGAGCAAGGGACCGATTTGTCTGAGACATGGACAGTGAGATTGAATGCACCCTCAGCAAGTTTGCGGATAACATCAAACTTTGTGGTGCAGTAGACACGCTGGAGTGGGGGGATGCCATCCAGAGGGACCTGGGAGGGCTTGAGAGGTGGGCTAATGCAAATGGCATGAAGTTCAACCAAGCCAAGTGCAAGGTCCTGCACCTGGGACATGGCAATCCCAGGCACAAATACAGGTTGGGCAGAGAATGGCTGGAGAGCAGCCCCGAGGAGAAGGACTTAGGAGTGCTCATGGATGAGAAGCTCAGCATGAGCCAGCAGTGTGTGCTAGTAGTACAGAAAACCAACTGGATTCTGGGCTGCATCAAAAGAAGTGTGACCAGCAGGTCACAGTAGGTGATTCTGCCCCACTACTCTGCGCTTGTGAGACCCCACCTGGAGTCCTGTGTCCAGNCCAGAGAAGTTGTGGATGCCCCATCCCTGGAAGTATTTAAGGCCAGGCTGGATGGGGCTTTGAGCAACCTGTTCTAGTGGGAAGTGTCCCTGCCCATGGCATGGGGTTTGGAAGTCTATGATCTTCAAGGTCCCTTCCAACTCTAATGATTCTATGATACCTGAAGAAAAGAAATGTCTTGAGAGAGCTGTGTGAAAATGGACACTCAGCAACCACCTGACATTTTTCTTTTTCTTCCCTTCTGTAGATGCCACCTGACATGTAAGTACAAATAGTACCATAAGCTCTAGCCATATGTGCTGTTGTTTGTTTTTTTTCCACTTCAAGGCCAAACCTATATCTCTTATGATGTAAAACAGTAGGTGCCTTTGTCTTTGAGGTCTCTTCTCCGGGTCCTCATGACTGGCCATACACGGGGCATCAACCACCGTCCTCTTCCAGGGACTGCTCTCCACATCTGCAACTCTTCACTCACTGTCCTATGTTTCTTTTTAAAATACACACTCTAGTGATACCTCCATCACTTGCATAACCGACTAGAAATGAAGGATAGGGATTGACTAGCTCACTTTAAAGGGCCACTGCCTTTAAATTTAATTAAATCCATATCTTCTACCTCCCACACAATCACCCCCTGGGACTAAAGGCTTCTGTAAAGGATTAGGAAGGGGATACTCTCATTGCGGCCACACTGCTATGCAGAAAATAATTCAAGATTTGGGAAGTTGTGAGCAGGAAGCAGAGGATGAAGAAGAAAGAGACTCACTGAAAACACAAACAAATAACTCTGCTGGCTAGAGATTACAGCACTCCTTTTGGACAGAGAAGATTGCACTACAGCCTTTCCGTCTAATAGTCTTTCTATATTTTGTCCTACTAATAAAAGTGAGAAACAGAATCGATCCTAGTAAATGGACCATGTTGTCTCCTCTCAAATGAGTCCCTAAGCTAGCCGCCTACCACCTTGCATCCTGTCCCAAGCTATGCTGAGTTGTTTTCCGGATGGCACTCATGGCACCACTAACTCCTCAGGTAGCTCTGTCACTCCAGGAGAGCCCACACAGCTGCTTTAATTGTGCAGAGGTATGTGGAGTATTACTTTGGGAGCTATAGCCAGCTCTCCCTTACTCTATTTTTTTAGAACAAGCAAAACTGCTTTTTTCTGACCTTTCCCATTAATCTTCTACATCCCTGATAAAATAATAAGACAAATAATTTAATCATACTAGCATTTTTTACTTTTATTTTTTTTTTAAAACAGAAAACATTCCTTGCCAATGAAAAAAATATATTTCATTCTGGAACACTGGATTGATTTTTTTGTCAGCTTAAACTTTTTGTTCCAGTTAGGCAGGTGCTTATTTCACCTGCCCTTTAAATAAACCTAGCTGGTAAGGTGCTTGACTCTTGAGCCAACGCAGCTTCTGAGCATTCTCAGAAGTACAATTTCACGTCTGTACAGACCGTTAATGTAAAAACCTGGGATGGCTATGGAGGGACTACAAGTGCTGCCAAGATAGGCAGCTGCTGAGTGGGAGTTTTGAGGATGAGAATGATGGATATAGGCACCTAAAATGCAAGAGAGGTAGGTCATAGGAACATAAATTCTTTGGGGGAGGAGGTAAGGTCTCATATTTCAAGAATTACTGTACAAAGGATATCCTTTGTTAAAAGTACAGCCATTTACTACATTATTTAGTACATAAAGTAAGAATGGAAAAGAATAGTCCTTAAACCAAGATTTTCCTTAAATTCTTACAGTTGTTCTTGAAGGCCGCGGTTAATGGATAATTGCCTTTTTAGTAGAATTTGTTGAATGTCTCTCATTTTTGATGGGCATGTATGGAGAAATGCTTTGGAGGAAGTTCCTGAAAACATACAGAACCCTACTGCATTTTTTTTTAAAGATTTTATACATTTGGGAACTGCAAGTTGGAGAGGAAAGTGAAGTTTGAAATTTTATCAAACTGATGTACCTCTCAAGTTATGCAGTCCCACAGAAAAGCAATTCAAATGTTGGACCAGATGGCTTTGTTCTCAACTTCCTTGGGCAGATTCATGTTATTTCACTATCAGCAATAAAATCCCATACTTTGTATCAGTGCTTCATTTTATGTTACTGTCATTATCTTGTTACAGGTTATAATGGTATTGACATTATCTGCCTAATAATTATTCCTGAGTCACAGCAGTAAAACTCTTTTAAGTCTCAAGCTCTGATCTGGAATCTGCTGAACAACTTAATTTTAATCTGTGTCTCTGACTGACAAAAAGATGTTACATACATTAAAGTGGAATAAAAGCAGGCAAATGGCTTCTCTAGTGTGTGATTTTATAGTAAAACAGTCCCAGCTCAGCTAGATAGATTTAAGTGAGTGTCTCCCAAAATAGTATATATCCCTATATTGTGTAGATCAATGTAATGCATTTCTTTAACTTCAAATCCACAGAAATATTCTCCCATAAGTAATCATTTATACTGCAGTGCAGAACCGGTGACTTTGGTACATGTCAAACAAACTTGCAGGATTTGAATCCCCAAGGAACGCTGTAAAATGTCTGAAAATACTGTAGTAAAATACATTCTTTAACATGTGGATGATAAAGAGTCTTTCACTGTAAGCCATTTAAAAATATTAGATCTTAAAAATGGTATTTAAAATGTTCACAGTGATCCTCAGTGATAAAACACAGCCCTGTAAACAATTAAATTAAGAACAGGACATTTCAATTAATTGTGTTAGCATGCTCTGTATTCCAATCACACACCAGCCACAGTGATACAGAGGGCACACGACAGTACTGTATAATCAGCCTTGCGCTGATGTTCAACCGAAAAACTGTCCACAGAATAAATAACCCATCTGAATTTATCTGATGCAAAGTGAAGGTTATTTTAAAAATGATAGCATGCACATAAAATTGCATGTTGTCCACTCTTCGCAAAACACAAGTTTAATTGGCACTTAAGTTTACATGAGAGGTTTCCAGATGGCCCTCAGCAGTTACTAGGTAAAACATGTTTGTTTTTTAAGAAAAAAAATGCAAACCCCCCAACCTACACTTTGCATTTGGATGGATTTTTTTATCCTGTGCTATGGGAAAACTTAACAATCCAAGAAGAAAGCCAAGACTTGAGAATATTTCTTAAATCCACAGGTAGGAGGTAAGATTATCATCTAATTGTTTTAGCTATATATATTCCAGTCACGGAATATACACTATATAAGCAGAGTTTGTGAAGAATCTAACAACTGCCTGAGTAACAAACCCATGTGCAGGCACTACTAGAGAGGGAATGATGTTGCAGCATAACTTGTAGAGTTGTGCAAGTCCTCTGCTCTGTGCACACCTCTCTTGGTGCCCTTCATGGGAACATGCAGGGCCAACACCTCAAACAAATTATGCCCTGCCCGGTTTCTCACACCATTTATTCAACTGACTAGACCATCCGAACTTGGCACGAATGAGTATTTTGTGTGCAAAGCTGTCAGGATCTCAGTTTGCAGGGAAACCCAAACACTTCTAAACAAAGGTCACGCATTTATTCACTCAAAGTCAGGAGGCAGAACAAAGGCTTAAAGCAACAAACAGTTTTCTTTTTCCCATTGCCTAAGGTTTTGACATTCCTTGAAAGCATTTGTAAAGTCACTTTAGGCTGTTCTCTGTTCCTGGGTGGAAGGTGCTGGCTCCTGGCCTCAGTTTGCTTCCTCTGTCTCTGTTACTGTTATTGCAGAGTTTTTAGACAGTGATGCCAGAAGCAACATGGCTTGGCCCACTCCAAACCTGCTCAGATGCCCCTCACAGGGGAAACAGCCTCTTAAACCCTGAAGGTGGTCTACAGGAGAGCCTGGAGCTGTAGGGCTTTGCTATTTGCCTCTCCTGGGTGAGTGAACTGGAAGTGTTCTGTCCCTTTGAACATCACAGCTGCTTTTGTAAAATGCCTCAGCAACCTTTCAAAAACAGTATTTATCTTCTTTGTAATGCTTCTTCTTTCTAGCACCACCATCTCTAAGCTTTAGAATGCCTTTTGATCTTACTCTCTTCACTCAGCTTTGGGAAGAGTAAACTGCACTCCAGCCTGGTGAGAACCAAGACAGAAAATATTTCCTAATAGCAACTTCTTCTATTTTTGCATGAAAGCTTTTTTTGCCTTTACTTAGCATTTGTCGCTTATTTTCTTTAATGCATTTATTAAGATAATATGATGGGGCTGGATGGGGCTTTGAGCAACCTGGTCTAGTGGGAGGTGTCCCTGCCCATGGCAGCGGGGTTGGAACTTGATGATCTTTAAGAGCCCTTCCAACACAAACTGTTTGATGATTCTATGAGGGACAATTACTATTAAAAACAAAACCCAAAACTATAGACTTAACTACCTGGCAGCAGATATAATAACCTATTCAAGTCAAAAGCTGTAGACTGCATGTAAATACAAAAAGCACCTAAAAGATAAGAAAAAAAAAACAACAAAACAACAAGACTTCTTATCATACTGTTCTTTGATGAGAATATTCAGGAGCACCGCAGTGAGGACAGAACTTGTATATGGTTTTACCTTTAAGACAGAGTAAGATCAGGTCTCAAACACTTCGCTCACCTCAAAACATCTTCTTGTAGAACCATTTTCTCTTCTGTATAGTAATGTAAGCCTACTTACTCTAAGTATTTTTTGAGCTAATTTTCCCAGATGTCTTAAAAAGCAGTGCATTGACTCATGCAGGTCGCTGTATGATGTGTTGTAAATCCTAATAAAAGGAGGGAGCATTTTATATATTAGAAAATATGGAGAATTAAGAAAGAAAATAATGTGGAAAGATCTTTTCAGCAGAGATCTTTATATGAAAGGTTTCATCACTATTTTTTTCCCTTATGAGAGAAGATTAATGTGTCTTAATATGTCTCTCTGAGGAGACCTCAAAATTAAGAGATAAGGCATATCTATCAGATAAATTTTGTGTGGAGTAAAGGCAAATACAAGACCTCTCTGAGGTTCAAATAAGTCTGGCAGAATGACTTTGTTAAAATTGGTTTGGCTGAGATGATGGACAAAGGAAAACAAAAAAAGAGCTGACTAGAAGCAGCAGAGACAAAACACAGGAACAGAAAAAACACTGCAGAAAAAGAAAAAACACATAATAACCTGAATAGCATCAACATGCAGAATAAATAAACATTTCATGTTTAGGTTATGGCTGAAACAATCTTGGGATATGGGCAAGGAAATTGCCAAAGACTATTTGGTATTTTCCTTTTAAAATAGAAGAGTGTCCTAAATTAATGTAAGGCAGAAAATGGCACTTAAAAGTTCCTCATTTTTTTTCATTCTGCTGGGAATAACCTGCTAAGATGTGAAATTTTAAATAGCAGTTCAAGTCAAAGGGTTAGCAATTTACTTCAGTCCATTTATGAGCCCAATGCCCTATGTCATCATGTCAAGCACATGCAAGTTCCTCTTCACTCCCAGCAAAAACGTCCAACTGCAGCTTATACTGACACAAAAAGAAAAATAACAAAAATAACTGCTTTCCTCACAAATGAGTTAAAACACATTCATCTGTTTTCAGTTGGATCTTTCATTAAAATTTTTGTGTTTTGGCCTCCTCCTACCTGTACCACAAGAAGTCCAAAATAGCTCCACGGAAGACAATATATAAACAAAAGGATTTTTGCATTTAGAGTAAGAATTAGGGCCTGGAGCTACACAAACAAGCAAACAAACCAACCAAGCACATCTCCCTTTGGCACTGCTGCACAAGTGGAAGTGTTCATCGCAGCTTATTGTAAGCTTATGGTACTAATGAGTATCTGATGCCCTGTCTTGTTTGCAGATACTGAAAAAGCTGACTTATTTCTACATCGGATCAATTGCTTCACTAATGCCATTCAAAACTTTGTGCTTTGCTAATCCTTTTTCATGTGGAATTAGGAGGTATGAACCGCTTTTCCTAACCCTGTCATCTTTGCCAGACATCAAAATAGGTTCAAGGCAGGCAGAATAACCCAGAGTCCCCAAAGCCCAGCAAAAGCTGGGGCTGGGAAGGGAGTTCTTGGGACAGGGGGTGGCACTGAGGCCATGGGGTGACTCAGGAGATGCTCTGAGGTGCAGGACCTGTGGCTACTAACCCTGATGAGGAAAAACCATCTTCTATCCCCACACCATGTGAGTCACTTATCGCAGAGCTTCATGACACACAAGATCAAGGGGAGCAATAGCAGCGGGTGTTCATACAGGATGGGACCTCTGGAAGAGCAGGGCTGCATCCAGCAGTGGAACATATTCCCAGCTCAGTCCTCTTGTGCCCTTCGCTGCTCTCATACCTGAGTGACTCAGTTCGATCAATAAGCCAAGTAACTACAATGGAATATATCAAATATACCTCATATAACTATGCTGCAGTATTTTTGAGGTTTGTATATTTATATATATGTGTATATGTGCATATCCCATTTACAGATGGATATATACATACCAGTTTGTCTTGTATGGAAATAAATATGGCAAGCCAGTAGCATTTAGTGAAAAGATAATTTCATCCAAAAAGGAAGCATCTAAGCCTAAGGTGAGCATTTAGGCTCCATCAACAGTCTGTGCTCAGAGAAACAGGAAACTATGAAACAAATAAACCCATGCAGTATCCTAATACAAGAAGAATCAATTCCTCTCTGAAGATGCTTTTCAATAACCAGGAAAGCAACCTATTTAATTCCTAAATAATTCCTAATTTAATTCCTAATTCCTAATTTTTAGATGATGAAAATTAGTGAGACACCTGCAGTGTACAACTATTTTTAAACTCAAACTTTGACTCTGTGGTTGACTGTGGACTGCAACTATTCGTAAGTGGAATAGGAGGATCTATAGAAAGAGACAATGCACAGCAGATCCCTTTCCTCACAGTTTTACTTCTAGTGAAATCTGTGTGAGTGTATCAGTTAATTTCTAGTGGAGCAAGATTGACTGGAGTATGCCTGTTTCTGGATTGAATTGTTCTTACAGAGGGACAGCAAGAATTTGCAAAGCAGGAGCTTGTAGAAACACAAATATTCCAGGAGGGACATGCCGATTCCCTAAGCATTCATATCTCATCTTGGTTTTTTTAGCTGTGCAATCAATAAGTATCCCAGGCCTGACAGGTTTATTGGTATAAACAAGCAGGTCACACATTGAAATAAGTGTACATGAATTTAGTAGGAGCTGAGGGCTAGGGAAAAAAAAAAAGGAAAAAAAGGAAAAAAAAAGGAACAATTCTTGAGAATAGGATTTCATAATGTGGCAAGACCTCTGTCTGGGGGCTTATCATAGAATCATAGAATTGTCTAGGTTGGAACAGGTCTTTAAGATCACCTAGTCCANGGAGCTTGTAGAAACACAAATATTCCAGGAGGGACATGCCGATTCCCTAAGCATTCATATCTCATCTTGGTTTTTTTAGCTGTGCAATCAATAAGTATCCCAGGCCTGACAGGTTTATTGGTATAAACAAGCAGGTCACACATTGAAATAAGTGTACATGAATTTAGTAGGAGCTGAGGGCTAGGAAAAAAAAAAAAGGAAAAAAAGGAAAAAAAAAGGAACAATTCTTGAGAATAGGATTTCATAATGTGGCAAGACCTCTGTCTGGGGGCTTATCATAGAATCATAGAATTGTCTAGGTTGGAACAGGTCTTTAAGATCACCTAGTCCAACCATCAACCTAACTCTGATAAAAAACAACAGCCTATCACTAAACCACGTCACTAAGCACCATGTCAACCCGTCTTTTAAATGCCTCCAGGGCTGGTGCCTCCCTGGGCAGCCCATTCCAATGCTTAATAACCCTTGCAGTGCAACAATTTTTCCTGATATCCAATCTGAACCTCATCTGGTGCAACTGGAGGCCATTTCCTCTTGTCCTATCGCCTGTGACTTGGGAGAAGAGACTGACCCCTGCTTCTCTTCACCCTCCTTTCAAGCAGTTGTAGAGAGAGATAAGGTCTCCCCTCAGCCTCCCTTTCTCTAGGCTCAGCCTCTCCTCATAAGACTTATTCTCCAGACCCCTCATGAGCTTTATTGACCTTCTCTGGACCTGTTCCAGTACCTCAATGTCTTTTTTGTGGTAAGTGGCCCAAAACTGTACACAGTACACATGATGGGGCCTCACTGCTGAGTACAGGGGAACAATCACCTCCCGAGTCCTACTCGCCACGCTGTTCCTGGTACAGACCAAGGTGCTGTTGGCCTTCTTGGCCACCTGGACACACTACTGGTTCATGTTCAGCAGACAGTCAACCAACATTCTCAGGTCCTTTCCTGCCAGCCAACTCTCTGGCCACTCTTTCCCAAGCCTGTAGCGCTGCACGGGGTTGTTGTGACCCATCACACTGAAGATGATATGAAGATTAACAAAGTGAGAATGCATCTAACTAGATGCCTAATAATTCAATATTTAAATAATCTCCTCGCTCCTTGATTACTACAAGGCAGTAGGTCATTGTTACTCTTGGCATCCCAGCACTCTGGCCTCAAGTACATTGCTGTTCTCGACATATTCCTTGCCAGCTACATAACCCCATTAGGTATTACTCCCATCTTACCAAAAAGGCAAGATAACAAAGATGCAACACATGTACTCATCTGTACTAAATATCTGAGAGTTATGAATTTGTCTATGCACCAATTCAGCTGGGGTTTTTTTAAGCTTTTTTTCTTTTAAAAACTAGCAAAGGCATCAGAATAAAATTTGAAATACAACAATATAATGCAATATGAAGCCAATACTTTAAGTGATTTAAATATTTAGGATAAAAAAACCCTTACTATTCTGAAGACAGACATAAAATGATCCTATTCATCAGCATGAATTAAGCTTAGACCACATTTTTGGGAAACACTGAGATTAAATCTTACAGCCAAAACACCACCACACGGCATCAAAAGTCAATAGCACACTGTCAATAGTGTTAACCTGATACAGCATAGAAATGCAGCGAATGGCTTCCATCAGGAGCTGTTTATTCCATCTATGGAAATAAAAAAACTAAATATGAAAAATAAAGTAACAGCAGTAAATTACTCTGGAGCTATCTATCCTTTCAATATAAAAATATAAACATGTCAAGCAGAATTAATACATTTATATGACATAAACAGAGCACATACAGATGAATACAATAAATTGCTTTCATTCGCCTCTGATCATGAGCCAGATCTGTATCAGACCAACATTTTGGCACTAATGAAGCCTTAAAACTGCTCCACCTTGTGCCAGCTGCCTAAAGCATCCTGTAGTTCTCACGAACGATGAGGCTACAAGCAATCCCCAGTGACACTGGCTCTACCTTACCTACCAGCAGTCATGGTGCTCCATGGTCAATGGCCCACTAGACTGGCTTCCCTTCCCCAGGGACTTCAGCAAGGAATAACCATCTTATCTGATGCTAGTGCTGCTCTGAGTCCTACCAACCCTGTCCTAAACTGTATATATCATTACTCATTTAATTATACAATAACGCAACCTTCAGAGTCTGGCACTGGGGGAACAGGGAAAGGGTCATAGTTTGATGTAGTGTTTTCAGCTCCATTTAAACAGCATGTACATAATAACTATAGCTTCTGGTAAGCTTTACTTTAACGTAAATCATCCTTGATGAGAGAAAGGGAAGGGAATTATCAGTGCAATTAGCTGTGATCCGTTCGAATATCAATGCCAACTTTTTGAACAAATCCATAATTTACTGAAAGAAATGTTCCCAGCCTGGTATCCTATGACATTTGTTTCTAGGCACACATTTTATTTACACAAGGGAAAACTCCTACAAGCATGTAGAAATTACTACCTTCATAGACAAACAGGAACTGTAGGGTTCTTGCTGTGTGTTTGTTTGTTACACTGTGTACAAGGAAACTGCGTACAATTTGTGGTCGCTTCTTGAAAGAGTCACCCAAATGCTTAAATGACAGTGAAAACGGGAAGGAGTATGATAAAAGCCAGTATTAAGTGGCATCTTAGAGTATTATGGGAATGCTGCATTTTCTTGGCTTGGATTTTTGGCAGAAGGAATCTGGAAGGGTTTACTTGGTAAAAATCTGGACTCCACACATGTATTTTCAGTTGCAGAGTGTTTCACATGGGGTAAGAACTACAGCAGACCTCTTGCGGCCAAGGAGATGTGCGCTATGTCGACATCCACTTACGCTGCCAACTGAAGTGTTTCAGATTGCAGGAAAGAATGGCACTATTATCCCAAGACATACCAAAGAGGTAGCTGACTGACATATGCTGACTTCTGTTGACGGGCAGCTGTAACCCCTTTCCTACCCTCAATTTCCTTTTCAAAACAGTGGCATCCTCTATCCAGCAGCAATTCCACTTGCTGCTGGACCCCCATTCTCCTGATCATCCCCACACCCTCATTCACCACTGCTTCAAGACCACTTTTGGTGGAGTCAGTTTGCACTTCAAAGACACAGATGGTTACAAAGCTTTATTAACTCTAAAGGGACTCTTTCAAGAACAGCTTTATGTAAACAAAATGTGTGGCATCCATAACCAGCTCAGAGCCACAGCATTTTCTAAACAGGTGCCTTTAGCTAATTTTTTTATGTATTTGCCATTGCAACTTAATCTAGAGAACAACCCATGACATCCTGTAAAAAAAATGTATTTTATTTTCAATATGTAACACGCCTTTTTGCATCAGACCAAAATCAAGTATAAAATGAGATAATCAACTCTGCTCCACAAGGCTAAAAGGATTAATAAAAGTACTGAAATGGCATATGAATAAATCTATTGACAAACCTCCCAGGACATACTGTAAGCCAGAATCTCATTAAAGATGATGTTAAAATTTAGCAGAGCACCTGCTTCTCTCCTCAGAAAAAGTCAATATGAATACAGAGCAGCCAGAAAAAGGAAAAACAGCCACAAACCGGGTCAGAACTGCTTTCTCAGCTCCTGCCTTTTGAATGCAAAGCGAGAAATCAGTCTTGCACCATGAAAAGACCACTGCAAAACAAATAGATTTATCTCTGATTCTGAAGCATCACATAGAGTGTATATAATAAGAAACAAGTTTCACATTTGCATATTGATAATAGGAATTCAACAGTCTTGCCTTGTAACGTTTTTAACAGCAAAACGAGTAAAACCACTATGATAATCAGTACAAGTTACGCTTTTTAAAATTTTCTGTTTCAAAATCTTGACTGGCTTATAGTAAATGTGTTGCTTTTCTGAACCTCCTCAGCTAACAGGGAATGATGTTGTGCCATTAGGCAGAGGCAGACCCCAGTCTACTTTGTCTTTTCTATATTGCTTTTTACTGTGGTGATATTCCATTTGGTAATAGGGAAATCAGCAAGTCCCTGCAGATGTGTACGACACTGCTCTGCCAGCCAGTGATCTTTTATAAATTAATTTTAAATTAATCTTTCCCTATGCCAGAAATCATCGTTAATGGTAGACTGAAACTTAATGTTTAATACACTGGAATGTCTAATCCACAGACAATTATACAGAGGACTGAAAATCCATTCTGCCTTCCTACATAATGAGTACTCCACACATGGACTCTAACACAGACTACACAAGTAGCACAAAATTAGGAAATGATGAAAATTTCCAACTCCTAAAGGGAAGCGCTGCAGACAGGGAGATGAAAACCAATCCAAACAAAAATATTAATGTCAACAATGAAACAAACAAGCAAGATATACTTATGGAAAGAGTGAAGGAGAGGCATAAACATTGTGAAATGTTTTCCAAGGAAAAATTCTGGAAAAAAAAAATGGAAGGAAAACTAAATGACTGGTTAGCTGGTCTACCACCTAAAATTCCCTTTGAACTTGGTCACAGCTCTGCCTGTTTAATTTATGACCAAAGGAAATGAGGCGTGGTGCTTGACAGGCTCAAGTATCATAGCATGTTAAATATACAGAAAAATGATTTTTTTTTTCATTGAGTATGAGGAAATATCTGCTGAACAAATAATAAAGGGTGAACATGTTTGTTTTTTGTTTTTTTTTAATTCTCTCAAAGTATAACAGCAATCCAAAGAACCAAGAATACATTACACCCTTAAGACTTACTTACCTTATACTCACGAAACAGTAATATCATAAAAATGCCCATAAATTTAGGGGGAAAAATAAATCTTTACAAAATACATTAACCAAAAGGGAAGAAAATCAAAAGTGGCACGCATACATAGATACGAAAAGCACTAGCCAGACAGAAACGAACCAGAAAAAAGCACAACTGTGAGTCTTAATTCTCCTATTGCCTCTTGTCCCCCCACACCACCAGCTTCAAAATTCAGTAAGGAAAAAAAAAATCAGAACAGAGGGAGAAAACTAGGTCACGAGGTCACTATGTTTTAGATAAAAATATTAGTCCTATTTTATCCAACAGCAAAGTTCAAAAACCTCTCAAAGCAGGCCAGATATTGGTTGGAGTAAATTAACCACGTGCTGTGTATGCTTTCAATCCATTTTGCCTCTCAGTGTATTTGACTGTTTTCCCCTAAAGCCTCTATACTACATCGATCAGTTCCTCACTGGAAGAAGCTCCTCATGCAGCCAAACAACACAGCTCCTTGCACAGTCGCTACCACTACAAAAGCTCCTGAGCCCTTGTCATCACTAAGAGCACTTTGCCTTGGTAGCACAACTTGATTTTGAGGGCAGGATCCACGTCTTCTGCTTGGAAATCTGGGAAATCATCTGAATGTGCCCAACTCATCCATGCTTTCCCAAGATCAGCCTGTTCTTTTTTTATCATTGAGGCATATAATTCGTTTTAATTGCATGGAAGTTGAAGGCAAAGGAAAGCATAAGCCCTGCCATGAGAAGCTTGCAAGGTCACCTCAGACAATGCTTTGAAGCAAGGCTGACAGAATGAGTGGTGCTGACAAGGGAGCCTCCAAGGCAAGCAGTATCCGGGGAAAGCTGAGACCATTCAGGTGGTTGTAGCATCCCATTTCCAATGTAAAAATCTCAAGAACCTCTACTACAACCACTGTGAAAATGAAGTGGCAGAAAGTGCAATTCATGAGAATTATATTACTTCGACTCTGCCAGTTTATACAGTCTTACATGGAACTTCAAATTCCTTTCTCAGTATACTGTAGGGCCAATCAAGATGTCTCAAATGCTGACAGAAATAAAACCTCAATATTCTGTCTCCTACAAAAAGAACAAGGGACAGTCCAAAGCATCTTAACTTAGCAAGGAGAAGGAAAATGGTTCAGGAAATTTAATGCTCTCATGACATCTAGAATTTGCTCAGAAAATTACCTCTGCCTCCTAGTAGCCTGCCCAATCTCTGGAATTACACCAGTAAGTCCTTTCCTTTTGGCACCTGTTACATTCCTCAAATGGCTCTTAGAGCCAGTGCAGCACCACTAATGAGGAGAAAAAACTAGAGGATTTCCACTTCTACACAGCCTCTGAAATACTTTTCATAAACAACAGCAGCTGTAATGATTTAAATTATTAGCACTCCCTGACCCCAGAGATCCTAAAATATTCTAGAAGCAACTAAACAAAGTACCATGTACGTATGTATGTTACTAATTAAAATACTAAAGCATCAAGGAGTCCTACTACACTCCAGGATCCTCTGTACAACTATATAAACAGAGCATAAAAGGTATTTCTTGCTTTAGGTAGTATAAGATCTAGCTACAAGAGAGAAATTGTAGAGAAATGGAAAAAGACATTTAGGAGAATGCCAGACACATTTACACTGTAAGTGCAGGTACACTCAAACAAACAGTATTTCCCTGGAAATACTCTTGAGTGGTCCACATCCTGTCCCTCAGGGAATGAGCCCTAGTCTCCAGCTGTGGTGTTTGCATGCTTGTCTGGTATTTAATTACTAATCCATATGGCAAAGTGCAGCATGGTGTGGGAGCACCGAGTCGGGTCACTTGAACAGGGTTGCTACCTCACCAAGGGCAGCACCCTTTAGGCATGCATGGGGCAATAACATAGGTCACTACCGTGGACAAGAGTCATCGCACGTCACCAGCACAGTGAACATCAGGTTTATTTTAGCCGTCATACTCAACATGTTTTAATACTCAAGTTATACGGGCTTAATCAAGACCCTATAGCTTATTTGGCCTGCTTAGAAGGCAGGTTTGGGGGCTAATATGATAAATATAAGAAAACTCCAAATGGTTTCAATCTTATTTCCTACACAGTCCAATAAGTCAACCTCTTCCTCCATGATGAGATTGGAAGAAAACCAGTTCATACCTGTTTTGTTGGGACTCAAATGCATAATATATTTCTAGCTAAAAGTATTCTACTTAATCTTTTTTTTTTTATTCCATGCAGGAATAATAACCATGTATCTTTTTAGCACATTAATCTTGTCAGCTGATCTGCCAAATCTCATTCATGTTTTGTCTCACATTTTTTGGATTACTTTTTCACTATACGTAAACGCGATTTCACCCTCTTGAGAAAGACTGTCCAGAGTTTTTCCAACTACACTCATCATCTTTTGAAATTTCACTCATTCAAACTCCCACATCACAAGTGGCTTGGCACTGGACATGGTTTAATTATTATTTTTAAATATTGGCAACTGAAGCCAGAAAGGGGATTAACGTCAGTATGTTGTATAATTAAAAATATATCTTATTTTTATAATCTGTCACCAAAAATTAACATGCTGGAATTCCGCTGAAGCTCTGTTGAGCCAATGCCACAAACGCAAGGGGGAAAAGGCATGAGGAAATCAACTGCACTACTTCTTCAACAGCAAGCTTTCTGAAAAAGAAATTTCTGAAGGTGCTGCACCCAGAAAATCCTCCTCTTCCAGAGCAGCAGCTCCCTATCCAAGATCTAAACCCCAGCTGGTTTGAGAAAACACCACTGAAGCTCTTTATCAATATAATAATAATAAAAAAGCGTCCATAAACTTTCTCAAGTTAATTATTAGAGTGCTTTTTTTCTTTTATTTTGAGAAGGAAGAGCTCAAATTGCCTGGAGAATGGCTGCCTGGAATGAACTGCTTCAGAAAGAGCAAAATTCTTCCACCAGTTTATCTGGTAAATCATGTCCCTTCCCTTCCTCCAATGCAGCTGTTCATCCTTGTAGCTCTTCCATACTTCTGCATTAAGCAGAAACACACTGTGACTGTTATTTTGACTTTCTGCCAACAGCCAGAGAACTGTGAGATAGCAAGAAGCTGGTGGGCCCTCTTTTCCTTCACCAGGTAGAGGAGATCTACTGAGCCCAGAAGCGGGTGTGAGGCCTGTGGGCAACCAAACGAGTGGAATGCGTACAAAGAGCAGACAAATAAGAAAAAATGCAAAATGATGAAAAAAATTAATCCTGCTTACTCTCCAGCAAATGTTAGGCACCAGGCAGTAGGAAAGGGCACTCAGGGAACAAAGTAAGACTAGGGCAAAAACCTGTAAATAGCCCTAAGGGAGCTTTTATTTTTCTGCAACTCCTCTTCTTATTTTATAAGATATAATCCCAGTGGTGCTTTATGCAGAGAGCGCTCTGTGAGCTACCCTGTTTTCACACTCCTCTGAATCACTAGTCTCTACATGCAGATCCAAATGAATCCCAATAGGGGCCTCAAGATCCTCTTGCAAATGCACAGTTTACAAAAGAAAATGTTTGTAATACTCACACAGTGAGTGAGGTTAACTGAAAGGCGAATTATTCATGACTCAGTCACAAAATTAAATACAACAGTCAAAATACACTGCTGTGAAAAATCAATCCATAACTTTTCTGAGGGGGAAAAAAAAAAAAAAAACCTCTGTAATACAGCAAGGTAGTAAAGAACATGTGAATGTGCTTTGCTCTCTCTATCTGGCATCAGAGGTTGGTCTCTATAGTCGGATGTGCTGACCGTTCACAAGCGAAGGCAATTACGACACCAAGGGGAGAAGTTTTATGATGTTTTGAGCTCTACGGCTGTGTCACCAAACTTAATGAAGCGTTGGATTATTTAGTGTGTTAATAGAGAAACAGCTGTGTGAACCAGATTCATATTTAATTAGGAAGCGGTGTCAAGACTCTGTGCCTGAAGCCACTGAAAAATTATCTGTGCAATGAATTTTGTTTAAATTGCAATACAATTTCCAGACTTTTCCCTTGCGAACTTTAAAAGCAACACAACTAAGAATAATCCTACAAAGACTAGCAAGGACTTCAACAAGATATTCAGAAAAATATACCGGTCCTTTTTGTTTGATTGCAGAAGGTTCTTGTCACCTAAGTGGAGAAAACTCCGCTGTGATAAGGAAAGGGGCTGATCTGGATGGGTGTGGAGGAGTAACCTCCAGGAGCAGGGACTAGGGCATGTCCCAGTGTAGGGGTGTCAGTTCAGTGAACTGGGAGGCTTCCACGTCCTGTAGGGGCCAAAAGGATTTTGAAGCTCAGGTGACAAGTGGCCAGGCACCAAGGGGAGCCACAGGTACTGCCACCCCAATCTTTCACACCTCAGCCAGCCTTCTTGTTTTCTATAGTTCTGTCTCTAGTTCAGTAAAAAGACTTAGCAATGCCTTAGCTGATCCAAATATCATGGGCTCAGAGGAACAAATAAGGGCGTAGTTTTGACTGCTTGCTTTCTCACCCCTAGTGTACCCCTTCCACAAAGGGTTAAGACCAACAATATATCCTAATTCTCACCTATGGCACTTTCTCTGCCTCCTCATCCAAGTTTCTAGATGTTGCTTCTTCCTTTTCTCATGTACCTGTTTCTTTAGCCCCAGCTTTCTCCCAATCCGCTTCTCTCTGGTTTCCCTCTTCAAACAGAGCTCTGAACTACAACCCCTTCATCATTTCATTGCTGCCATTTCCTCTCTATGCCACCCAGGCCTGAGGAAAATAAATCCTGTTGCTCAGGGCAGAGCTTTCATTTTCTCAGTGCCTTTGACAAGTATCACAGCGAGTTCTGCTTGCTGGGAAAAGTAAGCCCAAGGACTGGAGTGTGTTCAGTACAAGTTTAATTACGGGTGGTTTATTTTCTAAACTGCAAGTCTGTGCTAAGCTTGTGTGAATTGACTCTTTCCAGTGCTCACATCCTGTTCAAATTTCAGAAGATTTTTCACAGGGGAGGAGTGGAAAGCACTTTCCTGGCCCTCCAGCATTCTTTTGCCAAATTCCACGACTTTACTCCAACACAATGTTGTCGTAGCTTCTTAGTTAAATCGTCATAAGACTTTTCTCATTTTATCTAGCACAATTGTGCCTGTCTCCATTTTATCTTCACTCTTAAAATAAATGAAACATAATGCTATTAATATTTGTATAAAATTTCTGCTTAAAGCCAGCACCTTCCTTGAAAGTACTAGCCCATATATTTAAAGTTGACAAACCTATAAACACAGGAAAATAAGGCCTTATGACAGACAGAGATGATTCATCCTCCTTGTATCTTTCAATATACCGTGGAGATTTGGATTGAATTCCATCGAGCCCTAGATGCTAGGTCCCTAAATCACTTTGAAAATTTGTCTCACAAGCTTTACCTGGGCTTTATTTCTCTTTAGAGATCTTATGGCATGTATGGGGGATGTGACTATCTCCTCACTAGAAACAGACTGATAACGGGGTTCTTGTCTCCTTTCTGCAGTCTACTTTAAAGGGTGGATATCTTTAAACTATTAAGTCAAGTCAGTGGGAGACACCAGTCGCTCAGAAACCTCCTCATCCCACCCTAGGAGAGTTGTGTGCAGACCTTCAGGGAGCCTACATGACCAGATGTCTCACCTCCAGGACCTGACTATTAAGCACAGTTTATGCATCATCTATCTGCAGTTATAAAACCTGTGTTTGCAAATCAGGAATCGGGACTAAAATCCACAACATACTAACTGTCCAGCTTGTTAATTAGCAGGCTGGAAGGAGGAAGCCTTCGGGAAGACCACACCCAGGCTCCCCAAGCAGGGGGTAACTGCACCCCTCTTTGCTGTGGGATCTCTGGCACAGACACTGTAGCATTCAGAAATGGAGTGATATGGTCTGAAAGTGTAATCCACAGTTCAGCAAGAGCATTTTAATCATTACAATTTAAGTGTATAGCATGTATGGTGGGTTGGCTTTTTCCATCCAAAATACGACTTATAATTTTCTCTCAGTCTCAGCAGACCACAAATAATTTTCTCTCAGTCCCAGCAGACCACAACCCGTATTCTAAAAATAGGGCTTCTTTAAGTTTTGCAAACAGTTATAAAATAGGCCTCTAAATGAAACGATTGCCTAAGTAAAGTAGCCTTCTCAGAAAGGCTCCATTCCCCAAAGTGTTTCTTGTATGTCTATTCATAAAGAAAACATCACTTAAACCAGTGTTCTCCACTCCTGTGCTGGGATATGAAAGGCACCGCAAATTCTGGTTTTTCTGTGAATGTAGATTACCTGCAGCTCCAAAAACTGTCTGGAGTCAAAAACCATGTTATGGGCAAGAAAACTCTTGTAACGGGCTGTGTGTGAACTTCAGATGAACAAACTGGCCCGAGGAGAAAAAAGTTACCCTTAAGGACAATAAATGAAGATTGGAAATGGAAGCAGAGCTGGGCAAGCATACACTTCAAAATCTTTTGAAAGCACATGAGGGTAAAAATAACAGTTAGCAGAAGCCCAAGAAATACATTAGAGGAATTTGCTTATTACTGGAGAAGCCACTGAAGCCATTTGTCAGATTGCATGAAGCCTGCTTGGACCCTAAAGCACCGTTAGCTACTCTGTGTCATTAATTGACTTGTAAGGGATTGGGAGATTCTAACAAGAGTGGGTGAGCAATTTTTTCAGAAAAAAATATGCTTGTCATTTCATTGGTATCATGTGTTTTAATAGTACTCACAGTAACCTCAGAGCTTAAACAATGCTCAAGCAAAAGCAGGCATGAGACTGCAGGCACAGGAAGGTTTGGGGTTTGTTTTCATTCAAACAGAGGCAGCAGCACTTGGGCTTAAAGTATTCGGATCTGTTTTCCTGTTACGCTTTTCCTTCGTAATAACTGCTTTTTTTTTTTTCCTTTCTTTTTTTTTTTTTTTTTAAATACAGCAATAAAACGGAAATTCCATAAAAGCTGTCTTCTTTTATACGAAAGTAAGGGGGCAGGGAGAACCACAAAACCATATGGAAGTCAATTAAATGCTTTATTTGTTCAGCAAAAAAGGGGACTGTGTATTTCCTGAATTAAATTTGTTTTCATTGTCCTTCTGTGGGTAACTGTTTTAGGGAGATCATATACAATGTCAGTTCTCTTTTATGATTTTTCAAAATAAGAGACTGCATTCTGCAGGTACATGGTTTTACAGCTGAGGTTAACTCCTGACAAAACTTTGCCTTATGCTTACAGTGATGTAAATGGAAGCAGACGATGTCCTGTTACAGTTTTAGCAATGCAGCTCCTATGTAATTTTCAATAGTTGTACAGTAATTGCTGTGTAATTTCTGTTAGTAATCAAAAATGAATCCTTAAGGGAAAAGGTAAAAATTACTTTAAGGTCATTTAACAGAGAAACGAGTCACCAAAATCACTTTACTTTATGGATATACCATTGTCCTTTGTCAACCTTTACACTTCCAGCTTCTATTAGTCCTTTGGGAGTCAAACAATAAAATTATATATGCAGTCACCTAGTACATCGTTAATTGCTTCAATAATAATATGAAAAGTAATTAATACCTACTGATACTTAGATGTTCGTTAGAAAGTTCACTCACAGATTTATACCTCAGGAAGTGCAATATATATTGTAATTATATCTTACAAATCCTGCCTGACAAATTTGATGGCCTTTTACGATACTGCCACAAATTTGGTGGACAAAGGCAGGGCGATGGATGTCAGCTTCCTGGACTTTTGCAAAGCATTCAACACTGTCCCACGTGACATCCTAATCTCCAAATTGGAAAGTCATGGGTTTGATGGATGGATCACTCAATGGATAAGGAACTGGCTGGATGGCCGCACTCAAAGGGTTGTGGTCAACAGCTCAATGTCCAAGTGGCGAATGGTGATGAGTGGTGTCCCACAAGGGTCAGTACTGGGACCAGTGCTATTTAACATCTTTGGTGGACAGTGGGATTGAACACACCCTCACCCTCAGTTTGCTGCTGACACCAAGCTTGGTGGCACAGCTGACATGCTGGAGGGAAGGGGTGACATCCNGTGAGACCCCACCTGGAGTCCTGTGTCCAGCTCTGGAGTCCTCAACAGAGAAAGGACATAGAACTGTTGTAACAGATCCAGAGGAGGGCCACTAAGATGATTAGGAGCACCTCTCTTATGAGGAGAGTCTGAGAGAGCTGGGGCTGTTCAGCCTGGAGAAGAGAAGGCTCCAGGGAGACCTTCTAGCAGCCTTCCAGTATCTGAAGGGAGCTACAGGAGAGCAGGAGAGGGACTCTTTGTCAGGAAGCGTAGTGATAGGACAAGGGGTAATGGTTTTAAATTGGAAGAGGGGAGATTTAGATTGGGTATTAGGAAGAAATTCTTTCCTGTGAGGGTGGTGAGGCACTGGAACAGGTTGCCCAGAGAAGTTGTGGATGCCCCATCCCTGGAAGTGTTTAAGGCCAGGCTTGATGGGGCTTTGAGCAACCTGGTCTACTGGGAGGTGTCCCTGCCCATGGCAGGGGGGTTGGAAGTCTATGATCTTCAAGGTCCCTTCCAACTCTAAGCATTCTATGATTCTTACTGCCTATAATAAGTATCTAGCAGAAAGAGAAGAATGGCAAATATTTATTCCATGGAAAGCGCAACAGAGGAAGAAAAGGTAGCCTACAAGTTTTGACATGCAGTTTAGTTTACCTGTACAAGATTAAATTGGTGTTTTGATGACAACAGCTGTAGATAGTACATAAGAGCAAGAGAGGGGCTCTAAGACTATAAATGATGGAAAGTTGAAGGAAGTGATAATATAAGGAATACTGGTTTGGATTAGGAAGACTCATAGCTTTTTATACAGCATTTGAGTAGCTCAAAGGACACTGCTTTTTATTCTGCACAATAAATAAAAGAAGTCTGTGCTTGATTATCCTTTTTGAACAAATACTCGTATGTTCTTGAAACACAGAAATAACTGCTTATTATTTATTTCCAAACTGTATCATTTGCGAACTGAAAAGGCTTATCCTAAGGCTTATAGCTATGTGCACTGGTCACAGAGTATGAATGCAGGTACCAGCAATAGGATATGCATTCATAGTAACTATGAGTCACACCACTGTTTCAAAATTGCTCCATTGCATCAGAAGATCAGCTGAGCAAGCTGGAGGAGATGCTGCTGGAAAAGGCAGCACATTTAGAAGAATTTATGGCCATACTGAAACTGGTCAATTGAAACTTGATTTAGGAGCACTTCTGGTCTCCTTGCTGACATTAAGCTTTCAGCAATATCTATAGTTCATCCCATAAATTCCTTTTTTATCATATCCCAGAGGTTAGCTAAATCTACCCCAGTAGAAAATGCCCTGCTATCAGATAGTCTTACCTTAGTTGTTTCTTGGCTGGATCCTAGAAACAACACTTTACTATGCATGACTATTTCAGCAGTCATCAAACTCTATCTGGGAAAGAATAGTACAGCTCACTCACTACCATAAGCTACCGATACAAGTGCATGCTGGCTAGCTCCTACATCCTCACTTTTTAGTAACTTTGACAAAAGCCACATTTAAGGCTTAATCTTCAAGATATTCCTGACTTCAACCTTGTGGAAATTCTTTTCACAAGCCTTAGACTAGCAGTGAAGCCACAACTAAAATCCCTTTAGGAAGAGAAAAACATTATCTGCACAGCAACCCAAGTCTTGTGGGGAGCGACAACCGTGTGCCACTGCAGTGTGAAGTTGGGAGTCCCATCTCTAAAGACTATGGTTTGTCAGGAGTCAAGTGTTGCAGTGAAATCAGTAAGGTTAAAGAAGGTCAGAACATCTAACTAAAGCTCATAGTACATTCTCTGATTCCCCAGTAAGTAAAATTTACTCCCAGAAGACTGTTCTTTTCACGTTTTTCAATCACGCTGAAAGTTTAGCTTAAGTTACCAAAATACTGACATTTTTCAGTTTCTCTTCCTTTGTTTTTACTTAGAAACTTAATTAGATTCAATAACACAACAGTAAATTAATATGAAATTGCTCTATTTATGCATGTAAAAACAGAAAATGAAAATAAGAATTATCAAAGAGATGAGTAGCTAAATAATATATCATACATCCATGTGTGTGTGAGAATTTTTCATGTTTCTTTAGATTATATAGAAAATAATGAACATTACATGGAGGGAATTAAACTGTGCCTTTTAAACCACAGGGATGTATGAGGATACATCAAGCCTTCAGTTACATTATACTGCACAAAATGATGCCTTATTCTATTCAACTCCTATCACCTGCTCCTGCAACTACGTTTGCCACCACTAGCCTTCCACAAAATTGGATAGCCATTGCCCACCTTACTGGACAAATGTAATTCAATACAACAGAGATCAGCCTGAAAACTCGAGGGAAATAGATATTGCAAAGGTGGACAGCCTGAATCAATTCAGCAGCATCTGGCAAGTGCCAGCACTGGAGAAGATGCAGGAGAAGAGAATATGTGGCTTGGAGCAGGAATGGAGGGAGGAGGTGTGGAAGGAGCAGGAAAACGTCTTCTATTCAGAAGCCTGATTTCCACTTAGCTTTACCATCAAATGCTACTTTGGGATAACTTCATGTGTTTGTCACTCTTCTTC
The DNA here is from genome assembly GCA_013398155.1 of Pedionomus torquatus. Taxonomy (NCBI): domain Eukaryota; kingdom Metazoa; phylum Chordata; class Aves; order Charadriiformes; family Pedionomidae; genus Pedionomus; species Pedionomus torquatus. Next base: position 594,572 of record VZRU01005400.1, on the reverse strand, counting down.
CTAGCTTCAGACTACCTCTGAAGCAAGTTTAAAGGTCAAGGCAACAGAATATAAAGTAGTGGTACTTAAAAGCTTACATCCTCAAACAAGTTTCAGAAAAGGATCAGTGAAGGATGCATTAGCAAGGAAAATGAAAACATGGTCAACAGTAGAAAACATTGTAAACAGCAAAGAATTAACAAAATTTAAATTGTTGGGCTTATGTATATGCTCTCTCTTCAGTGAATATCTTCAAGAATGTTCCTTGTGTATAAGCTTTAATCCCTCACCTTCTTTCTAGTTAAATTGGTTGAAGATTTACAACACTCGCTTTGCTCAGACTTTACATATAATTTTTCAAAATGAGAGAAAAATCTAATTAAAACCAGCTAACAATAGCAGTTAATGTAACTGTTGTAGACAGATTAGCACCTGGAAGTGACAAAAATGCTACCTCTCCCCTTCTGAACCCCGCAGGGTAACATGTTCCGTCAACACAGTTGAGTAAATGGTGTGAAGCACAGCACAACGAATGCACCCGAACAAGGGGAACAGCATCAATGTGTATCCAAAACACACACACCAATTAAATGGGGAAGCCTCAGGGCCATCTCAAACTCCTTTGTTTATATCTTTTCCACCCAATTGTTCTCTGTCTGGCTGGGCTGTTAGAAAGGATGGGATGTAACCCAACAGATGATTTACTGTGTACAATCAAACCCATTTTGTTGCTTAACTCCAGCAACTGCCATACATTATTTCTGAATCTTAAGGAGTCTTGTCTTTAGCTGTCTTGCTGCGGTGACCCAGAATATTTTAAAAAAAATAATATAATTGTCTCCTCTCTTTGCTTAAGCCAGAAAACAATTTGCCATGAAAGATACAGTAAAGAGTGCCTTCAATATGTAACTGCCTGCAACAACCTAAATGTCTCCTAAACGTAGTAGTAGAGTTTATAATAGTAGAGTTTCTTCAATGTTTAGTTAAAAATTAGTCTTTCAAAGCATGATGAAGTCAATAAGAATTTTTCCAAGTGTTTTAATCAGCTTTGGGTAAGACACAGCTCTTTGAGGTTGCTGACTCCTATTGCTCCATGGTCTTCATTTGATACTCAGAAAGAAATACTAAATGTTACTTAATAATCATATACTATGTAAACATTGATGTACCCTAAAACACAATACTCAGCTGGTTTCCATCTTAAAGCTCAGAAGCTTATAATAATGCAAAAGCCAGGTGTATGGCACGGACCCAGACTTACAATGTCACATCTAACTTCAGTAAAACAGCCCAGCATGCATTTTATAACAAGGTTATAAAATTTGATATGAGAAGTGGTAACAGCAATCTTCAACATCTAAAATGTATTTTGCAGGGTTTTGAAATTAATATTTTTTTCCATTAGATGGTTTTACAGATGGACCTACCATAAAAATAGCATTCTTGTACCATTATGTCCATTGCTATCAGTTTTTGGTAAAGCATACCATTGCCAAGTGAAACGAACTATTATTTTCGCACTGCTCTATATGATACCGTATTCTAACTATATGCTTATTATAGCACTGATTTCACCCACGGTTCATAATCTGAGGAGCCTTCAGGGTCACAGATCTACCAACCTTTACTCTGTCTTTATACATACACTCATAAAAAGGAGCTTTAGGCTTCTGTGAGACTTCCTGATAGTTTGCAATAGAAATAACAATTGAAAGCATCCACACCTGCCTTGGATATCTAAATCCATTTTAAAATTTGGTTGAATCTTTAAACACAAAACTGCTAATGTTTTTGTGCCTAGTAATCACTTAAATGCTTTTACTGCCATGAGTTTCCATGGGCAGAGGGGCTTGAGGACCTAATGTGTCTCTTACAGCTAAAGCTTTATGATGAATCTCATGACTGAAGAAACGTTTCAGAGTAGAAAAAAATAAGTTTTTTCAGGTTTATAGATGAGATTGACTATTCCAGAGATAGTAACCATACAGTTTTTAGCATAATTTACATACAATGACCACTATTCTCCAAACCGGTTTGAGAATCCCATTCTCAAAAGCAAGAGTGTTCAAGGATATTTCAGTAAACCACTTCAACATATTCCTAACTACTTTTTAAAATCTTCCACACTGACTTTATAGGTGCATATATCTGTTGTCTCACATTGTTTAGAAGTGCAAAGCTTGTTCTGACATCAGCGCAGGTGTACTCAGTTGTCACTCCCTGCCTCTGGAATGCTGCAGCTCTGAGACAGGCAAAGAGAGAGACCTTTGCTTAAGATAGCCAATGCCCTAAAATGGGGAGAAGTGCATAACTCCTAATCTAACAGAGAAAATCAGCCCCTCTTCAATCATGCATCCTCTTTCCACAGGCAGACTGCACAAATATATAATTGAGACAGACGAAGACCTTCTCACCATCCTGAAAATTACCTCGGGTTCCAGTGAGCAAGCTGGAATTTAACACACTGGCAAGAACAGTGAACTCCTATCTCGATAGTATTCTACACATCTATTGTTTTTTGAAGTAGGACCAAAATTAGTAAGTCACTGTATGGAACCGCACACAAATGACGTAGTCAAGTGCCTTAATTCTTCACATTGAAATCTTCCACAAGACTGGAAGTTCTTCCATAAAAAAAGCAGTTATTCTAGTTATATAATTTTGTTTTTTCATGTCTCTGGGTACAAAGGGATGTAAGATGCTGCAGTTCACACATCTCTGTAGAGATATGGGGTTTGTACAAGTAACACTACATATAAAGGCAGGTAAAGTATTTGTGAGACTTTTATCACCATCATTATAAACAAACACTTACAAGTAATTTGGCTGGCAAGATCCAGTAATGATACTATAAAGACACGAATCATTAACCTCAATGCTGCTGCATGGAAACAGGGCAAGGACACTGGAGTTTACCATTTTCACATATCCTATTTTTAAAGGACTCTCACAGTCATCAAAGGCCTCTGAAAACTGAAAATGTGTAATTTCCCTGTTTACCCAAAGCACTCATACGATATGGAGGATAGCAAATTTCTTAATGATGACTACGTCAGCTGCCACTGGCAAAGCTGTCTCCTGGGTCAGAGGACAGTTTAGTCTCCAAGCTTATCTCAGTCACTATGGCCTCCTTGCTGTGATCTCCAGCATGGTATTAATTGGTTCCAGTTGCAGTGTGGACTTCTGAAACATCAACATCTGTTCACGTGCAAGACCACACACTTATCCTCCATAGGCCATTGCAGAGCTAGTTATGACTGAACAGGACTTGAACTGAATCAGAGCCTCCTGGAAGTAAAAGGCTATATACAGTTCTCATTAGTTTGACTTTCTAGTAATTCCATTTAAATTTATATTTTTGTTTTCTGATGATCCTTACTTAAACTTTTTGGGGGTTATTTTTTTCTTGAGGTGTTTTTGGAGGGATTTTTCTTAACACAGCCTTTGAGAATTATTTTAATCACAATTAGGAACATAATTAAAGCACCAGACAAGGTGCAGCTTTTAGATGCTTTGAACTTCAGACAGAAATAAATAGATGCAGGTACAGTAGATGTACAAATTAATGCTACCTTCATAAAGACGATTATAAGGATGCAGTAATGGAGATAAGGGGTGGTTTGGAAGCTTCCGCAGTGGGACAGACCTCCTGAGCTAGGAATAAGTGGACCCCTCCCACTAAATTCTCTTGCAAATCCCGTTTCAGTGAAGTTTTTAATATGCTATGGTCTAATGACAATATTTAGGGATAGCTCACTTTCATTCCAAAACCACAAAATTAATTTTCGCTGATACAGAGGACATAATTTGAAACAATGGGTGAAATTATGTGCCAATTTAGAATAAGCTTTTTCTTTCTCTGAGGCTGCCATATTTTGCAAGAGTTATCATTCTCTTTAAACCACATAAAAATTGTTGAAATTTTTAAAAAGATGAGGTTGAAACCCCCTCTCCATTCTTATTTATGTAAATACTGTATTCTTCCTCATTCTTCAGCAGAATTCACTAAAATGAATAGGCCCCAAATGGAATTCCTACATTATATGAAAATCTCCACCTCATCTGCAAAACGATTAGAGCTCTGTTTTAGTTGGCTTTTGCCATATTTAACAGAGTTTGAGGTCATTATTAGCTTGATTACAAAAGCATGAAGCCATTAATATGCATTAGCTGATATAACCTAGAAATCCATGCATCAAATTATCTTTTTTTTTTTTTTCCCCTCAAGTAATCACAGCAATTAAATTCAACCCTGATAAATTGGAGCAAGGAGAAAAGAGAATGTGATAGTAAAGACTCATTAGGAAATAAAATGCCCTATTAAAACAGCCTGGGTTGTTCAGATCACAAGATTTTGACTCATTAAGGCAGTTGGGTGGCCTCTGGCTGAAGCTGATGCAGAGTTTCCAGGAACCGCTAGAACCCTTACAAAAAAGAAATCTGCTACACCTCTTTTTCAACATCACATCCCACTATAGACATCTGCTGTACCTCTCTTTCCACATCCACAGGTTTTTTATGTCCCTTGGTGACCTAGTTTTCTGGATTAAGCTGGAGCTTCATGTCTCCTGGTCTCCTAAGTAATTATCACAGGGTAGGCAACATCTACTGATTTGTCCAGGGAAGTTTAATTATTTGCCGTCTATGGAGTACATCAAGGATATCTGATATCTACAAACAAAACCGGGTCAGGGAATACAAAAAATAAAATAATAATTACTAAGCTAGTTGCTGCATTTTCCACTGTCAGTTTTGTTGAAGAGTACCTATGATCTTATTTACATGTGTGAACATATCAGTCAACGCAATCTCCCAGAATTCTTATAAAAGAGCATATTTGAAATGAGGCTGAGATATAGAGAATCCCAACAAAGCACGGGAACAGAACACTTCCATTGAATAACAAGGGGCATAAGATATCAGGTATTAAGTTGCCTAACTTTAAACCTTTTGCTACAAAGTAGAATCCAAAAGTCTTTCTAAGGCATCTAGGCTACTTTTATAGTGCTTGTGAAAAAAAATAGGCATCACCAAAAAGCAGCCTAAGGGGTCCACATATCGGACCTACAACTGCCTAGGGCTTGCCTAAAGGAACACTTCAGAGAGGAGCATGTCCAAAGACTAAGACTCAGGCAAACTGCTCAGAGAAGCCTCTGTTTTTGTGAGATCCTCATAGGATTTGTAAACTAAGCAAGGCTTACACTTTTCTGTCACAGCTGAGGTGGTGAAGGAAAAATGGTGCCTGCCCCTGTGATCAATAAGTTGAAAGAACTTGCATGTTCATTTTTCCAGCCTTGTACATTAAACAGAGACTTAAGTAAACTGGACTTAAAGCAAGACTGGAAGTCAGGGCCCACCTTTCTCAAATGAGGGACAGACTTGGTGAGTTCTGCAGTAAGCACAGAATCATAGGATCTTCATGGTTGGAAAGGACCTCTGAGATTTTCATGTCCAACCACACACACAAAAAAAAATCTCGGCCACTAGAGCTTGCTATTAGAGCATGCCCTGAAGTGCCTCATCTACACTTTTCTTAAATACCTCAAGGGATGGTGACTCAACCACCTCCCTGGGCAGGCTGTTCTGGTGCCTGACCACTCTTTCAGTAAAGTAATTATTCCTAATGTCTAATCTAAACCTCCCTTGCCATAACTTCATACAATTTCCTCTGGTCCTGTTGTTATTTGCTTGGTAGAAGAGGCCAACACCTGCTTCTCTACAACCTCCTTTCAGGTAGTTGTAGAGGGCAATGAGGTCTCCCCTCAACCTCCTCTTCTCCAAATTAAACATGCCGAGTTCCCTCAGCCTCTCCTCATATGACTTGTTCTCTAGACCTTTTATAACTTATGTTCTTTGCCTATATTCTTTCTTCCATTATTGGCAGTGAAGTGATACAAATCCAACAGAAGAAAAGTAATCTCACTCTACATTTGCCCATATACTGGTGATTTCACCTATCCTGCATGAAGTAGGAAATGCAGGTTTGGCTCCCTAAGTAGAAGTTAGAACTTCAAACTGTTCCTCTCAGGTGTCTGTAATCATCAGACTCATAAAAGGATGCATAGCAATTTCCACACATTTTTTATTTAAAACCAAAACCCCCAAAATGTCACCAATGCATTTGCAAATTGCATTTTTAAGATGTTCTGATGCGTAGGAATACCTTCTGGTTCACCAGAAATCACACACCCTCTTCTGCCCGGGTTTTAATCTCTGACCAGTCTCAGGCAGAAGAATAGGACAGTTTGGGCATGTTCCAGAGCCAAAAGCCACACTCCTAGTGAGCTCTTAAGTTACCATGAGAGACATCTGGTAAATTTAAGGTAGCAAAGACAAAAATGTCAGGAGATGCTGGGCTGAAAGATTTCAGTCATCCTGCTCTAGACACTTACATTTGTTATTTGATATAGCTTGCATGCCTTTCCACTTTCTGAGGAAAAATATTCCTCATCTGACAAAATCCACCCAAGAACAAACTGAAGGCTGTTTCCTTATGTTCACTAAGAATCTGACTTTACTGAGTATTTATGTTCACACTTTCAACTCTCTCTCTTAGTGGATTTTACGAGGCAAATCAACTTGGGGGGGCTTTTATGAGTGAGTCTTCATTCTATGTTCAATTTCAGCAAAGAATTAATGTTTTACTTCACTAAGGGAGAGATTAAGAGAATATTTCGATGCTGAACTCTGCTAACCCACATTTTTTCATTTATGACACATGAAAAACAATTCTTAGGAACTTTTTCATTCATCTTGTTCAGAGCAGAACTCATCTGTAACCCACAATGCACTAAGAATGGCACAATTAATCAACAGAATTTCTTTACTCAAATTCTTAGCCTTTTAATTAAAACAAAACTTTTACTCAAATGGAATAAAAAAAATTAAACATAAAATCTTACCCTATTAGTCATTCTAGTTTATTTTGTAGATTGCCGTGAACATTTCTCATTACTTGTAGAGATGAATCTGTAAAGCAGACTTCAGAAAGTTCATCTTAATCTAAATCACTGACTGTAAAGACAAGTAAGTCTCTTCCCTTTTGGGTTGAATACAGGAACGTTGTTCAGTTTTCCCCAGAGCCTGGGAAAGTGACTGAAAATCACATCTAAAAATTAACTTCCTTAAGCTAAAACTAATATTTAATCTAATCAGGTTCACTAACCAACACAAGAGATTACTAGTCAGGCTGCTAGATGGAAAACCCAACCTAAAAAAAAAAAAAAAAAATAGGGAGAAAAAAAACAATCCTTGTACTTGAAATCTCTTTTAAAAAAATAAGGATTTTAAAACTTGGTATGAATGTAAGAATAGCCGTATTTGGTAAGAGCAAAAGATTGTCTAGTCCACTAACCATTGCCTAACAGAAGCTAAAAAGAGGATGCTCAAGAACCTGTGATTAAAAAAAAAAAAAAAAGACAAGTATAAATAATACCCCTTCCATACATCTGCAGTTGACAAACATTCTCAGCTGAAGAACTTTAGCCACATGTATTTTGTATGTAGCTAGTAAACTTCAGTGAATTTATCTTTTATGACCTTGTTTGGTTTCCTCTTGACCTCCTGTAAACTTTCAGCATCTGCAACATCCTGGGGCAAGTGGTTAAACAGCTCCAGTATCAGTTTCTTGAAGAATTACCTTGTTTGTTTGTTCTAAGCTTGGCTTCACCTATGGCCTTCTAGTTATCCTATTGGAAGAGAAAGAGAATGGCTCTCCTCTTCCTAAGGCATTGGCATTCCCTCCACATCATTCTTGATTTCACAGATTTTTTTCATTCATGTATTTTGCAGACTGATGTTCATATAGTCATTCCTTCTACAGCAATCGTTCTGTATCTTTGATCATTCTTGCTGTGTTCTCAGCAACTTTTCCATTTCTACTTCATCCTTTTTCTAATGGAAGGACCAGATGTGCAAAAAAGTATTCAAGATGTGTATTTAAGACAGCGTGAATTGGCACAACAGCATGGATGGTGAAATTACATTTGCTACTTCCTTCTTTATTGCTTTCTTAATAATTCTTACTGCTTAGCTTGCCTTTGTTGCCATACTGAACACTGAGCTAACATTTCCACAGTATTTCTGACTATAACCTGAAGGTCTTATTCCTGCACAGTATTGATAGACCCTACCATTCAATGTGTGAAGTCAAATTGTATCTGTAAAGAATTTATTCTGCTATTTCTTTGCTCAGCCCCTCAGTCTCACAATGTTCTGCATTTTCTTCAGTCAGCCCTTGCCTGAATAACTTCACGGCACACATAACTTTGTCAGGTAACTTTTCATCTCTTCCTTGGGTCTTTTATGCACAAGGTTCTAGCACCAATCCCTGCAGCACTTCACTAATAATGCCTATGACTACTCACAACAGTAGGTAATCATACATTTCTAATCCTTGTTTTAACTAATTGCAGGTCATAAAATGTAGGAGCTCCTAATTTTCATGCTATGGCTGCTTGGTTTCTTCTAAAGTTTTTTATTAGAAAGCATGTTGGAAACCTTTTGGAAATTGAGGTGGATTGACTGTTTCAGCTAGATCTACCTGCTCTTCATGCTTGTGGACCCCTTCAAAGAACTCCAGAAAGCTTGGGAGGCTGGTCTTCCTGCTGAGTCAGCCCAAATGAATCATGTCTCTGCTAATCTTCCCAGTACTGATGTTGGAGCCTCACCTCTTCCTGCAAACTTGTTGAGAAACTGGTGTTGTACTTGGTGTCATGCAGTCCCAAGCATGTTTAAGCTACATGCCACTGCTATATGCCATTGCATTATATGCCATTGCAGGCAATACTGTAGAGCTCTGCAGAGAATAATAGCTTGGCGAGCTGTTACCGTTCGTTTTGTGCATTTCATTCATAATGTTTTCTAGAGTCACACCAAGTTCATACAGAAGCCATTAGGAGTTCCTTATAGAGACGATGCAAAGTATTTGGAGAAAGCATCTTTTAGCATGTTCCGCAATACACAGAAGGTAAGAAGAATCAGTGTAGCTTTTCTGCTACATTGTCTTCTCTGAACACTTATATCTTAATCACCTGTTGGCTTTACTTTTGGAACTTTTATCAGCAGCATCACTGTAACTAATTTTACTTGCAATTATTTTCATTTTACTTAAAATAATGTATGTGTGTTTGACAGTAAGCGTGCAAACAAGGCATTCACCTGCCTCCTCAGGAAGGCAAATGCAAACCCAGTTTGTAAACTGAAGGGAACTTCAGCATTTCTTACTGACTATGACAGAGCAGTCATAACTGCTGCTTGAACTGCTGATTTATTTTTCTCAGCTGTTAGCACTTATGGATGTTGGCTCATTTGAATCATTATCTACCAGGATTCTACAAATAATCAAGCAATTTTTAGTGTGAATGAGACCTATAAATTTTGCTTAGGATCAACTTCACCACTGTGCAATGGCCCAGCAGAAGTTTTATTACCTGACCTTACAGTGTCTTGCTAGAGCTTCTCTTCATTGTCATACACATATCCTCTGCATGAGGATGAAGTCCACTTCAAACTGCAAAAAGCCAGCAAATGGCAAATAGGTTTCCAAATTCCTTACATATTTATCAACTACCACCAAAAATTGAGTTATTATTTTGGGAAAAAATATAGTGCTTTTATCTACATGAGGATAAAACCAGATATTTTTGCTTGGACTCAATATTATATGTCCTTAAAAAAGAGGTTTTGCGAAGTTCATTAATGATAGAAACATTCCCGAGATATTTTGCTCTTAATTTAATTGGACCAAGTATTTTTAACTAACATATTTGAAACATTGGACTGTTGTACTGAATGAGAAGAGTATGATTGACCCTAGGCAAGGCCAAGCCAATGCATTTTTACCGTACAAACCAACCAAAGTGTAAAACTATGTCCCCAGCTATAATGGGTATTTCAACCAACAATGATACGTATATGCAACAAGGCAAACCTTGACCTTGGTGAATAGAACGTGAAATAGCACATGCAGCCCAGACTCAAAAAACAAGGGAGAAATAGGAGTGATGCACATTGCTGTTTCTGCTGGGATCTGTGCTTCCTGCAGTCATACCAACAGAGCCAGCCAACAGATCCCTGGCACTGATATGGAAGTAGAGGAGGCATTATGGGCAGGAGACTTATTCTTTGAACACTTCACAAATGAGCCTTTAACAGTGACCGGTATTCTTGAAGAATATAGAGGTTTTTAGCTTTGACATGAATTTCACATCAGTATTGTCTGTTTCAAGCCAATAGTAATAATACACAAGAATGCCCTCAAAGTGGGTGCATTCCATTAGGCATCCAAACATCAAACACAGTTTAAAAATATGAGGCTACTAGCAACTAGAGAGCTCTGTGAAATGAAGACTGCAGTTAAGGATGGTGTAGCTATTATTTGTTATCTGTATTCCAGTATATTTGAAATGAATACTCAAAGTCTTTTCCATTCCAAGCCTGTGATCTTCCTTTCAAGTACAGCAAGCACTCCTGAAATTCTGAAAGAACAGTGTGAACCATGTAGAATTATCCACTGGCCCATCCATTTTTTTGAGTTCTGAATCATCATCAGAATGATACTCATTTCCACAAGTCATTTTCAATTAAAATGTGATGGGAGAAGCACGAGTGAAGTCTCAGAAAATAAATAAAGATTAATCTGATGAATGAGATTATAATTCTATAACTATGAGAATAATTAAAATAAAGAAATGTTAGGGTTTTCCAACTCTGTCTGGCTTCTAAAATAAAAATATTTAGGATTTCAGTGAACACAGCTGAGATGAGGATTGATTTTGAGATTAATTGGGCACTGAGATGGACAAACAAACAGCTCCTAAAGAAGTTCTCTCTCCAGTACAGGTTTTTTTCCTCAAGAAATTAGTCCATTATAACCCCCAGAATCAATTACCACACTTTATTGGAAGACTACAGAATATTTAGAATTCAGATTTTGTCTTTGTTTTATAAAGTGTATAATCTGAGTAGCATAAAACAGAGTCCTGGAAGATATGTCATATATTTGTGGGCAGAGAATCTTGATCACATTTTTTAAATATGAATTTAACTTTCTGTTGCGTTCAGGATGAGGAAATTTTAATTTTGCTTGACAAGTCTGAAGTTCTAAATATCCATATGCAGACAATTTCCACATATATCTGCATTAAAAAGGAATCTAGGCTTTCTTGAAGAGCAAAACTAACTTTGGCATTATAATGGGAAAACAAAAAGCTTACAAGTCTTCACCTTAGCTTCATGGAACAGCCCAACTTTGCATTTCAATGGGAAACTCATTTAAACAGATGCATCTGTGCTTTTAAAACAAGACAGCATTGCTTTTCATAAGAATTGTAGGTTACATCTCTTTACAATCTATCTGATCTTCTTTGTTATCTAAAATTTAATAACAGACATACAGTGTACTTAGTCACCAAACATTACTATAAAGTACCCAGCCTTATTCTAGGAAGATGAACTATCATAATTTCCCCTTAGGGCCACAAAAACAGATTGCAAGATTTTAGTCATCAACAACCCTTCTGTTCACATGACCCTTTCTATGAACTATTTCAAGTTAACACAGCTCATGACGCCTTCCTATCTTCCTGTCTCCAATACTTTGAACTCTCATGGAGATTTCTGGTATAAGACCAACTTATCAAGCAGGGAAAAGAACAGCTGCTATTTATTTCATTTTAGCTCTCTCTTGTGTTCTGCATTTGCAGGTGGTGGAAGGAAGTAGAACACTTCTGCCAACAGCTCTCAGACCAGTTCACTGTCAACACAGACACTTGGTCATTTAAGGCCTCATAAGTACAACCAGACACAAACACAAGAGTGTCTTCATCAGAAATTACACAGGTGCAATATGAATTACAAAGATACGATATTTAAAGGATGTCACAGTCCTTTTGTTTATGCAATGACTGTGCTTCATGAGCAAGTTCACAATTTTAAGTGATTTCAAAGTTTGAAACTTTAAATGTTATTTTATTGTAAAGCTTATGAATTAAATAAATTTAAATACCTAATTTATAAAAATTCTATTAATATCTCAACAGGAAATGACACATAGCTTGGAAGAATTAAATTCAAAATATATACCACATGTAAATTTGCAGATGGCCCTGCACTGTGCCTGGTACTGAACAGCAATATTCTTCAGTTGTATTTTCTGTCACTTATCAATGTATTTATCGTTTGTCACCACATTTGCAAACACTCTCTAAAATTCAACCACATGTGTTATTACAATAATGATGATGATGGTTATATGGAGCTTGCATTTGTCAAGTCTCTTCCTAATGTCCATGAGCCAAATTCTATCCTTTGGATGTGCATGTGCTACCCACTTTCGACTCATTGAAAGTCGTGTATAATCAAGAGCAGATTTTGGTTCTTTTTTTTTTTCTTAAAATGCTTTAAATTATAGTGTTAAACATTCCAAGATGACTTTTTCCCTATCTCTATGGATATTTCTTATTTTTTTCCCCTCTGCAGATGGAAAAATATTTCCCAGCAAGAAGGGGGTTTGTTTTGGTGTTCAAAAAGTCCCAAATTTTTAGTAGCCTTCATATGCACCAGTTGAAGAATTGTAGTTATTCCCTTTATAATATGGTTTGCATTAAAAAACGTCTAATAACTGATTATAACTGAATTTTCTCCTCCCCTCACAGACATTCCATTCCGATATTTCCTAACTAAAACAGAACACATAGGCAGGTGATACAGACATTGTCTGCACAAAATCCTGCACTCGCTTAGCTAAAATATGCGTGTTTCAAGCCAATTTAGTTAAACTCATGCAGTCTGTGCTTGCACACATATTTTGGTTTACAGATATATTAGAGGGAACTTAGCAGCAGCGGTCAGTTGGATTATAGACTCTTATTTAAAGAGTGTGGCTGAGATTGAAATTGGATACAGAGAGAACATATTTCTAATATTAAATCCATTTTGCCCTATTGGAAAACAAAAGAGAAAACTGAGGGATTGGTTGTGGAAATTTCTGTTCTCACAAAGAAAGCTGTCCCTTTCCATTCTTTCTTACAAAGTTCAGAGTATTATAAAAACTATCACGTCATCTAATCCTGCAGAAGTAATGTTTGCTATAAATCTTCTCAAGTTGTTCATTGGTGGTCTACCCCTTCACTTTTACTGCACAAAGCCAACTTTCACAAGGAGCAATATTTAAGGGTCCTTATCCTGTTATTTCATATATCTGTCTTTCTGGCACCTATTCCTCCACAGACACATTTGTTACGCTGAGGACTTTTTTAGTATATTCAGTCGATGGGAACAGGCTTTATCCTCTGTAGATGTATCTATTCGAAGTACATAGGAACTTGGAGATGACACCACTTACCTGCAAATGAAAATAAACTCATTTCCTCTCTCCATATCCTAGGGAGCATACACAAAGGATTTTCTTTACCTTGTAATTAGTCACCAAATCACTCTCCACCTACTCAACTGTGCATTGAGTAGTCCCCAATGGTGAGAAGGAGGTAGCTATGTGCTGTGTGGTCTGTGCTCTGCTAGTTGCAGCAGCCATCTCCCTCTCCTTGCTCTGGCCTGCAGTTGCAGCCTGCTGGGAGAATTGTTCCTTCCCTTTGTTAACTTTTTCTCATCTAGCAATCTAATAAAATCCAGTTGATCTTACATTTGTTCCTGCAGACTGACCCTACCAAAAAAAAAATTCTAATTCACTCACAGAATAGAAACAAAGATATTTCTTTACTGAATGTGACCTGGATGTTCCCGGTACCCCTTGCTCCTGTATTTCAACACAGAGATTGATGGATATGCCCATCCACAGCAGCATGGCTCAGGCACTCTTCAAGGGAATAGGGATCTCTGCATTCAGACCGAAAAAAATGGTGTCTGATGCTTCTTGGTGTAAGTACAAAATTTAAAGTGCAGTATTCAACTATTAAGGAAAAAATAGACGTCCTCTTTCTGTCACAGCTTGAAAGAAACAGAAAGTGTATCTATATGATGAAGTCACTGTAGTCAGTGTGATGTGAGATGTGTTTGGGGCTTAGTCAAAGAACTAAAACCTTCTGGGAACTAAAGCAAATCCCTGAAAACCCCGAGAAGAAAACAGGGACATAGGTATTCTGTTCAACCAGGAGGAACCACTTCAAATCATCCACAGTTACAGAATTTTTCACTTAAGTAAATCTTTGAGGAAAAGCTTAAGTATGCCTGTCACTGGCTAAAAAGTGTGGTAAAACTCTTTGGATTGTTCTCTTAAATCCCTGGAGGGTGATCCAACTTGTGATCTCACTGTTAGTATAGTGCCTTTCAGCTTTAACTACTTAATTCCTTGTTTCTACCTCTAGCCTTTTTTTTTCAAGGCTGCTCTTACTCTTAAATTCCCTATTTAAAGAATTACCATCTCAAACGGGTAGTAAGCACACTCCTTCACCTTATGAGTGTTTCCCCTTTCCCTCAGATCAAGACGGATCACCTCAGGTTTTCTTAATGTGTCAAAAACCATTGTCACACCCCATAGAAATCAGGCCACTGCTAATCAATGCTGTTAATGAAGGAGATCCCTCAAGTCATATCTAACTTTTACAGCTGGGGCTCTGTACCTTGAATCCAGAATCTTGCCCACTTTTCACTTTCATAACCATGTGCCTAGCTCTGAAAAAAACTATACACTGTTTTCCACTGTTCATCTAGAACATATTCATTCCTTAATACTAAATTCCACTCCAGAAAGTTAAATTTTTCCTAATTTGGCATCATCTTTGCTTATTCAGGTCAAAATGCATTGCAATCCTCAGTCTGTTCTATTCCAAAATATCATTTAAAATATGTTGCTTTGAGATGTTAAAAAATTTTCCTTCAGTTGTCCCACTTCATCTCCTGCCAATCCATGGTCTCCTTAATCAACAGATGTCTTCTTTTTCCAGTACGTCTCTTTGGTTTGCCTCTGAATGGGATTAATTCCCCTTTCACACTGTCTCCTCCACCTCCTGCAAAAAAACTTTTGTATTTGACCAACTCTTTAATTTATTCAGTTCCTTTTCAAGTCTATTCTTCTCTGCCTTCCATGATTCCTAATCATACCTCTAACAAAATAAATTCTGTATGCAAACACAAGACTTCTGCACTACTTTTACCACAGTCTAAATAAATATCTGCATTCAAAAAATTATGTTGATACATATTTCTTCTTCCTCTTCTTTATATTTGTATGAACATTACAGACCATAAATATTATTTGGCAATTCAAAACTCTTTAAGTGAAAACTTTTTTACTTTAAAAGTTGTTTGTCACACAGTTTCTGTCTGTGATGAAGAGTAGAATAGAATATTTTGGTTAGTTGGACAAAAAGGTAGCACAAGACAACAGACAGGTCCACGAGACTCCAAACAAACTCAGTGGGGAAAAAAATCTAAACAAGCCCAAGTCCACAACATTCTCTCTTTCTTTCTCTCTTGTATTTTTAAAATTACTGCCAAGATTTCATAATTCTCCTCTTATGACTGACACATTAAGGAAATATTCAAGCTCTTTCAGAACCAAAAGTCCTCTTTGACCCTCAAAAGCAGACGTCCATAAACACGCCTCAATCTTTCCTCCTCACTCAGATGCACTATGAAGGTGGAGAAGAAGGTGAGAGGTCTGAGAGGAGAAAATGAAAGGGACACTGTACATGGTGGAGGAGATGTGATAAAGAACATAGCCAGAGAATGTTTCAGAAGCAACAGATGATCTCAAGAGGGAAGAAACAGAGATATTGAGTGGATCAAAAATCAAATGAATTGAAAAAGGTGAGAGTTTCTTGAGCAAATTGTCATATGGACAATAAAAAGAGAAACCTTGGGTAGAACAGAAGAAAATGAGCTAATCTCTAGTCAGATGATACTAAACCTAAATTAACCATAATAAGAATTCTATTTCTTTGGAGATATCTCAACTTGATTTAGCAATAAAAATTCAAAAGATTTATTATTCGTTTTATAAGTCTGCTTAATAGCTCGCATACAATGAATAAGAGATTAATTTGATTAGCCAAGGAAATTTCTGACCTGTTCTCAATGATCAGAAATAATTCCCTTCACATTTCCCAAACAAAAGCACATACCTGCTTTTCATTCTGTTTGAAAATAATTTAAGAGAAATTGTCAGTCAAATAAAATATTTCCTTCCTTCCAACTATGTATGTTTTTCCTTTGAAGCATCACTATGTTTCTTATTTAAAGCAGGATTTAACATTCCCTATTTCTCTACATAGCTTCCTAAAATTAATATGACTATACAAAACTGTATTAATGTAATATTGCTAGTTGAAATACACCAGTTCCAGAGGAAAATTTATCCTTAATATCTGAGACCTAGTACAGGACCAACTCTAGTTTGTTGTAATAGATAAAAAGTGAAGTTATCAGGTAGCCTTCACTCATTATACACCTAAACATACATTGTAAATCATCTGTATTGGCAAAATGTAAATAGATTCTTAATCTTTGTGCCTAATATTTGAGACCTTATGAATCTCATGTTCATCAGCTCTGCTTATTCTAGCTCTCAGGGTTATCTTTCAAAGTCCCTATCCTAAATAAATTGCCTCTTGTGGATGGACTCTGCAGCCACGTAAACAATCTGCATGTTGCTGCAGGAAGAAAATCTTCAGGAAGCAGCACTTCCCCCCTCTTTCTCCTTTATTTGAAAGTTACACAGTCTTAAAGTCTGTATTATAATTGGGCCACATACAAAAGTGGGTTTGAAACTGGCTGGAGGGACAGAAGACATTTAAAGCAACCTTAGAGGCTGCTGGAAGAGGAATTCATTAGTTATCAGAGAAGATGCCTCTGGTGAAACAAAGAAAAGGAATGACAGTTCTGCCGGTAACTGGCAGAGGGTAAGAATTCAGTAAATGAAGGTTATACGACTCTACTCTTTAAGAATGTTTTCACATTCATATGTGTCAGATCTGCTCATTCAGCAATTATAAAGGCCATAAAAAGACCCAGAAACACATTCTAAGAAACAAACTATCTGCACTGTTTCGAATGAGGGCATAAACGCTGTTCTTAAAATATGACATATATTGACAATCTAAACCATTTAGTTATTAATCATCCCAAAGTGCTTCCATGACCATAAACATGTGTGCAAATGAATATAGGATGGTAGTTCTGATACAGAGATAATTACAACGGGTGTAATTCTCATCTGCATGATTTTCTTCTTTCAGCTTTCTGTGTAGACAACCACATCCCATTTATAAACTTAGGCATAAATTTTGGCATGTATTGGCAGCAACAGCTACATCTTTTCACAGGGCTGATTCCACAGAGTCAGGCCAGTCACTAGTATATATGTAAGAAATATGTGTGGTACATCCATATTAGCATAGAGAAATACATATGGCATCCCAGAAACAGCTATGCAAATGTGGCTCTGGTCATTTAGTTATGCCAATAGGTAAATTATCACAGATAGAATTAACTCCTGACCCTTTAGAGCAGTAATTTCATCTGGCAGTCATTTTATGAAAAGCTTGCAATGTTCAGTATCCTGCATCAGTTGAATTCCTTTCTCATGTAGTTCTTTATATATAATTTCCCTCCCTCATGGGTTTATTTTGTATAAATCTAATGCTTAATTTCCAAATCACAGCTATTCAATTTCAGACTGACCGATTAGCAGATCATCTTCTAATGATTCTAGATAAATTTAGAGTGATTTAAAGTCTACACACAGTACTTTCAAAAAGTAGTTTCCTATCCATCAAAGACATAAATACAGTCATAAAAAACTTCCCCTATTTATCTTTGGTCTCTTTATTTTTAATCTGAGGCAACTGAGTCTTAGCCTAAGGAATGTTTTAAATTGACATAAACTGACAACTGGTTCGAAAGTCCCATCCATTTCCTACACCCACCACTTACTCCTCCCTTCATCTCCTCTTACAAAAGTCTGAACAGTATGAGAGAACAGATCCAGATTAAATCATATTTTTTATTTAGCTTCTGGTATAAGTGTATGAATTCTGATCTATTTATCTACGTGACTATGCAAATACTTGTGCTAGCTCAAGGCTGAGGGGAAGAAGAGTCAAAGGCAGAATAACAACCATGCTTAAGTGTTTGCAAAAGCAGGACTGGAGGCTAATCATTATCCAGAAAATGCAAGTGGAAGAGTACTAGTGCATTATTCATTGGACATGACTTCAGCAAACATTCAAAGTAACGTGTGGATGCCAGGCAGTGCTTGAGAGATGTGTGGTTCATAGGCTGATCACAAAATAATTTGGCCAATGTGTTCATTTGAAATAGGTGTTACTCAATACAGCATCATTTGAATTTAAGAAATAAAAATATGTTGCTCTTTCTTAATAACTTTGACTACACACACTGTATATTCAGTAGGATCTGGTAGTTTAAAGCCCTAATGAGCCACATAGTTTTAGTGATTTCTCAGGAATTTCCTAGACTTGCATTTATAAAACCACTTCGCCTAATGTCAGAAAGCTTTCTTACAGAGATATTGACTTTTTGATCTTTTTAAAATTCATGGATGTGTTGTCAAGGGCAGTTCCTAAACCAAAACTTTGATCTTCACTACCTGCCTTCCCAATTTTCATGTGTGCTGAAGAGAACCTGATATTGACTTCAGTGAGACTTGTGAGGTCTAAAACACCTGTAAGGATAAAAAGGGTCTTTGGAAGATGCTTGGTAAAATTTCTTGGGCATCAGCAGAGTCTTGTAAAAATTAAACAGGCCCTTCAGCTTTAAAAATACTATCATGCCTAAGTGGTTTTCTACATAAAACCCTATAACTGGGACTAGCAGTAACATTCTCAAATGAACAGATGAGGCCAGTCTATAAGCATCCACTTCCTATACCTAACAGCAGCATGAGAGAAGCGGTACGTATTAGCCCGAACATGCTAGTTGACCAAAATGGTCAAACCCATACATTCTTCAGCTGTTACATCTGAACAAATTAATGGAAGAATCAGCATAACCAGTTGTTGTCCATTACACTATCTTTTTCACCTGCCTACTCAGGAGAATGAAGACCATAATTGTTCAAGAAGAGTAGGACTGTTCACAGTCCAGTATAATTTGTGGTTAAAAAGAAAACTGGAACAAGGCAACTTAGAATCCAGAATTAATAATCATGCTTTTCTTTGACTCATTTAATATCTGAGCCATGTTTCATCTCTGCCACACTTTAAATGGACTATAATTTAGCTAGATGACATCTAAAAAAGCAATACTGAGTTTTTGCAGTGGGTTTTTAGAAGTGTCAGTGTTATATCCTTTCCCATGTAAAGGAAAAAAAAAAAAAAAAGCATGAAACCAAAGCACCGTATTATTGATTTAAGAGGAAATACTCCATATAGAGACACCTAGACCCATCACAGAGCATACCAGCTTGCTTGTTTTAAATAGCATTGCTATACTGTTTATAATACATAGTGATGCCTATGCTGCACATGCTGCCTTTCAAGAAGTCTGCTTTAGAAAGTCTAAATCAGGGTTAGTGACCCAAACAACTACTTTCCACTCCAAGATCAACGCCAGCTTCCCCAGAGGCTCTCAGCATGGGACAGACAAAAAACCAGAAAAGCAGCCGACTCCTTTATTGAGGCCTCTTTTATTTCCCGTTGAGTGGGGAGCAAGTGTTGGAAGTGCCAAAGCAACGACTTCTAGCTCACAAGATACCATGAAGGGAAGCTCTTAGCTGCCTCTGGAGTTGTGCTGATATATGAAATTGTACCAAATCTTTAAACAGATGTGAGTGGGTGGTAAAGAAGAGGGAATCGTGTCATAAGCACACAGGAACTCTGAAAGGGCTTGTGTCTGCTAAGGTCGTACATCTTCCCATCTGCAGCAAGGTGAGGTAGGCCATCTTTTAACAGCCTGACGTAATGAGAATCGGAATTACTGCTCCTTCCCCAGGCCACTATAGGAATCAAAGATCATTAGCCCTTCTCATTTGCTGCAATGGTAATCTCTGTGAAATTTGCAGTTTTCCTTATGTTTAGGAGAAAGGCATGCAACAATTTTTAGGAATAAATTCTTGTTCTTTGGGTGAAGACTGGGGACAGGCTTGGCTCCAACATTTTTGAAAGCACGATTATGAGTTATTAAATTTACAGAATTTGTAGTACTCTGATCATGTACTCCCAGACTCAGCTTTTACAGAGTATCATTCAATGCACGGAGACCTGTATTTCCCAGCATCCTGATGTACACACAGAGGTAACGCATGCAAAGACGTGTTCCAGCAGTCTCTGCATGAGATTGAAAGTAGAGTGCCATGGAGATGTACAGATTCCCTCAGCACAGCAGTAAATTGAAACATATCCTTGAAGCAGACGCCATACGTTGACGGGAAAGGAAACTAAAATACCTTTTTGATAAATTGAACTTAATCTGATAAGTGAAAGAGACTTGATAAAGATGTGACAACTCATTTCAATAGTATTTGCTAAGAATAATAGTTACTGTAAAAATACATGTTTGGCTAATGAAAGTTGTGTGCTGATTCGAAGATCATGCCCTTATCATTGACAAAGAACACCCAAGGAACAAAAATGTCAGTGTTAGGCTCTGATGAAGTGTGGAAAAAATACAAGTTGCACCAAAAGAGACAGTGCAAGAGTGAAGATTATACCCTAACATTTGTTGGGAAAAAAAATTCTTTAACAATGCAGGGAATAAAGTTGTCAAAGAAAATTAGCCTGTAAGGAGGTTGTATCTCCTGTGTAGATCTATAAAAAAAATTTCATACTTATTATGTTAAGACCTTACATGTTTCAAAGTGCAAGTAGTAGTACACTCTTTCAAGTAGCATACTTTTCAAAAGAAATTTGATAATGACCTCAAGCAATGAACTACACACAACAAGCAATAGAGTCAAATCAGGTTTCAAAAGCTTTCCTTATCCAGTTGATATAGATTTTTCCTGCTGACTGAAAACAAAAGAACGTGGCCAACCAGATGGCAACCATGAGTATAATCTCTCCCTGTGCAGGAATTTCAGGCAAAAAAGCAACAGTTTGATGCTTGAGTGAGGCAAGGATACCTGCCAACCACCATAAGACTGCTGCTGTGCACATGTGCGGCCTTCTGAAGAAAAAAGACAACTTCTAATATATGTTATAAATAAATTCTCTAAGTGCTAGGATAGTTTCATTAGAATGAATAACAACTGTGAGGCCACTGGGATTTTCAAATCCTTACCTTCTGGCAAAGGGTTAAAGGACCAGATTCTGTCCTTGGACATGCATGGGTCCCAGATGTATTCACAGATAAAATACTCAGCTCAAAGTGATGTCAGGTGTGGTATGAATTGAATGCGGTGCCCCATCTCACATCTGCTTTAATCCAGGCCCCCCTGAAGTCACTGAAAAAATATCTTTGGTACCAGTGGCACTTACATACAGTGACAGTGGTTCCCATACACTCCTTGCGCCCTGGTAAAAACCAACGTAATATTTGTAAGTAAGGTTGGGAACAAGAACCAGTTACCATGAAGCAAGCCAGTGGTTAATATTCTTGTATTTATGTTAGAATAAAAGATGTGCATATGGAGTGACCACAGGATAGCAAAAAAGTATAAATCAGATCCCTTGGATTAGTGGTAATTAGAACTGTGATAATTTATTCATGAAGAGAAATGTTTAGTCTTTCAGGACTAATGAATATTGGCCTTATTTGTAGGAATGCCTTAAGAATTTGCTATAGATTTCACTGGGAAATCAAATACTTTTCCCAGTAAACCATGAAAATGGGGTAAGTTACAGGAAAGCTATTTTCAAACCAAATTTTCTACCTTAAAGCTAAATGTCTTAATTTTAGGTGGTTTAGCCATAATGTCTTTGTATGTTGTTTTAAGTGTGTTTTCAGCTCAATAATTTCTTCTCCTTCTGTACACATTCCAACTTTCTTTGTGCCAAATAGGCCTTTAAAAGCGTCCTCAAATGCTGCCTGTAGTCAGTCAGCCAGAAGCATCTTGTATATTTTACGTCAAGAGAATTTGTATTCTTTCCCAACAAGAAAATCCAAAGGTTCTTGTTTCAATGGAAGCAGGCCAAAAGTAAAGAATATCTACTTCAATAAGATTTAGCATACTAAAAGATTTAACAAATAAGATATGCTGATTATCACACTACCCAGCTTACAATGGTGATGATAATGAATGCATTAGTGAGTAAAGACAGAGGAGTAGTCCCAGGAAGATTCAGATTTCAGAAGCCTTTTTCCGGCACTATTTCCATTTGATGGACATAGCTCTGGCATGAACTGTTTCTTTTTTTCTTTTGATGGTCATCAGACAGCAAGATTAAAATAAAATTCATACACAAGTCAACAATCTGTAATTTTTTTTCAGGGGGATTACTTAAAATTGGCATTGAAATATCTAAATATTAGTTTTAAATCTGTCATGTTTACCTCTACACTCTAGAATCACAGAATGGTTAGAGTTGGAAGGGACCTTAAAGATCGTCGAGTTCCAGACCCAATGCCATGGGGACAGGGACACCTCCCACTAGAGCAGGTTGTTCAAAGCCCCATTCAGCCTGGCCTTGAACAATTCCAGGGATGGGCCAAGAAGCTTGTTTAACATGCAGTGTTTTAAAAGGGTCAATTCCCTCGGCATTAGCACAGTCTTACCAAGATAATAGAAATCACTTCATTTTAATAGATGGAAAAAACATTTGGGTTAAAAAAATAGCAGGTCACTGGAGTGAATGATCTAGTAATGCAAAAATTACACACCTGATAAACTCTGCACGCACTAGGGAAAAAAATACAGTTGTAGTTAGCCATCAAATCTGAAAAATAATTCTTTGTCTTCCCTAAGAAAAAAAAAAAAAAGACATTTCCCTTATCCACCTCTTTAGTCCAGTATATTAAATTACTATGTGCTGGTGTAAAAAGCAAAGGAAGTAGGTTATAACCTCTGTGTTCTTGAATTTACTTCCTTCCATTGTAGCATGTTCTTACTTTATGTGGGATTACCCCACTCTTAAAATGAATTTTAAAGTTGACTCTTGTTCTCTTTTTTTTCCTTCTCCCAAACACAAAAACAAGCCAACCTAAACATGCTGAAATTACTCAGCAGAGTCGGCAAAGTCTGGTCATGTTGTTTCGAACCTCTTTCACCAATGGCAGAAAACTCAGCTGTGTCAGTGTGGATTTAAAAGCAATTCATCATCGGAGCATCAGGTCCACTCAAGAATGATTGAAGGAAGCAAAGAGCATCCTTTATCTTTACCATGAAAAAACTATAAGTAATTGCAATAGTACATAAAAGTCTTCTTTGGCCAAAAGCACTGTTGAGAAATGAGCTAACAGCTGCACATTTTTACTTGCTGAACTTAAGTCCATGAAATGAACCCAACACTGAGTCTAATATGAGGGAATCAATGGACTGTTGCCTTACTCGGTGCTTCTCCAAAGACTTTTGAACTGGAACAGAATTCCTTTTAATGAGCATTCAACATCTGGAGAAGTCCCTTAAGAGTTACAGAAAGCCAAGTTTAAAAAGTCCTGCAAGAATACCAAATCTCTACTGAGAAATCACCAGAAAGAAGAGAAAAAAAGACAAAAAAAAAAAAAAAAAAAAAAGGAAAAGAAAAAAAACAAACCAAAACAAAATTTCCATTCATATAAATACATTTTGGAATTAAGAGTGAATCACTTTATGATTTGGAGCATGAGATTTACTTTAAAATCATTTCAGACCCAGTTGTTTCTTTGATCAGCTGATAAAACCCGTCCACCCGTAATTTGCAATAGATTTTTGGACCATGTCCAAAGTAACAGTTTTTCTAATGGCTTGGAGGAACATAGTTCTACTCTATTCTTTAAGAGTACAATTACACCTTTTGACAGTACCGTAAACAACCATGAGGAAAAACACTTCAAATCTCTAGTGATTTTTTTCTTACTGCCTCCTTTCTGTTTCCCGCTCAGTTTTCAAAAATTGGCTGCAATGCTTTTGTGTCTGGAAAGTAAAAAGAACAGGACGCTTCTGCAACTGTATTTTGCTAGCACTATAGCTTATGCAGCAGGTGGCTAATGTAGGAATAGTTCAAGTCAGACGGTCTCTGTGCACTTGCAGACATCCAAAGACTTTTCTAACTCAGAGATACTTAGTATATATATATTGGACTTTTGACCTCAGTTCAGCAATAATTTAAATTAGGCCCTAAAAAGATAGAAAAGCTGGATCTACTAGGTAACCTTCAGAGTATCTCCAGATTTTACATATGCAATGAATGCTGTCTGAGGTAATCCATTCTAGAGAAGGACAACAGATAGAATTTCACAGACCATTAATTTTAATCTTCCAGAACTTGCCTTCACCACTACGGCCCTAATAAGAATGGTTGTTTGCCCAAATGAACTTTTGCTGAAGAGCCTGATAGAGGTGAAGCATTTCCAGATCTCTTATCTTTTTTCCTCTTTGGATTTAAAATAAAAAAAAAATATAATAGATAGTGACAGGTTAATAGATAAATAGGAGGAAGGTTGGAGGGAGGAGAAATAAGATAAAATTTTCTGGAGTTTTCCTTTTCTGCTTGCTATGATTTTAATAAACTGTGACCCTATTAAAACCACCACTCCATACACTTTTGTAATCAGTTCCTTTTTTGTAATTGTGCCAGTGAGTATCCACTGTATATGAAATCATGCCAGACAAATATGGCCATGTTTCAAGAAGCACTATTTTTCAAAGCGTTACCCTGAACTCTCTGGCTCAAGTACACAAATTTGAGGGACAAATGTCTCTGAAAAGAACAGTCTACAGTGCTTCCAACCCCTCTCTCCTACATGACTCTTCTGCAGTTGTACAAAGGCCAACAAACATCAAATGAGACATGCAGACTGAAGCCAAATAATTCAGACTAAACTGATCAAGTTTACCCACTCGGTGCAAGATGTTTTTAGTTCATGAGATCTTTTTTCTTTTGTAGGCTAATTAAAACAGCTTGACTAAGACTTACTGAAATATTATGTTCCTCGCCATTCAAAATTTGTATGAGCCAATGCCAGCACTCCTCCCTGTTCACTTTTTAAAGCCATATGCACTGCTCTTAAAGTTTTAAACCTGCTTGAGGTATCCACAGCTGCTTCTAATATTTTGACCATTAAATTCTCTTCTTCCTCCCTGACTGCATCGCTATGAAGTATGCCAAATGGTTAATGTTGTTTTGTTTTTTTGGCTTCTTGCATAATACCGCTGTATTCAAACACAGGAACTGTGCGACTGAGCAATGAGAATATGTATTTCTAGATACAGAATTGAATGGCTGTCCCTAAAAGCTGTTCTTTGACTACTTAGTTAAGCATTGTTCATGTTGGCATTATGTACAACTTTTACCATGTATAGACAAAATAATGATTACTCAAAAAGATATACACAGGCTTGAAAAGCCAAAAATATAACGCCTATCTGATATTTAAGGTTTATCCCACTAGCAGGAAAGAGAAATCAAAAGTTTTGCCTACCATTTTTTTCTGTCTCACTTGTCCCTTCTGAGTTTTAGACTGCTTAAGGTATTTCTATTGATTGGGACAAATATAACAGAAAGAATGAGGTTTATAGGTTCATGACATAAACTTTGAAGATAAGAGATTTCTCTTGTTACTACTCTGGAAAATATTTTGCTTTCCACTAGCGAGACACTTTCTTAACTTAATGAAGTCTAGCTTAATTTAGAGCGTGAGTTTTCCCTCAAAAGAGTCTAAAATCTCCGAGATTCACACTGAAAATAACATTCACTTTATGACATGCATATAAATAAGAAAATACATGAAGACTTTGAAAGATATTTTCAGGAAATCTGATGAATAGCAAAGCAGCTGAGAGGAAGATAGAAAAAATCAGGGCTGTAAAAGCTGGAGGCTATATATTAATATAATATACATGCATATGGTTATACATATACATGTCCATATATAGTGTGGATACTGTATATAGACAAGACTGTCTACAATGAAGAAGAGGTAAAATAGAGTGGGTTTTTTCTTCTTACACATATACTACTCTGACATTAGATTTTAAATTGATTTCCTAATGTAAATTAGATCTATAGTATTGTATTTCATTCATTTACACAACTAACGGCTTTAGAACATGATGGCTAATATGAATCAAATCTGAAGGAAAGTGAAATTTCTCTGAGATTTTACATTCTTACTTCCCCCCCACTAACAAATGGAAATAGGCATCCAGGTGGGAAAAAAAGGGACTCTCAATGAAGACTGCAGTGTGAGCTCACCCCTGGTTAGACATTAGATCTGAGCAAGTGATCCTCAAAAGGCACAAAATGCTAAGAAACCAGACTCCACTACTGTTTTCATGGGCAACATGTTTTATACATATGCATCACTATTGATCATATCAGAGGGGCTATGATAAAATGATATAGTAGGAATGATTAATGGGCAAAAGGTGCTAACTAGCTTTCATCAGGCATACTTTTCATCAGACATACTAATCATCAGACATACTTTGTGACCTGTGTAGAACTTCAATCTCCTACTGGTGTAACTATCCTCCAATAAGTCTGTAGCTGAAAACAGTATTTTTAAAATGCACATGGAAACCATAGTCTCTTATTACCGTTCTGAAAACAGCCTACTGCTGATGTTGCTACAGCAGTATCTAGAAGAGCGCCAATGAGTCCAGTCAGGTGTGACTCAAACTGCAAAGACTGGAGTCAGTCACTTTCCCATTTGCTAAGGTCCCCACAAATATAGGTTATAGTGCCAGAGAAATTTTCACTAGTCTTAGAAAAGAAACCTGCTCTAAATGACAGCATCCCTGGTCCTCCAGAAGGTCTGGAGGCCAGGCCTCCAATGGAGAAGTCTATACCAACAACACTTCCCACAGTCCTACTTGTCAGGAGTAGCCTAACAAGGTCTGGAAGGGCAGAGTAAAGAAAATGTTTATCCCCTGAAGGCAGGGAGGGAAAATGACTCATCTGGTGCTGTTCCCAAGTCATCCTCACCAACCAAACCAACATCTCACTGAGGTGCTTCAGAAACCACCCCATCTAGCTA
Source organism: Pedionomus torquatus (assembly GCA_013398155.1). Taxonomy (NCBI): domain Eukaryota; kingdom Metazoa; phylum Chordata; class Aves; order Charadriiformes; family Pedionomidae; genus Pedionomus; species Pedionomus torquatus. The sequence continues at coordinate 567,560 of VZRU01005400.1, read as the reverse complement.
TTCCAGAGAGGAAGAGATGAGACCACAATCTGGGTCTTCTGTGCAAGGATAAATAAGCAGTCAGAAATGACATCCTCCTACAAAGTATAGAGTGTCTGGTTCCAGTGTCCTCCTACGAAGAATAGAGTGTCTGGTTCCATTGCTGTTATGTAAATCATAAGATAAGTTTTCATTACTCTGCATATTATAGCCCCTTTCCTTAACTTGTCAAGATATTATCAAGTTCTCTTCATTCTACGTAAACACCAGCCAAAGGAAACATAAAAGAAAAAAAAGCTATTTTTTCTCTCTTTCAGTGGTAAATTTTGATAGATGGTTGAAGGCTTGTTTCTGAGACAACCTTTGATAAGCTTTTTAAGAAACAGAGGAGGAGCAGACTCAGCAAAAGGTATTACACTTACCTCACTGTTTAGTTAGATCCTGACTCTAATTAGGTCAGTTACACAAGTGTAAAACGCTCCAATAGATGAGTGGAGTTACTCTGGTACACCATCAGATAAGAGTCAAGTTCTAATTTCCTTTTCAAATGTCTGCACTGCATTTTTCAGGACTAACATCATAAGGTAGTAATACAGAAAGGGTGAAAACTCACATGCAGATGGAGTCACTAGAAAAACTGCTGCGCTGTGTCTTCGCAGACTCTCATGGGGCAGACGGTGCGTGGGAACTTTTCCACTGAGGACTGGGATGCATAGCCGTGTCCTCTGAAGCTGTGGTCCCCTCCTGTCTCCCTCCCTGCACACCCCTCCTTAGCACCCCTTTATTATCCCATATTAGTTTGAGCTTTACAAGTTGTCAGCAAAATCTTTGGGAGGGACACGCTAACTGTAAGCCCAGCGACTCATAGACACAGGACAGAATAAGCTAAGGGAATTTGTACTAATTTTTTTTGCTTTCTCTGCTCCTTCCCTCCTGCGGAGTTAGGAAGAAAAGCTCTCTTTCAATGAGAAAGTAAAATTGCCGGCTGCCTGGGTAAGCAAGTGACTGTGGCATTTGTGTTGCAGCCATTTTCATACAAACAGTTCCAGATAACTTTGCAATATCAGCCTCAATGTGTACTTTGTTTGGAAAAAGATTCCCCTAATCATCAAAGCACTGCATAAAAAACAATCGTAGCAATTAGGGCATGCCAAATAGAAGAGACAGCTGTGAAGAATTTTTTTGTCCATTTCTCTGAACATCCTTCCTTTGATTCCCTTGAATCAAATTCAAATTTCTAGCCTTTAACTTCAAGCTCTTTCAGACAGACACAGCCCTTGCATATCTACCAGCTGCTAACACTGCTCCACTGTCTGCAGAGCAATAGCGAGGCCTTGCTCCTCGCTTCATCCGCTCCTCTCCCAAAATGTACACGGTCTCTTCACCCCATCCTTAGGGCTCTGAAAGTCTATCAGGCTCTTTCTGCCCCTTCCGAAGAGCAATTCCTGCTGCGGTATGTGACAAGAAATAAGTTAGCGTATTACAGCAAGGCCAAGAGAAGTTCAACATTTAAACATTTATGTTCTAACATAAACATAGATTAAAAACTCGATTTATCTGTGAGCTGCTTCTCTCTCTCCTCACTTATTTGAGACTGTTTTTACATCATAAGTGTTTTAGAATGGAATCTAGATCACTCTCCTTCTTGCACAGCATCTAGCATCACCGATCCTCATTTGAGTACTTGGGTTTCATAGCTGGTAGGTCATAAGATGTTAGAACGTCAAAGTTTCTTTTTAATTGAATTGTATGCTACATTTTTATCTGAGACATCATCAAATTTATTATCGCAAAGCTGAAAAATGTAGGTTCTTTTGCTTTAAAAAGTTAGTTTGTAAGAACCATTAAGAACCCCCCAGAAGATAGGTACATTAGAAGAAAGCTTCATGCTAGAAGGGGAGTCCTTGAAGAATAAGCTGTGCTGTACAATAGCTGTACCACAGCTGCCACAGCCAACAGGGAGTGAAAAACACCACTGGTTTCACATGAGGGACCAACAAATTTCAGAGGAATTGTTGAAAGGACTGAGTTCAGCCTGCTACAACTTAAATTACGTTTGTGGTTTAAAACTGATTCCAAAGAACACAAAACATTAACAACTTGGTGGTTCATTTTTTTCCAAGTTAAACTGTTTTTTTTTCACTTCTACTGTGATGGGAGAGATGACAGGAAAGTGATATAGTATTATACACTTTCTTTAGGATGATCCTTAGTGTTTGTATGATTAAGAAGCTACAAGAGGAACAACATCAGGTACAGATGGTGGCTGTCCTCCACTACCAACAGGCCAAGTAAGCCATTCTCTCAGAACTATCACAAATTCTTTGGGCATACAAAATACTCCAAATTTAACTAGTTTTTGTACAAAATTTCAGATTGGACCTTTCAGCAGTAGTTGCGTTGCATTGCACTTGAATGGAATTGTAAATAATCCCTTTTAAAAAGAGATTAATAAACTGAGCCAAGAGAGATGTTGGAAGCAAATCCACTTTGAAGAACACAGCCCCATATTCATTGCCCCTAACTGTAGGTGACAGGTAAGGAACTAAATTAACACAGGTTCTCTTAATGCATCATTGAGAAAAAAGAACTTCCTGAGGGTGAATGAAGTGTAGTGGCATCTTTGGAGGTGTCCCTCTCTCTGCTGTCTGTGCAAGAGCTCGAAATGACAGCTATTGTAGGAAGTTCATCAGAAAAACTCCTTTTCTGTCCACTTGGTGGGATAAACCAAGTTACTACATTACATTCAAACCTAGAAAGTAGCTGTTGCAAAGAAAATTAATAAACTATGAGGATGGGAGGAAAAAACACTACAGAGAGAGTCTCTGTAAGAAACTAGCACAAAACTAAAGAAGGTTGACATTTACATTTTTGTATGCATCTAGTGAACTTGACAGCCCCAAACTTTAGGTTGTCTAACTTGAAAGTTTTAAGGCCTTTAAAAATGCAGATGTGCAAATCAGTCACCCTTTTAATAAGCTTATTTCCCATACACTGGAACACTGATACAATAACGGGTTCATATTTCTGGATGGCTAGCATTTAGCTAGTTGTTGCCCTCTATTTTGCAGGATATTGTCCTAATTTGCCTAAAGCCTTCCCTTTCTTCCTCTGGTATAAGGTCCTACATTTGTGTTCTTGAGGCTGCCCGGCTTGGAACACGAATGGTGGCAACCAAATTGGCAGCACCAACACACATCTGTGGGGCATACTCAGAACAATCTGCAGACCCCTGCTAGCTGAGACAGCAAGCCCAATGTCCAAAGTAAAAATAAGCATACTGAGTAGAGAGGTGACAATTCCAGTGCTTGCTTTACTTCAAGACAGTTTGCCAAGCAATGTAGTTTACAGCTCAAGGGGGATTTAGTAGAGAGATTACAGTGACTACAGAAAATGAGCAGCACCCTTTGCAAAGCACACATCCAGCTTAATTAAGGCTGCATGTAGCCCTGTCACTTGCTGTAAGCCTGCCTGCTTATTTCAAGATGTTATGCAGCAGCCTCAGTTCCTTAATGCCATCCTTCCCCATAAGAACTGGCAGTTATAGCAATGTTATTCAGTTCCTAACAGGAAGAAAACTAATTCACGTGTAATCCTCAAGAGAAACTTTCCTAACACAACTTATGCGACACTCTGCAAAAGTCTGAGAAAGTTTTAAGGAACATCCTATTTTTATACTGGCTGAATTACTTATTTTCAGATCTTGTTTCTTTAAGTATATGAGTAGTTTCTATATTAACGTCACCCTTCTCTTCAGAAACACTGTGACAGCAACTGGAGAAGGAGGGAGCCTAATGCTGGCAGCTGAATGCAAGTGCTGTGTAAATCTGTAGCGAGATGCTGCTGAGATAGTAAAGTAGAGAACTTTTGATATATATACTAGTACAGTGATTGCCCATCAACTCATTAAATATTTCTCCTTGGGTGTACATATAAGGCCTATGTGTGTATATACACAGCTGTACCACCATATATTCACTAAAATAATTCATTATAGTAGTTCTGGGTTATGATGCGTTTCATTATCTCTGTTATCTCTGCAACGCTAAGCGGAAAGCTGTGAGAATATATCAAATTGAAACATGGCTCCTTCACAGAGATATCCCCATTTCCTGTGCAACTGGCTCATTTTAGAATTATCTTTGCTTGCCCCGTCACTCCTACTCACCACTTCTCAGGGACTTTCCATAACTTTACATCACCTATCTGTTTTAAGAATCAAAAAAAGGATGCACCTCCGACAAAAGCATTCCCAGATCCATCACCCTTATCAGGGCTATATGTCTGTGCTAACGTTCAAAGTAGCCTCAAAAGATTTAAATAACGTACTTTGGAACACAGATGTACAATCTGTAATAATAATGCTATCATTAGTAATAAGTACATGAGAAGAGAGTATCTTCCCAAATAGAAGTTCTATACTATGGGTAAGATTCTCAACTAATTTTAGACACTGAAAATGAGGTGTTTAACTTAAACTAGATAGTTCGTCTCCCCTTAATTAAGGAATTGATGTACATACCTCCGGAGGGTGAGTCATTCTACCTTTACATAAACATCTCAGAAAAGTGAAAGGAATTGCCCTCAAGAAGTATTTATCTCTACTATCTGACTATAGAAGAAGCCCAGGCACCTAGCTCAGACTAGATGCCAACCTTCTACCTGGCAATAATGAGATAAGATGAATTCCACTGTGACTGGAGCCTTCACATGGTTTCTGAAAATATCTGGATGCTAACTTCTTGCCTGTGTGTTGTCTGTTCTCATCCAGCAGAGTCCTCCACCCATTACTGGTCTGACAGCTATAAATAACACTGCTTCAGTTTTCAGTAAATGCAAAAATTAGAAGAGAGAACTAACAACTTTTCCTCAAATAGTTTTTGTTCTGTGTTCCACACTTTATGTTGATGCTGGACTTTACTGATCTATGACACAGGAAAAAGAGATAGGATCTCTTGAACTTTCCTGCTATTTTCCATAGGTCCTGAGATAATTGCAGACTAGAAAAAGCAGCCCAAAACAGCCCATCCCCTGAACTCCACATCTTCTATTCATGTTATTTATCACATGCACTTAATCCTGACTTAATAGCAGCATTCAGCTATCAGGACCTAATGTTACTAGACTCAAAAAGAAATATTTCATTCAAGAAATACAACATTTCAGAACAATGGTCTATAGAGACTGGGTTCTTTCGATACGTAGAATAAGGCAGAGCAGGCAGATATGGATTGGCAATAAGGATCGTGAGCGCATTCTTACTGAGCACATTTCTACTGCCAAAAGTCATTTACGGGTGGGACAGAAGGAGCCTCAATTTTAATCTTTGGAGCCACGAATGTGAACAATTCCCTGTGCAGAATTTATGAGCTGTTTTACTTATCAGTATTTCCTCAGAGTTTTCACGCAGTCAGATTGATTACCCTTTCCTCATACTGTTTGTGCATACTCATTTGGCTATATAGTACATAAAATGGACATGAACTGCATACTGTACCATACAAGGAAATTAAAAGCAGTGACATGCCAATCATGGTTATTAAATTTTTGTTCAAAAGCACAATATGATATCACTCTTAATATAAATCTGTATTTCCAAATACTTCAGCAACAAGCATAACATAAATATTTGGGGATTTTTTAATTAGCTAAATTCCATAGGTCATCTAAACAGACAGAATACAAGAAAAAATAGAGATGGGAAGAGTTTTGGTTTTTCTTGGCTTTCATAAAACATGCATTCTGAATGTTTCAGTGCAAAGAAGCTCTTTTTCTTCCTCTTTTAATCCATAATTTCCATGAATTAAAGCCTCAGATTACCTGAATGTCAGAAAATACCAGTGATCTAACATAAAGCAACTCAGAAAACCGGCAGAGCCCAACCATCCCAAAAATGAGGCCTTTGTCCTGGACCTACAACGTACTGCATTTAATTTTAAGGATCTCTTTCCCCATATAGTCACAGGGACCCTGACAGACTGTAGCTCTGCACAAAACACCCAAGATGTCCACAAAATAATGGATATACAATCTGTGTGACAGATGTGATACATCTGTTGACAGATAAACTGATTTTCCCAAGTAGCTGCACTAGCAGTTTACCTATAAAACCTTGTTGTAGAAAGTCTGGCAGCAATGTTAATTATACTTCTCAAAAACCAACTTCACCTTGTGGCTATGGCTGATGGTTACTAACCAACTACTGGATGGATTTCTTGAGTTATGAAGAAACCTGAGTACAGAAATTTTAATCTTTATATATCTTACTGGAGTTCAGGTTTTGATTGAGACTGCAATACTTCAAGAACAAATACGTGTCTATAAAGCATTCAAAAATGAAAAGATATAAAAATTTAAACCAAGGTATTTTGTATTTTTCACTTCAACAGAATACATGTATTCATACTTTTACTTTACTTGTCTACCTAGATGCACGTCAATAAAGCAGAGTAATATGAAAAGCAACAGACATAACACCCTACAAGACAAGATGCAGTTTGTTTGTTTAAAAAAACACCATGGCTGCTTGTGGAAGAAAAAAATGGCTTGCAAAATTATCTTGTGAAAATATAGGAGGTTACAAATTGTCTAGCCACAATGAAATGGAATGATATTCCCACTCCTGTGAGTAAATGGAGAAACTCCCACTGATTTCAACAAGAACACAGTGAGTTCTGATTTTGGAAGGCTGATTTTGCCATGTTTCTATAATGAAGTATTTAAAGTGATGGAGTGAACAACAGACATCTCCCTAAAGGACATCAGGGAGATGATAAAAGCAGAGAGCTGCAGAGAAGTACAGATATAGGGTAACAAATTCTAGTCTGTTTGGAAACTGACTCCTCAATAACTTAAACATTTTATTTACCATCTCTGCCTCAGTCTCCTCTGTGTTGCTGAGGCAGCTCATGCCCCAGAGGAACTGGGAGAGGCAAAGCAGCCCAAGAGAGACACTGGAAGGACAGACCACAGAGCTGCCTGCCAGTCCCCCACCTGCTGCTGGGAATTTGGGCTGTTGAACTGCTGTGAAGAGTGCTGGGGATGCACCGACTGAAACACACAGTCTGAACGGCACACCATCAGTGCTTCTGCTGCCTTTGCCTGTTTCGATATTGAACATATCAGTTAGTTCTACAGGTAACTGAACNTAAAGAAATATTTCCTAATATCTAGCCTGAACTTCCCCTGGCACAACTTGAAGACATTGCCCCTTGTCCTGTCATCTGTAACTTGGGAGAAGAGACCAACCCCTGCCTCTCTACAGCCTCCTTTCAGGTAGTTGTAGAGAGCGATAAGGTCTCCCCTCAGTCTCCTCTTCCTCAGACTGAACAACCCCAGCTCCCTCAGCCTCTCCTCGTAAGATTTGTGTTCCAGACCCCTCACCAGCTTTGTTGCCCTTCTCTGGACCCGCTCCGGACGCACATCTCACTTTTATTACCACGAACAGTATTTCTACTCTCTCTAACTCAGTTTGCCGTCTTAACAGTCACTTCCACTCCAGTCTGGGTCCTGCTGCTCTGGAAATATTAGGGCACACCAATGTTTGGCATACTGTAACACATTGAAAAGTATCCTAAAAGCAACTTCAAAATGAAGTTGAGTGGATGAGCACAAAAATTATTAGTTAAATAGCTCTTCTGAAGACTCTAAATAACTGTCAAGGAGAAAAACTCCAAACTGCACTCAAAGGAAGACATTGTGTTGATCTGACAAATGAAAAAGAATTGCGAAGTAATGTTGCCTTTCACAGTTGTTAACCCACCACCTGGAAATCAATCAAGTGTTAGTTGAAATATAATCATTCCTAAAGCCTAAGCAAGTCAACCAAAACTAGTTGTAGAAGAGACCTGTTGCACTTAGTGTTTCTTATTTTGTAACAAAGTGGCTACTTGTTTCAACACTGAAAAGTAGTGTATCATCACACAGCCAGTGGTGGAACCACCCAAGTCATACAGGCAAGGCCATCAACTCAGGAAATAACAATTTCTTAGACTTCGCCTCATAGAGAAACTACATAAAGTAATACCTCAAGCATTTCCAACAGATTCAAAATCTTTTGTTGCTCTGAAATGGTAGCAATGTGCTACCATAGACTGTACTAAGCCTCCACTCAGTCATCAGTTCAGGTTAACTATTGCATCTGTGCAGAGTTTTGCAAGAAATGGACGTTATTACAAAGATAGGCTTGTTAATGCAGCAGGTACCAATTTCCACCTTCCAAAAGCCCAGTTCTTGGGTATGTCACCGATTTATGGTTTGATCAAGATACATAAAAATTTTATTTAATCAATTAGGACAAAACATGTCGTAACTGTGTTCTGAATCTCAGATTACTCTGTGCAAAGGCCATTGAGATCCTTAAAAACATGTATACATCTGAGTGAAAATTACTGTTGAAAATCCAGAAGTTAATGTCATCCAAGCTGAAACTTTTAATGGGAAGTGAAGGAAACATTTGTCCCTTTGGACTGAAACGTGACCACTATCAACTCTGCCTTTGCTGGCGTTTATATAAGTATTTCACAATGAGATCTTACAACTTCTCCCAAATTAAATGAGATCACCTCTAATGTTCAAGAGAAAAGGGATCAAATTTTCCATAGATGCAAATATGTCCTTAATCCCCTTGCTTTTAGGGAGTCTGAGTTCTCCGTTATCTCTTTTGCTGATCTGAGTCTCCTGTATTATGTTCTTTTTCTGTTGCCAAATTCCCTTCAAGTAATTTTTTTGAATGACAGTGTTTAGTCAGGCACACCAGCCCCCAATATGCTCTGTCTGTGCATTCCCTTCTCCAAAGCTTCATTTGAAATGCTTTTTCAGCTTCCCTCATGACTCTACATCTTCTCTGCCTCACGTCCACATATGAGGCAGAACAACCCAGAGAAATGCTGCATTGACATGGCAGGGCCCTGGGAAGAAAGCCTTGTTTTTGTTTCCACACATTTTTCTTATATTTCCCCCTCTCGTGTGCTAATAGGTTATCTTACAAACCAAAAGTCTTTAAAGCTGTGACTGACGTAGCTGTCCTAGATTGGAAGGGCTTCATCACCCTCATCCATGGGCGACACAACCACCAACCCCTTCCAGACATCCAGCTGAAGAAACCTAGCTCTTGCTCAAGTATCTGAAAGTTTTGAAAATTAGGCTGTATTCAGAAAAAGGCATCTGGAGATGGCATCACCCAGGAACAGACTTTTTGACTGTCAATCACTACACAGAGTTTCTCTGCAGAGCAACTGACTTTTTAGATTTCAGCTAGCAATACAGAGCCGTATCAGTCTTCATTGTGATACTGCAGTGAGGTACAGAAAACAGTGAAGACATCACTACTCTGTTCTTGCTTTTCTCAGGATCACATATTTCCACAGGAAAAAAAAAAAAAAAA
>VZRU01005400.1:546074-557438 GCA_013398155.1 Pedionomus torquatus | reverse complement strand
AAACCAAACCAAGAAAATATCCCCCAAAGAACACAAACAGCCTGTTTACTGCTTAGATGTGTTGCCAGGAAATCCCATTGTTGTAATGGTGAGTAAAAGTCCTGCACCCTGACTTATGTCTTACTCACCCTAAATCATGTATGAGCCATGCAGCCTTTCCTGATTAATGAAAGTGGTCAAATGTTTTACAACACTTGCTAGGAAGTCATCTTTCTGTGCCTGACCACTCCGATTACTAAGCTGTGCTGGTTTTACACATGCCCTGTAAATCAAATCCTGATGCACAACAGGAAGTTTTCACTGCCAAATCTTTTGGAATTTAACTCAGCATCAACATGGTACAAAGCCAGGTGTTAAAATTGTCAAAGGGAGGTATTTTGAAATGGAAAACATAAAAGAGACAGCTCAACATCTATTTTTGTTCTAGCATTTTTAATTTGTTGCACTTCACCAATTCACCTGAATAAAATATTTTGAACTACTGTTGAGAGATATATAGAAAGATGAAATGCTTTCCACTCTATTATGATCAGAGGGACAGTGCAGTAAAGGAGGGTTTACAGGAAAATAAACAAGTAAAAAGATATGTCAGTCTGAATGTCACGCTGAAAGTAGGTTAGGACAACACTAATATTATACTTGGTTAACTTCTCTCATGTTTTATGCAGAGTTAGTGCAGACGTTTAGTGGCTGGCACCTTCTCAGTTTATATATCCAGAAATACTACGATCCAGCCCTAACCACTTTAAAATTATGCTTCCCTTTGATTTGCTTATTTTCCAAGCTCTCTCAACGTGGTTTACACAGAACATACACAAGAGCCATCAGAAATCTGCACATCTTACACATGGGAATTATCCTTTCGCATTTACCAGACAAAACACTCTGCATTCCTTTTCTGAATTTTAAATAAGTTATGCTATCTTTCAGCCAACGTCCTCTTGCCAGTAAAAACAAAAAAAGAGAAAGGTTTGTGACCTTAAAAACATCATGGGCAAGTGAAGATTCGCACAAAATACTCTACTAGAAGGTTTGAGAATAGAGAGATGCTTCCTCCTCTTCCAGCTTAATCCCCAAACACCCCCACTGTCAAAAGGCTATTGTTAAGGCATGGGCTTCCTCCAAGACCACATCCTGTGAATCAGGTCAAAGCGAAACACAGAGCTGCTTTAAATGAACTGCTCTTTGCGTGCCCTGTATGCAAGTGCGAGAAAACCTACGCCACTCAAAAAATTAGCGTACTAGAGAAAAACAAGACAGTGGACATAGCACACAAAACATAGCTAAAAGCAGTAGCCATTCTCATTTGTCATTGATGCCCTTATTATTTACTAAATAGAAGAGACTCTGATACAAAGAAATGTAGATGGTGTATTCAAAGGCAGAAATTAGTAACAAAAAAAAAGTAATCTCCCCCTAAAAAGGGCTTGCTTTTATTCCATAACTTTTTCTACATTCCACATCATATTTAATAAGGAATAGCCTACCAACAGCATTGCACACAGGGCTTTGATGAGTGTTATACTGCTCCACAAAGAACACAACATATTCTAAGTCTCTAATAAATTATGTCAGCGGCTGTGTTGATCGGATACTTCAAAATCAAAGAATGTGGCTCCTGGAGTAAAATTCCACCTCCAGCACAGAGCTGGGCCACACTGGTGCTAACCACTGACATTGTAATGAAGAGAAAGTCAAAACAGTACTTATGAAGCAAGCAGGAAAAAAAATAATCTCATTATCTGGATGTTTTAACCGATCTCTTAGAAAAGACAAAAGATGGGCTTGTGGTTATGATGTGGAGACTGGGACTCAAGATATATATGACTTGAAATTCCTAGTCCTGCCACAAAGTCCCAGCCTGAGTGTGGGAAAAACATCCATTTCCCCTTTAATCTCTCCTCTCCCTCTGCACTGTGGGGATAATACTTTTCCTTTTCTCCCACACTCTGTGTAGTACAGCCACACATTCTATAGGGCTACAACTAACTTCTCCTGTGTGCATACACACTACCTGCCACGATAAGGCATCAAGGTCTGGTTGAAACTGAGAAAAAACTCACAGAAATTTAATTCTCCTATGTTTTTACTTGAGGGAAAAGCGTATCAGCTGAACTGCACTTCCTAATCTGGGGGGTAACCCTTACTCTGCTGGGTATATTGGGATGCTCCTATCTTCTAGGGAGCAGCCTGAACAGCCCCTACAAAATGCAGCCATCTGGCACATTCTCTGCAGTGCTCCTGAAGGGAATTTTAAAGGATCTCAGAGCACTAAACTGAACTGGGTTCACAGGGCTTCTATGTTCCTTGTTATTAAGCGAAGAACTGAGTCCCTGAGAGTCACTCCACTGCCTCACTGGATCTTGAGGCATACCCTATATGCCAGGGGAATGAGTGTTTCCAAGCAAGCAACTAGCTGGCTCGTCTCCAACGATACCCTGCCTGTGCTTTCGGGAAGCTTAACTGGAATTGCAATATTTCAAGGGAAAAGCCTCTGGAAACACCCATGCTGTACCATGGCATTTTTTCTAAAGTAGGAAAGCTGCCTCCAAAAGGAGTCCTCGCATTCCTACAGCACTGCAGGCCACAAGGCTGTCAGCTCAGGTTCTCAGAATAGCATAGTATCCTTACCACAGACCTGCACTCAGCTGCATCAACAAATGAGAAAAAAAGAAGGAGACCATCAGGATGACCATCAAGTCCTTTGCATGAGGAAGGATCAGTCCTAGTAATGCTGTGAATGGCAGGTGTACACATACCTGGTTTTTAAAATTCTCTAGTGATGGGGATAGCATACCTTCTGCACGCAAAGCATTCCTCTGTTTATCTACTGTTACTGCTGGGAAGTTTTCCTGAAGCCTAACTAAAACCTCCTGGGGTATAATATAAGACCATTATTTTTATCTAGAGATTGAGACCACTTCTCCCCATTTATGGTCATGGAGACGAAATTACCCCAAGAGGCTGCATTTATTAGCTCCGATGTGGCACCAAGCAAATGTCGCTGGAGTGCTTCAGGTTCAGGAGCTCTGCTGGTTTTATATGTGTGAAACATTCCATTTTCAAGGAAAGAGGGTTTCATAATGAAAAGTTGTTTGGTCAGGAAATCCCCAAGCAGCTTCCCTAGACAGAGATGCAACACAAAAGACTAAGAGCAATTGTTTCCTGTCGATGCCTAATACCAACTCGCAACACACAACATAATATGAAAGAAACTGAGTTTCTTATTTTGTGAGAGAAATAAACCAAAAGCAGTAGAAAATACACTGGTTTAAGGTGAAACAGAGGTTTTATACTCCAGTTGGTAAACACTCTCTATGATCCAAATTAATTACAAACAAAAAGCATCTTTCAACCTACACTCAATATAATTTGCTCACAAATAGAAAAGCTTTGAGAGTTACATATATTGCTGTATGTTTACCTCAACTACATGAAAATGTGGTTGGTACAGATGATTAAAAAATAAACATATAACAGTAAATTCGCTTCCAAGCTCATACAGCATGAGGCTCTTAAATCAGTTATAATGTGGCGCAGACAGATGGTGCTGGCTACATAAAGCACATTAAAGACGCTGTTATCTGTTTGATAAAGGAATAATTCAGAGCACAAGGCAAGAAGCTGAAATTGCTGACAATCTGAATTCCTGCCAGCTGCCCTGGCTTCACTGGGGCTGTGTGAATTTTAAACACACATAGTCCCAGGTGTCAGCAGTGCCGATTGAAATTTCTGGCAGCTAGTTCAGTGCTTTTGAAACAATGCTGGCTTCCCATCACTAGCGGTCACTATGGGGAGAAGATGGGCGGTCTCTGGCTGCTTCTGCTGCCCTTTTTGTTGCCTTGGCTGTAGTGCTGTAAATGAAACACTCGGCACAATGAGCAGCCTCTTTTCTTGCCAACCCACAAGACAGACATCTCCAATGCACAAGCACTGAGAAAAGGAAGGGTATGACAAAATGGGGAAATAAACTCATTTATTTATGTTCCCTAGATTCAGTGTGTCAAAAAACTTGGTGGAGCTTGGCCCTGAGAGACCGGACAAAAAGGTATCCAAGAAATCGAAAGGTCAAAGAGATGTGGGATTGCAACAGATGCTCTGCTTGGGAGAGTTAGGGAATGGTGGGAAAGGGTCACACAGAACCGAAGCAAATGGTGTGGAAGGGTCAGCTGAGGAAAGACAGAGATATGGAAGCCATTCATGGCACACATCTGGTTTTCCAATGTGCACAGTATTCCCGTTGGCGTGAGCAGGAGCTCCACCCATGTACGGAAAGCAGAAATATTTGTCTTGAGATCTGTCTGGATAGAGGAGCCTAGCTGTCCTCCAAGTCTGGTGTCTGGTGATGGGCAGGAGTTACCACATCACCAAAAAAACTGCTGAGAATTGATGAGGAAAAAATGGGAGGTTTCCATGTTCATTCCAATGACCTACTGCAACCAGGCTGGCTGAATGACACTGGAGGACTTCAGACCAAGACTGAGATGCAATAATATGATACTAAATGAAACGGACTTCAAGAATTACTTTAACAGCAGCATTATGTGTTTTTGCCTAAACACAAAGAAGCATTTAGTTTTGTTTTGTGAAACTGGCATTTATTTTAAATTACTTTAATGATATTCACTTGGTACAACCAAGTGTTTCATATCCAATTCTTTGTTGGCCATGTTCTCCAGGTAGAACATAGCTGTTTTCTTTGTTCTGCTGACTTACAGATCGCTTTCCCAGCATGACTCCCCAGATTTCTGTGGTCTAAAAAAGCAGCCAGTTGTGTCTCATCAGATGAATATACTATATTCTTTGTCTTTTTCTTCCAAAAGGCTTTGCGGCAGATCCATTTCCTCACTACCCCTGAGATCTTCCTGGATCAAAACTAAGTTGTTTAATGATGAACTTGCTGGGGCTGGACCCCTCTAAGGGAGATCACAAATTTCTCTGGATTCCCTGGATACCAGTATCTCCATACTACAAGAATCTTAATATAAACCCCTCAAACTGTGGTACCTAGAAAAGTTTTAGGTTTACATATGTGTACTGGATCGGTTGTAGAGCCTGATTAGTACTTTCCAGTAATGAACAGTGAAATGAAAAATGTTGCAGTCATGTCAGGATGACTTGATTAGTGGATACAGAGAAATATCAGTCATATACAGAAGCCTATAAAGACATCTGCCAACAGGAAGGAAGAAGCAGATAAAGCAGAGAGCAGCAGACAGATAGCATGGACAAAGAGAAACTAAAAAGAATTATATAAAAAAAAAAAAGGAGATAAGATAATATGACAGTAAAGGAATGAATTAACTCAGGAAAGAAGGCTAAAATCTTATCATTCAAGCCATAGAACCAAAACACTACAATTAATATATTAGATTCAGCTCAGAGAAAACTCAGTTTGTAACCATAAATGATGGTTCAGTGCTCTTGAAAGAGGAAAGTTTGATGATGGGATGAAAACCCTGGGAGCATAAAGGAGAGCACTACCAGGAGCAGTCCCAGACAGCCAGACCAGAAGACTGGCATGCCTAGCAGGGGTGCTGACTCCCCGAAGCTGCCCAGCTTTGTGCCAGAAAGGATTTATGGCAGTGCCCTTGCAACTACACCATTGAATGTGTGAAGGCAGATGAAATCAATTATGGTGACCTGGTGACACTATTGGCACTTTACTACATGTCAATACATTGCAGAGTAGTGACCAAAACAATTTGGTTTTGAAAACAAGCACCTCTTTCTTTGCTCATTTATTTTGAGCCATTGCTTCATGTACCTTTCTACAACATTGCTTAATATATTTTCATTTTGTTACTGATTAATAGCACGTCCTACAACAGAAATAGTATCACAAGGCAGCTTAGCATGATCCAGTAATTTTGGTCACATTAGTATGGCAAGCAGAATAGAAGTGGTGGCACAGAAAGATAAACTATACTTTACCCAGTTTGAAAAGTATTACAAAAGATACTGGTGGGTTTGCATAAAAACACAGTATGGTCCAGCTGAACAGCAAAACTCCATCTGCTCCAAAAAGGGCCAGCATTTCACCTCATGAATCCAGCAGCTGGATTCCTTTCCTGTGTACATATATAGGAATAAACTTTTGTCTATATGATACTCAGGGAAAAAGAATGTGCTCTGAATGCTTGCGTTCAAATATTTTGCATGACTATTCACATCATAAGTGTTCATGCAGTCAGTTTAAACTTTAGTGAGTTTAGCAAGAAAACAGATAGACCTGTGTGTGATTTAGGTACCAAAGCACAAATTATGAAAATTATGAACAAAAGTGTGCTTCAATAAACTACACATAGATTAATTTAAATCAGTAGCAACTTATTATTTGCTCTCCTAGGTTTAACTATATTCTGTCCAATAAAGAAAAAAGTTGAACATAATCATTTTTCTGATCACAGTTTTTATTAAAATAACAATATCACTTCTCTTAAACTTCCAACTGCATCATGTCCACAAAAATGAAAGCACCAAGAACACATGTGCAAGTGCTGCAAAATCATGTTGAGATGAGAGAAATGCCTAGGGAAAAGAGAACTGATGTTTGCAGCTGTATTTTTAACCAGCCTTGGCAATACAGTTTTGTGAGAAAGCCAACACAAGTGTCAAAAGCCTCAAACAATCAGGTGTGGTGAGACCGACGGCCATAGAGGAAACAGCTGGGTGGCAATGACCTGCTGTATCGACATGTATAATCCAAATTTATCTTGGAATCCTTAGCACTTATAGATAGCAACAGGATGTGTCACAGTGACTACATGTGTCAATCCAAGTGCCTTCCAGACAGGATGAGAAAGCTGGTGACCCACAGAGCAGCATATGTACAATACCAAAGAAAGCAATGCTAACGGCTGCAATCCAGCAGCCAAGGGCAAAAGTTAATCAGATGATTAATTCCTGTGTTCCATTGTCTTTTGCAGACAAATATCCACAATTTTTCCCTCAAAAATCAGTGCTGCCATATATCTGATGACTGTTGGAAAAGTTGGAAATTCAGACTACGTATTCATTACATTTTGATTGAAAGACCTTTTATCTGATATAGTGGAAACATTCCAAATGTACAGCATTTTATACCACAGAGCCACGTAGCAATATCACATGTTTGATTAATATATTTGCTAAGCAAAGAAATCAGTGAAAGGTCTACTGGAAACAGCACTCACAAATGGTCAAGCTCAGGGACAACACAATCTGTAATGCAGGACTTGTATCTGCTCAGCACACCTGAAGACACATCAACACTAACAAGTCCCTCAAATTTAGAAATACTGCTTAGATAACCTGGATGTACTGCTGAGACTACCAGGCACTGGGAAAGAGCGTGGCATGGATCTCCATCTCCGATGAAGGAAAATAACATTCAGTACTTTTAGGCTGATATTTTGAAGTTTACTAGCAAGAAAAGCCTAAAAATAATTTCTCCATCATAACCACCCATCTTATAACCCAACTACTCTGGCAAAAAAAAATTCATGAAACTTAAAGGGTAAATAAAAGATCATTCTTTAAAAAAGAGACCCTGCAATAAAATTGGGCAAAGGGCTGACACTAAACTTTGCTGGGAAGGCTGAACTTATAAAGGGGGAGTATAGAAAGGCTGCAGAAATTTGTACATTCTTGAATTCTCAATTTTTCTGTAAGCTCAGGTGGCCAGGGGAGGTTCTTAGACCACCACGTGAACAAACTGGTGTTACTCTTTATGGATCATCCTTTAAAAGTGCTCAGCAGCCTCTATTGGGAACAGAACGAGAGAGATATTTAATGGCTGGTGGGCTGGTTTTTGGAGTTTGTTTGTTTGTTTTTTTTTTTTCTTTAAAAAACAGTATCTAAGATTACAAATATTGTCAAACTCATGAAATGCCAAACTGGGATCACATCTAGCCTGTCACTTCACTCACTTGTACTTCAGCAGTGCTTAGGACCAGATGCCTTGGAAGGATATGACTCCCATTGGGTCTCATGCTAATGACTAGTAGTTCCCAAGTGGTTTCAACACCGAAGGCAAGATGCTTTCTATCTTTCTCCACACTGAGAGAACCATCTCTCAGTAGGCAATGTAATTGTTGTTTTTTTTCCCCTGAAAATAGTACTTGCAAATCAAATTTACTTTTCATGCAATATCCATTAAAGATGAAACTTAAGGAATATTTTCTATTACAAATAAGCAAGCAAGCGGGAATCACATTGTGTTGAAAAGTTATATTATTATCTTCATGTCAGACTCATGTCATAGAAAAGAACTGTTCATCACTTCTGGTTATCAAGAGATGAACAGTCTGCTCCCTCTTTATATTTCTATATGCATGTCCAAAAATGCATCGTCTTTAGAAGGTGATACAAAAAACTCCAAGGGAAAAATTAAGTGACATGACCAAAATCTCATGGGAAAATATGTGGCAGGGATTAAAAAGGAAACCAAATGCTCAGAAACCCAATCCTGTGCTTTAACCACAAAACAAACTTTCTTCCCTAATACTGAATTAACCCAGTAACTAAAAACAAAGGAAAACCATGTACATATATTATGTGTATCTTGTCACTTTAACAACTCTGATGACACTCAAGTGTCCTCAAACTAAATACAAAGCGACTACAAATAAATGTTTAGTCCCAGTGTGGTAATGAGTTCCACACACCAAAAGTACTAGAAAAGCAAGAGCAAGTAACCTCATATAACACTGTTTGCTGAAGCTTTTAAACCACACATTCAGCTGTAATGTACTGACTGAAAGATCTACAGGAATATATGCTACTGACAAGAAGTGTTCAAAGCAGGAAAAATGTTTTCAACTACAGCAAAAAGAGTAGTAGAACTGAAGCAGAAGTTTTGTAATTATTAATTAAGACTAAAAAAGAATACCCTTATAAAAGGAAAAACCCCAAGCTGCCTAAAAAATATCATGGCAGAATTGTACTTCAGACAAACCTTTTATTTTTTTTTAAATTACAATGAATCAGAGCTAGATGGGGCTAGGAAGAAGCTATTTTGCAGAAGGGAAAAACACAGGTACTTTTACTGAGAAGCTGTTTTTCTGGTTCAGCAGTTCTGCAGCAAGAGTAGCCAGATCATTTGAAAAGTGAAAAGAAAATCAATTACTTGTTTTATTTTAAAAGAGCCTCCCTGTGGGAATAGGTGTGGGCGTGAGAGCTCTTTTTAAATTTCATAATATAACATGAAGCAGCCAAGATATTTTTTTTTAAAGTGCTGTCATGTCATTGCTCTGTTTACTGGGTGCCGGAATGACTTTTATCTACTTATGATTCTACTGATCCTTATCACAATG
Organism: Pedionomus torquatus; assembly: GCA_013398155.1. Classification (NCBI taxonomy): domain Eukaryota; kingdom Metazoa; phylum Chordata; class Aves; order Charadriiformes; family Pedionomidae; genus Pedionomus; species Pedionomus torquatus. The sequence continues at coordinate 548,142 of VZRU01005400.1, read as the reverse complement.
CATCTGTGAAGCGTTTAACACTAACATTTAAAAACAGCATATTTATCCAAGCACAAACACTCAGCAAAACAAATTTCCAGGCTGCTATGCAAGTTTACTGATGTCGGTGAAAGTCTATTATTTACCCAGTTGCTCTCAAGTTCTGCATGCAGTAGGTTTCTATCAGGATTTTGTCTGAGCAAATCAACATTTCCTGAGAATTGAGATCCACAGGTAAAGTTCACAACTAACCTTGCTATCTTCGATCTCCTGGGTTTTTCCTTGAAGTGTTCTCCTCTCTCCAAAATCACAGGTTGACTTTAAGGTAAGCTGACAGGAAAGCATCGAGCTCTCTGCCCCAGTAAGCTCCAAAGATTTTGGTGGGTACTGCTGCGAGCCGGCAGTGCCAAGGTTGGGTATCGGGAGGGCAGTGTGAACAGGCTTTGACCCTACAGCTGGCTGTCTTAGCTTGGAGGCAACCCCAAGTACTGGCATGGCTTCTATAAAAGTTATCTTCTTTCTGCCAAAGAAAATGCTCCTGACCTCAGTCTGGTAGACTCCAGCTTCAGCAATTCCAGAACAAATACTTTAAAGAAAAGTAGCAGTCATTTTTTTTCAAAAACTTCTTAAAACAATCTTATTATGAGTTTCACAAGGAAGCAAAACTTTTCCTTCATCTCTCCCCTTCTCCCTCGCAGCCACTCACACACACTGCTCAGTGAGTCAGTGGCTCTGTAAGACTAAACACTCCTTTGGGGCGTGAACTTTTCTTGAAGGTAACTGCCACAGAGCTGCCTGTCTGGGATTAAAGAACTCATAAATTCGCTTTCTCTTCTTCCTACGGCATTCCAGGTCTGTGTCTTCAGTGAATGAAGGATGGGAGAAAAGGAGGGAGAGAAGAGATGAAACCTCCCCGTACTCCAACTGTCAAAACAGCTCTGAGACCACAACACTGGAAGCAGAGACCTCTTCCTGACTACATAAATAACCAGCCCACGTTTAAAAAAAACAACAAAAACCAACCACCAAACCTCTCTCTTTTTTTTTTTCCCTGATTAAAAAAAAAAAAAAAAAAACAGAAGGAGGCGCAAAAAAAAAAAAGGACCAGAGTAGTGGCCAAAGCAAACAGCTGTTGGAAGAGTTTTTATCCCGGAAATAATCTCAGCAATGAAGCTGTTTGTCTGATTCCTGGCTATTTTTCACTGCTGACAACCATGAGCTACGGTGTTTCATTCCCTGTTCCTCCCGTGAAATCAGGTTAAAATCGTGCATGAGCGTGGATAGGAACAGACGCTGAATCACAGTGTGGGTAATGTCTGTGTCTGTGCTGTGAAAAATCCATACAAAAACACCAAGCAGGATATAGGAAAATCATGAGCATTGTTAAAAGATTTAGTCAATACAGCTTTTCAGAGGTTTTTTCTTTCTTTTTTTTTTTTTTTCTTTCTTTCTTGGTGGTGGTGCTAACGTCATCTATTCAATGTTAACACTTCCCTTTCTAAAAACATTTAAAGCTCCGTGAAGTCCACGTTCAACACGTCATTTCTGCTTGTTGCTTACAGAAATATTCCTGCTGGCAACCTCAAATCCTTGTACATAGAAATACAACACAGATAGGCAAGCAGAGCAGGCTATAAAATGAGTCACGGTGGACAGTCCAAATTGCTGAGCAGCATAAACGCTTACTTAAAAGGACAATTGTAAATTCCTTTGAGAGCCTACAGCAGGAGAACAATTTTAAACTTTGATATAAGGAAAAAAATATGCAGAAATGCCACACCATTGAACTCCTGTGGGATTTTATCACCTAGTATTATGGACAAAAAGGCTCCACATCTCTTCCTAAATTAAACAGAGAGAGATAGGACAACCTGAATCCTATTCAGCCACTAGATGGTATTAACTATGCCTTCCCTGAATAGTATGTACTATTAACACTGTAGATATAAGCCCAACAGAAAAAGAAGAGCCTTCTGGACTTTTAAGTTCTCAAATTCAGGATGGCAAAAGTTAGAAAAAGCACAGGAAAAAAAAAAAAAAAAAAAAAAAACAAAAAACAAAAAACAAAAAAAAATTAAAGGAGCACAAA
>VZRU01005400.1:484872-546011 GCA_013398155.1 Pedionomus torquatus | reverse complement strand
AAAAAAAAAAAACCAAAACCAAAAGACAAAACAGATTAAATGAGGATCTAAAAGGATCCTCTGAAATCATCCTTTGAACTCCTTTTGAAGAATAAAACTATAATACACTGTACTACATCTTTCATTTACAAAGATCACACTCACACAGTAGTTAAAAATTCCACTCTGTATTTATTGACCTATAAACTATCCTATTCTTGTCTGTAGTTTGTAGGAGTGACTCTAACCTGGTTCAGGAATATCCTGAGTTTTGAAGTGTGTGTACAGAGGATCAGCAAACCCATTTCAGTGTCCTCTGCTTATCTTCTCTTTTGCCACCATTAACAGCAGCTGCAATGGGCTTTATGTAAGACTGCACAGAGGTAACTGCTCTGCAGTTTAGATAAATTCAGCCCACAGGATCCACCACTCTGCTCCAACGAGTGGAGTACTCTTGTTCAGTGTTGACCTTTCAGGTCTTGTGCAGAGCAAAGGGGAAGAAAGCTCCTTGTGCGGTCTGCATTTGTTCTCCAGCATCATAAAGCAGTGTGGCTGTGTAAGGAATTTAGGTTTCTTAGGCACAACTGTTAACAGTTAACACTTTAGAAAGTGCACATATGCAAAGGCTGAAGCGGACCACAGGAAAAGAGGGATTTATCTGTTGCAAGGTTCAAGGAGATGAAAAATCCTCATGAGGACTGCTAACCAACGATCAAGACAAAGAATGAACTAGTCATGAGACAGATACTTTCTTAAAAAGGGCTTTGCCAAATAAATGTAATTGAATCTTATTACTTCTCAGGGTTATAATTTTACAAAGTAATGCATTATGGTAATCTTGCTGTTCTTCTTTTGAATATGAATGATGAGGTCACGATACCCACAGTCTCTTTTGCAACCCATTTTCCCAGCACAGAAACCCTAAAAGTAATAAGTAAGAAAGCTTACTAGGCGAGAGTCATCTGCAATACATAACCAACAGGGTTTGGAAACAATGATGTGAAGCTGGTGTCACTCTTTCAAAATAATTATTAATCATATTATGACTCTTTACCTAGTACCAGGCCAGGGCCATCAACTTCAGAACACCATTTAACTAGAATTTTTATCTTGATAAAACCCAGAAGTGCTTCTGGTCTACTGAAGATATGAAGAAGAATCTACAAGATTACTTGCAGGAATCAAGTATCGGAAGAAAAAAATAATAATACTGCATGGGTAAGAATGTGTTTACAGGCCTGGTTGCAAGTCTGGTCTTCTTTTCTTTTTTTTTTTTTTGTTTTGTTTTGTTTTGTTTTCCCTCATTCTAATTCTAAGCAAAAGATAAATAAGCAAACATCTGCTATCTTTAAAAATCACTTAGCTACATTTTTCGCTTGAAAGGCTTTTATGTACCTCATGATGAATGTGGGTTTTATGAAAGATGTCAGGGGAAAAGAACATTTAACAGCTAAGCTTCAGTAGTGTTTTCCCTCCAAACAGGAAAGCACAGGAGAAAGCATCTGTGGACATCCTGCATGAACTAACACCAGACACAGGTGCCATTGGTGGAGCTGAACAGGCAGAGGATGGCACCACAGGCAAAAGTGTCCAGGCCCACAAGGATCCTGTAAAGGGAGGAACAGGGCATAACCGTGGGAAAGGACAAGGCTGAAAGCTGCAAAGAAGGGCACCTTGTTAGGCATCACACTGGCAATGTGATTTTGGTGGGATTGTCTTCGATAGCTCTGGGGTGGGGAGCTAAGTGACCAACAAGCAGGGCTGCCAGGGAGAATCCAAAAAAGGAATGAGGTTGATTTAGATGAGTGTGAACAGTCTCCAAACAGAAAGAAGGTTTATCTGTGATAAACCAGGGTGGAGAAGTTGCAAGCAGTGGCCAGGGTTACATGAAATCAAAGACACCATCAAACTGCCTGGCATGAGAGACACAAAGCAGAACAGAGAAAGTAGTGAGTAAAAAGATATGGCTGGCAGAAGCAAGGTATACATATCTTCACTTGGTTACATGAAGAGACATATCTAGAAAGGGACTGTAAAGAAACAGGTCAGGTTAAGCACTGCAGAGGGAGAGAGCTTGTAGGTTTCCAATTTATCCACTTAGGAATTTATCGGTTTAGACATCCATAAACCAGGCAGGTAGGAGACATCATCCAGATTCAGGATGCAGGAGGATGAACACAGATCATGACTGAAGACCTGATAGAAGGCAAACGATGAAGTAGTGCAGGAAAGGTTAGAGAGTTATGAGGAAGCTAGAAGACAACTGAGCTGTGAAAAAAAAAAAAAAAAAAGAGGACAACATTTCAAGTAGGATGTTAGATCAGGAGATAAAATTGGAAAGAGACACTAAAAAATGGAAAACAGACCAAAGGTCAGAACACAATTCTTAGTAGTCTTGTCAATACTAGTGGCAGTTTCAGTGAAATGTTGAAGGCAGGACCACTTCTTTAGCTAATAATGATTAAAAATTATGTCAATCTGCCTATAAAGCAGACTCTGAAAGCATCAAGCAAGCAATCAACATTTTTACAGAAATTATGAACCAGATGGATGATCTGTACTTCAAAGTAAGACAGCATGTGTGCATTCAGTATAATAATCCCCACATCCTAGAAGAAGCTGTAATACTTATTTCATAGAACAAGAGTAAACACACCTGAAATCCAAGCCATCTCATAAAATAAGGTATCTGTAAGTTTTAACACTAAGGCGAATTTTTGTTCTCAAGACTTAACAGGAATAACCATCCACAGCACACCAGTAGTGTAAATTTCCTTTCCTCCCTTGCATCTGATACCAGAAGGAGTCCCGTGAAGGCTGCTCCCCTTCTGTACCCCCAGCTCTCAGACAAACTGCTCACGTGAACTGAACAGACAGCTGGCAGTGTCTCCCAGACCACAGGAAATATCAAGAGAGGGGACACCTGCCTCAAAAATGGAGCCAAGAGATTTGTTTGCTCCTTCTGGTCTATGATCTTCAACGAGGAAGCTGTTGCATGTGTCCAGGGTCAAACAGGAAATGTCAGGGGTGCAGAGACGGCTGAGGTCTGTTCAGAGTTGTTTCCCTGCTCCATCCCACTGGTGGAACAGCTGTGACTATCTCTTGCATGAGCTGGGCCAACTTCTGAACCAGCTTGAATTCACCAATACAATCACATGGTTTTGTGTGCACTCATTTCAGGTTGAGCGGGATGCTCTCAGCAGCTGGGCTCTCAGAGCTCTTGAAGAAGCAACCAACGGTACTAAAATGTTGAAGGTACCTGAAACAGCTTTTATGATTTATTTAATTAACCCAGGTAAACCAGGTTTAAACTTTTACAATACAAGTAAGCACGCTGCATGACTCTTGGGTACAACAAAATATGTTCAGTCTGTCAGATAATGATGAAACAAATTGTTCAGCTCTGACTCATTTTCACAGCGTAATTCTACTGACATTATTTTTGTTATTACAAAAGTCAGGTGAATCTATCAGTCTCGAGGTAAGACCTATAACAAGTATTTAATCCTATCTGCAAGTGTGTAATGCTACTGAGTAAGCTGCTATTGTTTTTCGTAACAATTTGGAATTCCCAAAGATATATAACCCAAAACCTGGTTACAGTCACAGAAAAAGGTGCATCCGGCTTCCTAAAGGAAATCCTTCTGCTTTGGCTGAATGTTTGAGGAAGCTTTTCAAAGGGAACAGCTTTTAAATAAGGATATCGTTTTATCCTCTGAACAATTTGGCCCTTCAAAACTCAGCCAGGACTATATGGTTTTGAACGCATAAACTGATAAAAGTGATCAGATCCTTTGTGATTTTTATTCATGCTGTACATTTGCAGCACCTTTCATCTGATGGTTTCAAACCTGTATGTACAATTTAGTACCATACCTCCTTGTGAAGTATGTAAAATAAAATAAAAATATATTGTATTAAAAATAACAATTTAAAACATTAAAATATGGTCAAGCAGAACCATAAGGCTAAATGACCTTTCCAAGTCTATATGGGGCCTCATTACTCTTTTTCTTGAGCAGGGATTTTTTTGGTGTATACATCTGTGGGGGTTCAAAAGTATAATTATTTCTCTTTGTTATGCACTGTATTTAATCATGAAGTATTTGGCTCAAAGGAATCAATCTTAAATACTATAGGATTGGGAAATGTAAACAAAAGTTTTGTAAGGATAAGAAAGGACTAACAGCAACTGAACACACTATGTAAGTATTTACATACTGACCTACTGACTAGACCGTACAGCCAGCTGGTAAAGCTTAATGAAAGCATCAGCTTTCCTCTTTGGGAGGTGGAAGAGGAAAAGAAAAAAAAAGAAGGATAATCCATTTGTTCCTTTCTAAGCAAATGAACTAAACAACAAACGCTGAAGACTCTCAAAGCTGCTGTAAACTGCATGTAACAAGGAAAATGTCAGTTATTTCAAGCTGCATAAACTGGTCTGAAAGATTATACCCATCCTGCACTAGCTTTACTTTCCTTTCTTCCTTTTTTCTTCAGTTTCTCATTCCTAGACCCTCTCCAGGGTGCAATGTGCCATAGCAGGCACACAGGCATCTCCAGCATCTGTCTGGCCACTGGCAGGTACCTTCTCCCTCCTACATTTCTGCTTTTTCCCCATCTGGCTCTCTGTCTCTGAAAAGATTTCTGGCTTTGTATCGCCTTTGATGAGCCATGGCGAGTTACTGATTTCAACTCCTGCTTGCCCTATATCGTTCCATCTTAAGATACATTACAGGTACCCAAGTTCAACGTGGCACTGCCAAAGGAGCATTTCCCTCTCTTCTCAGAGCATTTAGAATGTTCCAGCTCTCTCTAGAGTTACTGGAGAAATGTATAAGATAAACTCAACAAATACAGACATTTCTAGAATGCATGATTAAGATCTTAAATAACAAAATTACTTTCAGTGGAAGTGTTAAGGAACAGAATTCGTGGCCTTTTTTTGTTAATGTCATTAATTGAAGCAACTTTGCTCCATTTGAAATTTTGAGAAAGGTTTAAAAGGTTTGCCCCCCAAAAAAGGTCCTCAGAAACTCTCTCCAGCCTCTACTGCTCTCAACACACATTCCCCTAGAACAAAATTCTCCCAATGCACATAGACCCTAAAATCCTGATGGAATAGTTTATGTTTCTAAAGAGACCTTTATAAGTCCTAATTAGATGAGAAGGAAATTGGCAATTTTTGTGGGTTAATCAAAGCTGTTCTGACTCTTGATAACCAAAGTGTGAACTGTTCAGAACTTTCATCCGAAATGTACTGAGAATAAACTTGCTACAATTTTTTCTAACAAACTGTAAAAAATCACCCATTAAGATAAAGAATCTGAGACTAAACAGGAATCTGCTGATTATCTGTCATCAGGTAGCTGGCAGAGTGGCAAACCTATGCTTTCATCTGCTGGAAAGGGAAACTTTTCTCTTACAAGCACTGTGGATCTGATAGAGGCTTTCAAAATCATAGCTATGCTGGCATTCACTTGTAGTGAAAAACTGCTCCATAAGGTTCCCATTGGTCTATTAAAAAAAAAAACCAACCAAAAAACAACAACCCTCTTAGAAACATCTGCTACAGTCATGCAGTCATGAGCAGACTCTTGGCCAAGTGCGGCAACAACAGTAAGAGACTTTGAAGTCAATCAGCTTTGCTATCACCAGCAGATACCCCTGCAGTCAATGGAAATTGCTGCACAGAGAGTTTGGGAGATATGAAGAAAACTGCTCTGCCAAAAGTGTATATAGACAGCAGTGAAGAAAAGAACAATTTTTTTAATAATTATTAAAATGGTTAGGAGTGAAAGGTTAGCAGTAGGTGTTTAAAATAAAATTAAAAAACAAAAAAAAGATGACTACATTAATACTTAAAGAATACTTCATGAAAACAAAGATAGATAGATTTTCAGGGACTAGCTTTGATATTTGACCTTTAACAAGTGTGAGCTGCACTGCAGCTGGAGGAACACTTTGGGCTCACAATCTACTGTCTGCTTCCTTTTTGCTTTGAGACTGTAGTCATTCAGTGCTGGATTGCATCACCCACAGTTTATAATACCTACTGTGCTAACTATACCACCTCTACCCATCTGCTTCCCAGTACCTTGATCTAAGTCACAACTTTTACATGGTATTACCCGTTATTCCTCAGTGCTTATCAGCATAGGTGAATGATCCAAGCCGTGTTTTTGGTTTCTTGTGGATCTTTACAGATAGTCATCGTAACTAATTTTTTTATCAAGTAAGCCTTCCTAGAATACCCACATTATTTTCATTTTCTTTTACCACACCAATATTTCATATTTATCCTACATTTCCTGCAATTTGCACTAGTTCAGGAGATACTGACAGGCACAATAAAGGGAAGATTTCCTATAGTATATTTAGTATCTTAACATGAAGCACAGACAAAAATTGTAGCTCTTGGTCAAGACTTACCATTACATCATCTTCCCTGCCAAAATTCCCATTGGAAAATCTGGCATTTACCTTACTCTGATGCCGGACAGTTATACTGTGGGAAACATTATACTCCATGGCAGTGTTAGTTTTACAGTTGGACTCAACGATCTTTAGGGTCTTTTCCAACCTAAATGATTTTGTGATTCTGTAAACCCCGTTTCCATACATTTCCTTTGTACATCTTCTACTGCCAGTAGTCAAAAGCAGGATAGTGAGTGATGGATCCTTGCTCTGAGCAGTACTGCCATTTTGGATCTCAAGTTCTCAGGTGAAGAACAGATATTGCAAAGTACCTTGAAGTCACACTAGGATTTTTGTTTTGTTTTGATAAGCAGACATACTCTTTCTATCCATGTCTTTGGGCTATTTGCCTGCTGTGACTGAGGAGATCCGATAACGCTACACAAAGACTGCATTTTGTAGCAGTGTTTCTTCACCAGGGCTTACTACCACAGTCACTGTGATTTCCTACCCTTGGCCACCTTAGAGCTCTGGCAGAGATGGTCGGGCACTCATCTCTACCTGCAAAATATTAAGCAGACAGGCATAGTGTGTCAATGCACAGAAAACCTTGACTCTGTACAATTTAGCTGTGAGTGGGTGCTCTTCTCTTTCAGATAAAAATTGGCCTTATGCACATACCAAAAGCCTCAACCGTCCGCCTCTATCTCCTGTTGGCCATATGTGAACATTTCCTACAGTTAGCCTTGAAAGCTTGTGCCTTGACCCATGCTGCTGTGATCAGAGCGTGTTCTGGGCCAACTTCTGAAACATATTGCATATGTCACTGGACCAAACCTTCCATTTTTTTGATCAATAGGTGTCAAGGATGAACTGATGTTTCTTATTACAAAACACCTCCCATCTATACTACACCTTGTGCCATCTTAACAGAAATTTAATAGTACATTATAACAGCAGCTTTTCAGGTCAGCAAACTATATTTTCTCACCACCACTCTGTCTATAGATGCGTGATTTTATCTTTTGTGTGCATCTTTATGTACATAGGAGTACACATGTTTAACATGTCTGACAGTCATTAATGCCCTTTGAGCAATTCACCTGGCTTGTTTTATCTTTCACCAAAAAAAAAAAAAGAAACACTCAATAGCACACAGCTGTCAAATATAACTTCAAATCCTGCAGATGTTAGATGCTTCCTTCCTGCTTCTCAGCATACTGGGGAGAAATATTACCTTACAGATGTGGCATGTTAAAAAGAAAAAGAAAAAATAAAGGAGGCTATGATTATTTATTATATCGAACTTACCTTCCAGTGCAAGAAATGTGCTAGATGGGAGACAAATGATAAAACTCCTCTCTCAGCTTTCATCCATCAGTGGGGCTTTTAGAAGTGACATATGTAACAAGCATGTGGCAGCCATAAAAGCAACATCAGCATTCACAAATTAAAAAATAAAACAGAAAGCCAAAATAATTTTGTTCCACCTACAATAACCCCAGGATGAGCTATGAAGAAAGCACAGTTTTATCAAAACCATAAGGCAGACCAAACTGGTTGCTTAGCTGGAATATCCAGCTAAATAGATACTGTTAGTTAAAAATCAGCAAATACTAAGTTTACAGCCACTAGTGAAACAGTCAGCAGTGGCATGTGCACCTTCACTGGTGACAAACTCTGAGACCAAATGTCTTCATTACAAATTGATATAGCACCACAGCCAATGGTTCAATAACTTTGTTGATAGACCCAGAAAGATTTTCAGCTGCTACAAAACAGGATAATTCCTGCTACATCCATCAAGCGAGTCCGAGATACGTTAGTACAGTCTCATTCTCTACAGTTAAAAAGGTGTAATTAGATTCCACACATTATTCCTTTTTATTCCTTTATTATTTTCTTTTACTCTCTTTGAAAGTCTTATTTTTCATTTAATTCCCTTCCCTGCACAGTGAGAGAATCTTCCCCAGAATAAGAACAAGATGTGCAGGCAGTATTTTTTTCTTCTTTTCAGAAACTATTATAGCACAGCATTACAATTTCTTCAGTATAAACCACCTGAGCAACAACAGGTCTGGAACTAGTGGAGTTTGCAAAAGCCCACCCTGATACATTGTCAAAAGATTCTGTCTTTTCTGAAACCTACTTTAATTTAGGAAAGACCTGTCCTTTTCCCAGATTCCCAAAATATGGGATTTTGATTCTGGCTCTCTTTTCCCTACTGTCCTCCTGTGGCTCCCTGAGCCCTATCACTGCTCTTTGGAAGTCTCTACACTTTATTCCCTCAGACTGTAATCCAGCAACTTCTGCTTCTATTGCCCTGCTCCCTTTTGGCCTTTTGTGGAGCTTTGTGACTCTACCATATCTGAGCACTTTCATCCTGCCTTACATGATAAAACTGAAGCAGCCCAATGCCTAATGTCATGAGATGCTACGGCAAGGAACAGGACTGTATGCTTGCTCCAATATATTAGCTAAAGAGGAAGAAGGAAAAAAAAAGGAGATATATAATATGAAGTTTGCTATCTGACCTGGAAAAGGTTTCCTTGTGTGATTAGAGCTTGAGTTCCAGGCTACTTATATTCTGGCCAAATTGATTTTCCCACCCTTACAGAACTGAACTCTGTTCCTCATTATATGGGTGTAAATCTGCAGCAAAAACTTTGAACTTCCAATGAGTAACTCTAGATTTATGCCAGAGTAATTGAGAGCAGAATGTAGCCTCTTGGTTGCTCATAAATATTACACTGTTTAAGATTTCTATCCTCCAACACACTTGTGAACATTCCAGTTCTTTACCCTAACCCTCTTTTCTTCCTTTAGACTATCCTACCACTTGACACTGTAAATATTTGGAATTATCAACACAAATCATATTTGGAAATATTTTACTTTCGAATCAAGGGAAAATGTAACTACTGAGAATGTAAATATTAAGAGAATTATTTTTTTTTGAGAGAGGAAATCTTTAAGAACAATACAGAAAAAGCATTTTTCAAGCTGACACAGGCAGCAGGAATGACTGTCCAGCTCTTTTTCAAGTCTGTAGAACATTTTATTTTTATTACTTTAATTTCTAGACTGCTGTGAGTTCGATTATCAGGCAGGTCAAAAAGTTCTCTATTTTTAAAATTGCCACACAAGTATTTTGTAATCATTCAACTCATTACAAATAAAAATTATTTCAATAAAGTATACTTTCTGTGCTTTGGGTAAACTTTATCCCCAGTATAAGTTTAATCAATTCCAGTGAAATAATTCTATCAGAGAAAAAAAAAATAATTTATTGTTTGTCTTATATGCTAACAATTTGTTAGATTTAACAAAATATGAATCCTTCTTATGTTATAACATCTGTTTAAAAATTTATCCCAGTAGGTTTTATTTGAAACATTTTTGCTGATAAAGCCACCCTTTGATTGTCCTCAGAAGCCAGCAGGGTGACAGAGATACGCCTGTGCATGCTAGTGACTTTACCAACCCTCTTTGTCCAAATAACACCAAAGTACCTGGAGCTCAGAAATTTCTATATTGTCCAACTGGGACTAGAGAATTGCTTTTCTTTGATCTGGGATTTCAAGAGTCCCACACTTTCCCTCCGCCTTTGATGAAAGACAGTTGGTTTCAATTAAAAAAAAATTCAACATTCAACAAACATTCAACAGGAGATATTCCCAACAGGAAACAGAGTTGAAGTGAATCAAACCTTAGTACCGTACCTTTTGGATTGTACTCTGAGCTGGGTGTGAATATCCCCAGTCATTTCAGACTTCAGCTTAGGTCACTTCAAGTTCTCACTAATTACATCTGGATTTACACAGTAAAAATGAAAGCAAGAACTTATAGATGAACTATTCCCTAACATGGCTTCAAGCTAGTCTGTTGAAAGGCTAGAACTCAAAATAATCAATTCTCACTGATCTCAATGAAAGGGAGGGGAAAGATCCATGCCTAATTGCAGTGGTCTCAGGGAACCCAAGAACCAAGCCCAGTTTCCACAAAAATCTTTCCACAGACAGAAATCTTTCCATAGACTTCAATGGCCACATGTGCTCAATAGTTCTCACTCAAGGACTCTGAGGCTGGGATTATATTATTCATTTATGTAAATCAGTTCAAAGAAAATGTAGAAATTAGTGGGGATGGTAGAAACTTTAGGACCATTATGAGATTTGCCTAAATTGGCAGGCTAACTTATTCGGCATCATTTCTATGAACTCTTTGAAACAAATTTGGCTTAAGCAGAAGCTCTTCTGAACCAACTAAAAATTTACCAGGGTTGGTTTCAAAAATTTATTTATTCAAATTCTCTTACTCTATTACCAGCCAAGTTGAAATAAATACTCATCCGTGAATGGAAAGATACCATTTGAATGACAGTGGCTTTTGTAAAGGCTGAGATTCATTGCCCAGAACTAAATCTGTGAAAGTTCTGTTGAAAGTGCCAGTCTGAGAAATTAAGAAAAGATTTAAAATCTAAAAGCTTCAGATGCTTTTAAATTACTTTGAATCTATATAAACATGTTAGTTTTCTCCTTTCCTGAATGTCATTGAGACAAGCCATTAGGGTTTTTGCCATGACACTCACAATACGAGCAAAACTTCTATTCCCAAAAGTCTTCCAACTTCCAACTCCTGTGCCCCCGGAGTTTTGACCCTAAAGGTGGGAGTCTGTTAGAAAACTTATAGCTATTGATTTTCTATAGATAGGACTGTGCTATAATGGCAAGAAGTAGCAAACCTGAATAATGTTTTCCTATGTGCTTCTGTAGTAGGTAAGCCATAGCCACAGACCAGAACCCAAAGAGTTGTACAGAGAAGAAAAAAGAGCCTGGCCTCCCCTAGCTGGGGTGAGACATTATCTGGACTTCAATGTTGATTCCTCGCCACTGCCTAATACACCAGTCTGTTTGAAGACATCTGAACTATGAAACAGAAGACCAGTGAGTGACCTCAGCTATGATGCAAAGAAAACGATTGTGAGTGATTAGGATCTTTCAGCCAGTAGAATGCAGATGGACCAAAGCGGATAATCAAAGTATCTATTTGTAGGAAAAGCAAGGCGGTAGATTATCTGTCTATCCATCCATCCATCTACCTATGTAAAAAATGTTATGAGAGCCTCGCCATTCATTATTTTCATGATAATTTTATTTATATACCTATGTATTGAACAAGCAAACAGTTCTCCTTTATTCTTTTGCTTACAGTAAGGGGCATTTATGAGTCATTACTTGGATTCTATGATAGCTTCATCATTACCCATTCTGCTGTCCTCCAGCTGATCAATGTAGGAAAAAATCCAGATTATTACACATAGCCCATGACTACATTTCAGTTAAAAATCCTATGACTTAAGATGCCTTCTAATCCTTCTAAAGCCCTTAATTATATAGATTTGAAAATGTACCCTATAACTATTATGTGCCCAGATTGAAATTAATACTTTTTCTTTCCCCCTTTAAAAATTCCTTACTTGCCATCATTTTTTTTACTGTCAAGATTCTATACTAAATCCAAAGTTATATTAACAAGCAGCTCATAAAGAGAACTTAAAGTAACCAGATATTTTTTCTGCTTGTAGCACATTCTATTTTGAACCAATCAGTGTGTCTACAGAGGTCGTTAGATGTATGCATAAATTACTGGACTTAATGAGTTATTTTTCATTTTTTTTTCTCACAGTAAGCCAAAGATGATGAGGTCCAGACTAAAATACATGAGTTCAATTATAGTGAAATAAGCCATGGTATTTAAGTAGCCTTCAGCTATACACTGGTGTAATGTGTTTCCAAAGGGTTTGATCCTGCAGTTCTACCTCGTGCTCGCTTCTCATGGCCATCAGGAGGAGTTCAATCATCAGATGTAGGCTATAAAGAAATATCCATTTCAAGCCATTAAGTGGAGCTTGCAAGCTGAAGCTGGTGGGAGTTGCGCAGATATAGGACAGTAGCTGGCTCTGAGGTTTTTGCTAATTTGTTCGCCATCCTTTGAAGCACAAAAGCAGGAAAGGAAACCGCATGAAATATTAAATCATCCCACATTTCCAGGAAGGGTCTGAAACAATGAAAAGCTGCTACTATAATGTATATATGTTAGTTGGTTCTCCAAGAATGACAGAAAAAATGTCATAGAAGGAAAAAACTTTCCACTTGTAACAGCAGAGTACATGTTTGGTTGTTATCTGCTGGGCAACGCAATACATATTGAGCACCTAATAAATAACTGTAAAAGTATGAGTGGTTATATTTCAGGCAATGGTGATTTCATTGGCAAATTAATTTAGATATTCCTCTGACTTTGAAGCCACACGGCCATCATAGTTTTAAATTTGCAATGGGACTTGACAAAGAGAAATTGTAAAAATATGAGGAAAAAGATGGCAAAAAATAAAAACCAGATAAAATATATTTAGAAAATCTACATTTCAGCTTGAAAACTATTAACAGCAAATTATTCCTTCTTTGTTTTAGAAGTATTTTTACTCCTACTCTTTGTCTGTAAACTACTTTGTACCCTTTCAAAATCATTCTTTCAAATTAACCTGTTCAAATTACATTTTAAATCAGGCAGTGATCAATTTCAGTGATTAATTATAGCCAAAAAGTGCTTTAAAACTTCTGTGTTCACTACATTTCTCCTAAATATTTAACTCTTAGTTTTGAAAGTGTTTCATTTCAAAACATTCCAGATGTTTTACTTGAGGATGTAAAAAAAAAAAAAAAAAAGAAAAAAAAAAGTGCATTAAAAACATACTAGATCAAACAAAATACTTTTTCTCTCTCTAAAACAATTTAAAAATTTTAAAATGGATTTGCACAGCTGTAGGGCAAAAGAAGAATAGCTGATGTTGGCAAGCAGCTGTTGTGCAACACACATGTTTCACAAACGAATCATAATTGTCTCTCTTGAAACTTGTGCTCCCCCATCTGTCTGCTGTATCTGCTACAGAGAGGAACATGTCTCTATCAAATTATGAACTACATTTTGTACTATGTTAGAACACATGTCTAAACTTGCCCAAAGCAAACCTATTGAATTACTTCTCAGACAGCTGCCCTTCCTGCAAAAGACGTTTGACATCTTAGTAGAAGAATAACATTGAAAAATCATTGAGGCTGCAATTTGAAGCCTGCCTACTTCTTCAACTGTTTGATCAACATTAGCCCATGGAATAGTTATTTAATTTAAGCAGGCAGAGTGTAAGGCTGGGGAGACAACTGAACGTGGCAAGGGAGCATTTGAGAAGTCCCAGTTAAGACCTGGTCTGTACTGAGAAAAAGGAATCATCCAGGGAGTAAAAGGATTAAAGGAGTAGAAGGGGTTTTGCTTATTCTAGGACATGCACGAATAGGGATTCAGCTCATGAACCTTTATAGATCTAAGTCTGACCAAGCCAGCCCCAGCTGTAATTATGTTGAATGGGGAGAAAGTAGAGTCTGGTTCAAGGATGAAACTACTCAACCTCCTGAGATGCTTATTTCCTACCACTGATCATACTGACAGTTTCCCCTAGCTATGACCGGATTTCAGACACTCAATATTATGGTTTCAAGTTACAAAGAATGTCACTGAAACCCTGATTTAAACTATTCATACCTTTGTCCTCCTGCCCCAGACACCATTCCTACCTCTGCGTCACATCCCTCTGCCCCTTAGCAGTGTCAATCCTGTTTATGAGTTGAATTGAATCATTTTTAAACAAAACCAAGCTTTTATTCCAAGGATGTTTAATTTTTTTTTAATTACCTAATCTGACTGCAGCATAGCCCATAACTTTTTGTGAAGAATGGAATATTTGGCTTCAGATCATGTCTTGCAGAGGACAGAATTAAATTGGAATCAGTCAGAAGCAGGAGAAACATCCCAAGATCTGCATTCTGCCTAAAAAAACCTCTCCATGCCACTGGCACTTTGGTGAACTTAGATTTTTTGGTTGTTTGTTTTAATTATCCATGTTGAAACAAAATGTTTTATATTCCTGGGACGGTGTATTTCTAAAAGTTAAATTCATCTCTATTTTTTCTACTTTATTTCCCCATCTTCTTTCTCATTTGCTTATGTTGGCAAAAAAAGACTGACAGTGTATTCTGAGTCAATCTAAAATCAATCTCAAACTCAGTAAGATGAGGTTTGTGTTACATTCTAATCATCTGACATAAGCCAAATTTTGGTGCTATGGGCAGGAGCATCCTACATCACTAGTCATCACAGACGTGCTCTGAGACTGGGACTGTGCACCAGTCCCAGATGTACAAATGGTGACTATGTTCCACCCAGAGCAGCTGAGACAGAAGCAATAGGTCCCACTTGCCACAGACAGGGGATTACTTGCATACAGCTGGACCGCAAGTTCTTCAGGTCAACAGCTCATATTATATCTCTCTAAATTGATGGCTCAAATAAAATTTCTGGATAGTTCTTAGCTGCGTTCTGGACAATTCTTATTGCCACAGTCCTCCATGTACCTCATTATGAAACTAAGAATCAGAACACAATACAGATATTAAAGGCTGGCGCTAAACACAACCCTGGCTTTGTTGTAACCTCTGTGATAATCTAAGAGCCACACTTCTGTGTCTAATGGCACGAGACCTGTTTCACTTAAGCTCAATCAGCAATAAAAAGACAGTGCTATTATTTTTTTTCTTCACAATACACATGGGACCATTCAAACGGTGAAGACCATTAGAAATAACGGTAGTGGGGTAAGAAAATCCTGCTATTGCAAAGTTCCTATGGAGGAAAAAATTAGTCTCATAGAGTCTAAAATCAGTCTCAAGTCTCAAGAACTTTAGCACATACCTATAAATTTGAATGTAGTTTTCAGCAAGTAAATAATTGATCCCAGTGCAGCTCAAAATCATAGCCTTCCAATAAACTCCCACCTTTCATTTATGACTAACAATTTTATGTGCAACACAAGACACCAATGCATGAATTGAAGATCAGACAAGTTTTCACCTTTGTTCACATGGAAAATTATTCCCAGGTGTTTCCAATCCAACACGTAATGTCTTTGACCATCTACTGTTAGCCACACAGTAACAATATATGCACAACCAAACTCTTTTTTCAGAATTTCAAAAAGTAATGAGGTAGCAAAAGGAATTTCTGCACTTGGGCAAACTTGACAACAAAGCTGTTTGCGTTTAAACAATCTGTCAAACCTTTCAGATTTCTTTAGAGTACTTTAGCTTCAGACTGTTACAGCAGGAGGACATCAACTTTTCTGTGGCTAAAAAGACACCAGGTTATAGGAAAACTTCATTAAAGCACTTCAAAATGTATTTATATATAAAAAATTGATTTATATATATATATTTAATCTTGGGAATAGCTTCTATGTATTAAGCAGGAATTTTTTAAAAAATAAAACACTTATAGTCCATCAAATGACTCTTTTTCCACTTGAGGTTGTGCTTTAGACGTTTAATTCTTTCTGTCCACATCCCACACCTTATAAACAGTTGCCTATCCAGGCATATAGGACACTACAAAGTCTCTTACCACACATTTACCCTTCAGTGTTGTTGCTTATGGATGATCCATACAGTATATTTTGGCTCAAAGGCAGGAACTCAGTCTTAATTTCCTCTCTTTGATTTATTTTCTGCCCTCAGGATACAAGAGATCCAAGAATATCAGTCCAGAAGTAGCACAGAGCTATCTGGAATATTTGTTACACTACAACTGCAATTAATATGAACTCAGCTGGCTTGACATAGCTGGTGGCAAAGCCTGCTGATAGGATATATGCATTTTTGTCTAGCCAAAGGATTGAAATTACTTTCTCTAGCTAGAAGGATGGTTCTACTTCCTCTCGCTCTGTGTATTTAAGAACCACGGGACTTTGTTTAGCCTTAACTGAAATATTTATTGATCTACAGGTCAAGCTAGGTCTGTGATAAGGGCTTTAGGGAAATTTCCCACTTAACCCAAGTACTGGTTCAGCCCCACTGATACTAATAAGTTAAGGAGTATCAATACCGATTAGATACGAGTCTGGTTACCGTCACATCTTAGAAATATGCCTAAGAAGGGCTCTCCAGAAGGTATCTGATCAGCCCCCAAGCACGAAGGAGAATTAAGCACATGGGCCAAACAGATCGCTGCCCGAGCATTTCTTCCCTATCTCCCATGAAGAGGATTAGACAGCTTTGCCAAGAAACCTGTTCCAGTACTTTACCTTCAAAACATTTAGAAGGCTTTTCCTGGCACCCAGTGTTGTGGTACCAGCATGTGTCCTGGCTCAGGAGTGCTTTGGATGACAAGGAAGTCAGTGTATGAGGGTGGCCTTTGACAGCGGAAAGCATTAGGATTGTTGCTCTTGTAACTTGGGAAGTTGCCCTAAAATCTGTCTTGTGGGCAACAGCTCAGTAAGTGTAGTCAAATCTTATTCTGTCGCTGATGATATTTTTGAAAAGTCTAAATCCTCAGCTACTGATTTTTATCACATCTCACACTGCATTTTTACCACAGGATTTCAGGCCAGAATGGGGAAAAAAAAATCTATTACTATTAATTGCTTTCTTTTTCATATAATGTTACTATAATCTTTACTTCAACAGATAATTTAATAACTTTCCAGGGAAAGCACACACGCAAAAAATATTAATATAATAAACCAAAATATGGTCCAAAGACAAACACTTTAAAATATACATACATTTTGAAAACAAAGTCCCTGATTATGTAAACATTTATTTATATATTTAACTTGTTTATAATCTAAGAGGCAAGTTTTAGAAAAATCAATTAATTAGTAGGAATTATCCAACTAAACCTTTTTGAATACTCTTTAAAATCTCTTTGAATTTCTTTTACAGGATCATGTCAAAGAAAATAGAATAATTCCCCAAGGCTACTATTTTGAGATTCGGTTACATCAGTTTTATTATAGTGATATAGGGTCTCTTAAAAAAACCCAGTAAACTTCCATGGTTATTAAATAACGGTGCATGTAACTTGCTGATTATTTTAAAATGCTTCAGAGCTCAGAACCTTGGTTAATACATTAAAAAATAATTAAAGAAATAGGATTACTTTATCTGTAGCCCTGGCAACTTAATACTGTAAAACATTTGCATGCTTTAGTAGCACAAGCACATCCATCATCAGTTTCATATGAGGCAGAGCTGGCCCTCATTGTATCCCACAGCTCTTGCCAAATTTGAGGACAGGTGAAACTATTAGCTTATAACAACTTTTTTTTTTTTTTTTTTTTTTTTTTTCTTTTTTTGAAAAATAAGAGGAGATAAAGACCTTTCTGTATTACCTACTCTGAAGGAGCAGATATTTCCAAATGCACACCTGTGGACAAAAGCTACATCTAAACAAGGAGCCCTTGGGAGCTCTCATAGCACATCACACACAACTCTACAATGTCTCAGGCTCTCATTAATCTTTCTGCTTCTCTCTTTCCCTTCCCTGCCTCAGATGCACTTCAATCAATTCCCACCCCAGACAACTATGGAAGCAGGATTCTGCAAAACATATTCAGAGATGGGTTAGGATGCTACTAAAAAGCAGATTATAGCACCACAGTCTTATCTTACCCTCACTGTACTGCTCAGGCACCACAGAGACTGTCATTCCAGTTACAAATAACCAAGAAGTAGTTCCCTGTTGGGTCTATCTACTTATCAAGTAGAGATGCAATACAGCTGGCAGACATGAAGGACAATCTGCCAATCATCCAATGGTGATTCCTCAGCCTGTTCTAATGTGCACCAAAGTCAATCCACATCAGCTTCCTCCACAATCAGGTCTACTAGTTTTTTTGATTGTGTTTGGGTGCCCATCAATACTTCAAATTAAGTGAATCTGGCTTAACGGCAAGAAGCTAGTTGTATTTCTTTAACTTATATTTCAGCAAGAGAGCAAGAGGAAGTATGTATGCATGTGTACGAAAACTACTTTCATTCCCACTTTTAAAAAATTTCTCTAATGATTACTCAGTTTCGGTTTCCTCTTATTTAATTCTTGGGCGATTTGGTTTTGATTTTGCCCGTGCAATTACACACAGGCACTCCAGAGTACTGCACACGTATGAATAGTGATTAAAATTGAACCAATTTACACAGCAGCATGAGTTAGAAAAGATACTGGATAGAGAAGCATATGTTCAGGATCAGTAGTGGAAGTGTATGTTTAGGATCACTTCACTCAAAGAAAGAATAAATATGAATATAAGCATAATATCTTTAAACTATGTGTCAGCTCATAGTTATATGGGAAATCTATGAAGATCAATGCTTTAAATAAAAAAAAAAAAGTCAGCTGCAACTTCAACAAAATGGTTGATAGTTCTGTGTCTTTGCATTATTTCAAAAACACAGAAAGATATACACTCAAAGATATGTTCTTCATTTTAAAGACTAAATGAGATGAATATGGATGAGCACCAGTACTTCAAGAGTAAGAAACACATATATTGCATCTGAAACCACTAATTTTCAACTTGTTTTTGTTCTGTTTCAGTACACATCCAGAAACATAGATGTATATGGATGGTTATTTTTTTTTTTGCATGTGGAAACAGCAGGAAATACTGGGTTACTGTGGTGCAAGAAGCTGTTCAACTGATTTGCAAATGCAAAAGAAGTATTCTAAAAGAAGCAAGATTAGAAACTAGGGCTAGAAAGGCTAGAGGTGCAGTTTTTAGTGATTTTTTTTTAAACTCTACATTTTATCACTTTTCCATATACTACATCTTGGACACCAATACATTACAAGCAGAAGTGGATGCATCTGGTGTCATGAAATGACGATCAAGACATATTGAATTTCAACTGAAAACTGTATGGAGTAATTTTAAAACAAGAAAATTAAATCTGAAGACTTGTACAAAACAAGAAAAGATAACCATAGGTCAAAGATGGTCAGTCACTTTATAACAAATATGGTAAACAGACATGTAGAAAGCTGGAGGGCTAGAAAGAGCTCTGTGGCAGGAAGGAAGAAAAAACTCTATGAATACCTCTGTTATTATAACAGGATATCCCATTTAATCATATCCCTTGTCACAAAATGCTTTTCAGGAGAGTAATGCAAATAACAATTCACCTATATTATACAAACACTCAGTTTTAATAAACTGTATGTGTCTCTAATGTTTTGGCAAGTTATTATAAATGGGAATAAGTATACCACAGCTTTAGGAAGTATCCAGGCCCATATGACACGCGGAGTACAAAGATGCCTTCTAATTTTGCACTTCTCTCTACCCTTAAGTAATTTCCATCTCAGTTCAAATGAGTCTGATTTTGAGGTTCCCTACAATCTTTTTCCCATTCTGAAATTCTCGTGGAAACTTTCTGCCAGAAACATTACCTTCCCCATGACACTGCTGATCATCTTGCTCCAAGGGCAGTTCTTCCTACCATGTCCTCCCTTGACATTTCGAGAGAAAATTTAGATGACTCTCTTCACAGATTTCAGACTAATTATCCATTCCCCTGTGAAGACAGCATTTATAGTGCCTAAGGAACTCTTAAATTAGGCAATCTGATTTTGAGAACTGAAAAACTTAATGAACAATTAGACATTCACTAAAAAGACCCCATGCATATTACTGCAATACATATTTAGGATTTTCTGACATTTTAAAATCTGGATTTAATAGTTTCTCAATTTAATGCTTTTGTAACAGTAAAGGTGACAAGCCAATAAAAATATTTGGCAAGTCAGTTTTTGCTGGAGTGGAACATACGGAACCCAAGTTAAGACAGATACAACAATCTAACCAAGTCCACGTCTATCATCCTTGAAAGCAAAATTGATTTGTAATTCACCATGGAAAAAGCTACAAAACTGTGGTTTTGTTATAAAATGGGACTGCACATTTCAACCCAATGTATGCAATAGAGTCCAAAAGGAAAGGGAAAAAATAAAATAGCAAAAAAAAAACAAAAAAAACCCAAAAAAACCCCCAACCAAACAAACAAAAAAAAACCCACAAAGAAAAGAACTTAGAGCAAAGAAACTTTGTTTGATTTGGATTTAGTTTATTTCATAAGCAAAAGAATGTAACACATTTAGACTCAGGAGAGCAAAAATTTAGGCATGAAAAAGGAGGAAAAAGAAAGTTCACCTCTTCTTTAAATTGTAAATTGCTACATAGCCACTGTATCTACCTGTAATTGTTTTCAAAGTGCTACCTGCGCAAAGGAATAACTTGGTTCCAGAAAGTTTTTTTAAAGTGTGCCCACAGAAGCCCCAAGCAGGAGACACACTTTTGGACTCCCCTAGCACATTTTCTCCAGAGGAATGTTTTGTCTCTACAAACATGGCAGCAGCAGGGTTCAAAACTGCTGTGTTTCATTTCAGGGTTCCCAGCAGAATACAAAACTACCTCCTTGGTTATCTCATCCAGGATGTTTGTATTTTTCCAAAAGCGTACGCATGTCCATATTGCTCACACTTCCCCCCCCCTTAGTATGTGTCAAACATTGCTAAAGACTGTTTGGCTTGCGTTCAGAACCATTATTAACACAAAGAGGAATGTGGGGTCACCTGCTTCCGGATTATTCAGATTTTTCTCTTCCGTATTTACGTTATTTACACAGGAAAAAAGCAGAAGCACTAAGAATCTGTTTTCTTCTAATTGGGACATGGGACAGACAGTGGAACTCACTACTCTGAAATGTATGGAAGAAGAAATAATGAAAAATTTACTTCAAGGCAACAAAATCACAGTGTGGCATTATAAAATATCAAAAGGACACATATATTATCCCTGGTAAGATTTAGAGAAGTAAAGCAATGAACTGTCTGAAACAGTTTAGTCTGAAAACTATTATTTAAAACTTGAGAAGTTAGTCCAAAAAACACCCAAACAAATGCCTCAGATTTGGTAGTTGCATATTTTCTAGCTAGGTTTAAAGAGAACAGAATGGTCCCTGATATCATTCTGTGTTTTCTATCTTCTGACACAAACCATTGAATGCTGGCAGTGCACAGAACTGAGACTCCCATTCTAGTGAATAAGAATCAAGACAAGGGAGGTTTTATCCCTCTGAAGGAGATATTTAGCATGGATACTTGGAAAATTTTTATTTAAGAATAAAAGCAGTTAAGGTTTACCTAACAAAAAGTGCAGGAAAAACAGAGAAACTTCCAGCTATGCAAACTCAAGGAAACAGCCTGGTATATGACTTCTACTAAGGTCAAACAGGCAAAGCACCTTCTATGACACAGAAGCTGTGGAAAATCCCCAGGAAATAAGAAATCAAAGCAAAACGAATCTCAAAAATAGGCCAATTTTCCCCACTATTAAACTCTAGATCACCATAAGTGCCATTTCCAACATATAACTAACCCAAGCAAACTACTACTTTTTTTCTTAATGTCATTATTTTTATCACGTTTTTATACATTGAGCAGACTTATTTATTTTCTTTTTCTAACGCAGAAAAAAAAATAGAAGAGCGGGTTTTCCACCTATTATATGAGTGCTGTAATCAGATTAATCCACATAGAGGAGAAAAATCCTTTTCCCTAAGACAGACTTATCACAACATAACTCAGTTAAGGGAGCTACTCCAACTACCACACAAGCTCTTCTGTAGACAGCTGTACTGCAAAATAGAAAGAAAGTGCAGGAGGGCTAAAAGCTGGAGGCATACTAGAAATTAGATGCATATTTCTGAATTATCAGAATAACTGACCAATAAAGCAGTGTAACAATCAATGGGTGGGGTAATTTCTTCATCACTGGAATTTTTTTAGGTAACACTAAATCTTTCCCTAAGAAACCATAGTTCAGTTACAATTATCAGAGACTATTTGACTCAGAAATCCAGACCAGATATTCACAAAATATTCACATCATCTAATGAGCCAGGTAATCTCAGGTTCGAAAGGGAAACAACTATAAAGCCAACCAGCAAATCTAAAAACAAAGGAGAGAGATTAAAGCTAGGGTGTGCATGTAGCATATTTCTCAGGCAGAAATAACCCTGATAGAGCAGATCTTTCTGAACTCAAATACAGCCTCTGTTTTCTAACAGTAAAACAAAAAGGCAGTCAATATAACACAGGTAGACCTGGGCTATTGAAATATTTTCCCAGATTACCATAGAATGGAAACAAAGACTGGAGGTTCTATTTTCTGTTCTTAATCCCATGAGCAGGGTAAGGAATATCCCAAATTGGTTACTCATTGGCCTGAATGATTGGAGGAGAGGAGAACTAGAGTGATGCAGGGAATGACTACTTCTGATTTAATGAGGTTTTTTTTAGTATTTCTAGCATGGCTAGAGCTGCCACGGGGCTGACTTCCATCCTAGGACTCAGTAGTAGCTTTATCAATTGATGGCAAGACCAATCTGCTCATGCATGGCAGATATTTGCCCGTGGCAGCTGATTTTCTGAATGTCAAAGATGGCCACCATAAACATGGCATTTGCAGATCTCTCCGTATATGCATCTCTCCAATAATCTAAACCAACACATATATCATCAAAACATTTTAATGTTTTCACATTGATGGTTACTGACAAGTTTGGAGAAAAAAGTGGAAGGGACATGGGTTGTTTTCCAAAAGAACACCATAAGACTGCTCATGTCATCTGTTAGAAGCGGGTAGTTTGGGTTGAAATAACTTTCCTGTACTGAAATACTGCAAAACACTGAGCAGCTGCTGTTGCTCAGAGATTTTCCTACTTTCTACTCATCCACACTTTATTTAATATCTATCTCATCCACACTTTATTTTATATCTATCAAGCAGCAAGTAAAAGTCTTTCTCACAAGCTCGTCCTTGACTGGGTCTGTCTGCCTGAAAGTTTGTCTTTTCCTTCAGCAGTATCAGATGTTACAATAAAAGATGCCACATTTCCCTACAAACCAGAAGCTCTCCTTTCACCATGGAAGCTGAAATATCTGTGGCTGAAAGCACCTTTTTCCCTCTGAAAAAGGCAAATGTTGAGTTCAGAAGGCTGAAAAGAACCAAGTTGTTGTTGAGATCTCATGGAAAAAAACAGCTGAAAAACACTAAGGCTGCAGATGTCAGTTACAGTGGAAGCAAAAGGAAAAAATGAAAGCTGTAACAAATGAAAATATGTTAAAAAGGAACCCAGGCTGACACTTGACTGTCTGCTTTGATTTGTCTGGCCCCAGTTTCTGTGTGCTTTGAGCTGGCTGCCGTCTGGCCCCAGGCGACTCGAGGGTAGGAGCATGCTGCTGGAGGAATGAAGGCCTCTTGATGATACCTTCTCCTCCTCCAAATGCATTTGAAGGGCACAGCATTCTTAGTGCAGATTGAGACACCAGCCCACAAAGGCCTGTTAATCCAGCAACGCCAGGAAATACTGCATATTAACAGCACTGTTTCAGATGCTTTACTTGGACCCAAGCCACACGCATATTAAAATGTGTGAAAAATATGATGTGTAATCAGTGTGATTTTGTGGCCAATTCATCTTCCTGCCCGCTGTACAGGGGGGGACTCGATACCCATCTGGTACGAGTCCGCCTTACTCCCCCTTGTTAAAGGTATGAGGTTGATTCCTAGTGGTGGAACACCTCCCCACCAGTCTGCATCCCACCAGGGACTCCCCCACCAAACTCCCAAAGCAGTCTGAGTCCCACCAGCTTATTCTGTGCAAATGAAGGAAGAGGCGACAGACACCAGGAGTACCATTACAGCCTTATACCTGCCCCTGTAAGCTTTCTTTAGAGGGAGAGTATAGTAACACAGAAAAGAAGACATTCCCCTTTGAACTATGGAGTTTATCAGAAAAACTGTATCAGGCTATTGAGAAAACTTCTGGGGATTCCTGTGAAATATTGAGAGCTGAGAAGCATCACCATTATGGCACTAGGTGGGTCACTAGCTGACTAAATGTTGTCCCTTGTGATGGCTCTACTTTCCTTTAATCCCATCAAATCTGTCAAATTACGCTTTCTGAAAGGAGAAAGAAGTTGTGCCCTTACACAGTCTGACGAGAGTTAATGGTGATGGGAGTGTTGGGAAGAAGAAGGAGAGAGATTTGCATGAGAGTGCTCATGAGTTTATGTCATGTTATGAGACTTTGAGGGCCACAAATATGATCAGAGGGATGGAGCACCTCTCCTATGAAGACAGGCTGTGAGAGTTGGGGCTGTTCAGCTTGAAGAAGAGAAGGATCCGGGGAGACCTTATAGCAGCCTTCCAGTATCTGAAGGGAGCCTACAGGAGAGCTGGAGAGGGAGTCTATTTTAGGGAGTGGAGTGACAGGACGAGGGGTAATGACTTTAAACTGGAAGAGGGGAGATTTAGATCAGATATCATGAACAACTTGTTTACTGTGAGGGTGGTGAGACACTGGAACAGGTTGCCCAGAGAAGTTGTGGATGCCCCATCCCTGGAGGTGTTCAAGACCAGGTGGATGGGGCTTTGAGCAACCTGCTCTAATGGGAGGTGTCCCTGCCCATGGCAGGGGGGTTGGAACACAATGATCTTTAAGGTCCCTTCCAACTCCAACCACTCTATAACTCTGTGATTTTATGTAATTATACATCCTTTGTTGTCCTTTCTGTCAGGTTCTCACACATCGTGTGAAACCTAGCATTTCAGCAACAAAATTTTATTCTGAAGGGTAACACGTGTATTACTCCCCTTTGCTTTAGGTTATGCTTATTTGAGAAGTTTATCCCAACTTTGATGTAAAATTACCAAAGGGAAATGGTGCTGTGTGTGAACATAACAAAGAACAGATTATTAAAGGGTCACTGACATAACTACCCTGATTCATAAAACATGCTGTTGAGCACCACCATGGCATAACTGCCCCATGGAATGGCACAGAGGCCATTGGAATTAAGGACTTATCAGTGCTTTTTTTTTTTTTTAAATTTTCTACATCCAGAGGTTTACAATTTGGCCACAAATTTAGGCAGACAGATTAGTATGGCTGAGCAAACCAGCACCTTCTGAAACATTACTCTGGCTGTGTCATTAAACTGGCCCTTACATGAGAAACCGTTTCAAAGTGACATGGTTTAAGGGACCTCCAATTTAAAGCGTAGGGGGTTGCATCACATGCATCACAGGCGGTGTCTCAGCTGCAAAGTTACCATAAGAGGCATTGCACAGCTTCCTTCAAAAGCATAGAGAATTGCAAAAGGCATCCATTACAAGACTGCAGCTGTACATTCTTATTTATTACCTATACGTGACAGTATGATGCCGAAAATCTGTGGCTTTTTCAGGGCCATTTCCATCCACACGAAGGTGCCTGAGGACAATCGTGTGTTTCATACCCACATGCCAACATTTTAGGTATTATTTGTAAAGTACAGAAAGAAAGCACAAGATTTAGACTACTTTTTGCACTGAGGTGAACTGAAAGTAGCCCCAAAGCTAAGATCTTCTTAATGCCACAAAATGTCGTTTTGAATACAGTCCCCCTCAACAACCAGCTGTTTGCTTTTTTTTAAAACGTATGGTATCCTTACAGAATGAAAACAACTTACTTTGAAAAAACACTTGAGGCAAAGTTTACCATTACTTAGATAAATGTTTGCAGTAAGATTTCTAACTTCCATAAAGTCAAGATGCTTTTCGGTATTTGAAAAAAAAAAAAAAAAAATCCACCTCCTGTACAAGTTCCCTTTTAAAATTACAGACCTGGTCTTCAGAGTTCAGCAGTAAGATTGCTTGCATATGTACAGAATAAGATGTTTTCAATATTACTATAATTTTTTCCCCTGCAACCTTTACAAATTGCATATATTGAAACAATGTCTGAATCTGGCTTTAAGCACCTACCAAAGAATTAACCTGAGTTAATAGTGGCTGAATTACTAATGGGCGTCTGATGCCAAAATTAAAACAAGGCCTACATTACAAAGATTTGTGGTCCTTGTATCTACTGGTACATTGGAGAGAATTCCAATGCCAGGTACCTTTTGACAAAAGCAAAATTTATTTAACATCTATCTTTACAAAAGCATATTTACCATTAAATTATATTTGAAAAGAAAGACAAATTACAAATGCACACATTCATGTCAATACATACAAAGATAAGTAATTAAACCAGTAATTGTTCAGCTCAACAAAAGAAACATCCCAAAAGAAAAAGACGGAAAAACAAATATATCGTGATCAAACTGCATTACTGAAGGCCATTATATTTCTCTTGATAATAATAATGAAGAAATTATTTCAAACACACAAATCCAAACTTGCCTCCTAGGTCCTTAGTATAAACTACTTTACTTACACTAGACCTAAAAGAAATACGTTGATGGAAAGGGAAATTATCTTCAGACATCATAGATGTTTTCCACAGGCTCTAAACTAGTTTATCCATGTTAACACAATTTATAGCAGTTGTATTAAAAAGAAACCAGATTATCCCATTAACTTTTATAAATCTGATATATAAAATATTTAACTGGTTAAATTGACAATTCAGCAAACTGAAATCACAGTTCACAAACAGGTTTAATGGTGAAACAGTGGTAGAATCTGCAGCTACAAGTTGCACTGAACAGGATATCGCACTTACAAAATGCTCTCATAAAACAAATAAAGCCAGTTATCAGGTGCTGCACCACAAACCACACAGCTGATGGGAAACAAAATCTAGTCATGTTCCAATTATTCCCAAATATTTCTTTTTTTCACGTGGTTTAGTTCATAAATGCTAAGCACTTGTTCTAAACTTAAATTTAAAAATTAGTGATAGATTTCTTAATATTTGACTAATCTATACAAGGAACATGTTGATTTAAATTCAAGCAACATAGTATATTGGCCATAAAAACTACCCTCCGTATTTGACTTAAAGGTGGCACATTGCTGTCCGAAAACACCATCTGAAAACCACACTGTTAGGAATTGGGCAGACTGACTGCAGAAAATAAACAAAATAAGTAAAAGACCCTTATTCATTCTGGATTAAATTCACCTCTGTGCAGAGTGCTGGCACAGGACTTGTGTACTTCTTATGTCTCACTTAAGTCCCATTTTAGGAATAAGAGCTCATGAATTCATGCTGTCACAAATATTTCTTGGACTCAATAAACTATGTCTTTCGTCCTCCAAGCATGTGAATTTCTGTCTTTCCTGCAGTACCGACCCTGATGGAAAACCAGTAAATAATTCCGAACTACCATAGTTACATCCCTGATTTTCCATGAGCATATGCACATGTTTCAGACACTTTTTGGATTATTTATTACTACTGTATTGTTCTTTAATTTTCTCCTTGTTGGAGACTATTAATGGAATATTGAGCAACCTCCAATTTTATTTTATTTTTTTTATTCATTTTAGCTTTCTATTCTTCTAGGAAGACAAATTAGATCTATTGTAACATGACAAAGTGAAAATAAATGAAAGTTTCTATTTTAGAATTCATCCAGGAGTTTACTCCTGCTACAAAAAATACTTCTTTTTCCACTATTTTCCTATTGAGATGCAGAATTCAGGGACATGCCAAAAATTTTTCCAGTCGGAAGCACTCTGTCCAAATGCCTTCCAAAGGGCATGTTCCCCAAAATTTTGGCTTTCCATGGAACAGTGCATCTTAGATGATTTAGAAGAGTATGCCGCAACTAAATGGAAAGAAAATATTGTTGTTTTGCTCTGGTTCAGCTCTAGTACATTGAAAGGAGACCTCAATGTCCAGCTTGAAACCATTCTGAGATCCCACCAAGCTCCACTTCCCAGCATCCAGTGAAGCAGCTTGAACTGCTCTTTTCAAATGAGGTACAGCTGCATCTCCTGTGACACAGCACATGGAGCCACGGCATCAGCACCATGCTCATGCACGGGCAGAAGATGCAGCTGGTAAGATGAAGTGATTTGGGAGCAGGGGGGAGGCAGCAAAACACGTGCAGTGAAGGCTGGCCTTGGCAGTGCTGCCAGTGAGCCGTACCAGTGCAGTGTGGATGTTCCTAGCAAGGAAACAGTGTCTTATCCTAGGTGCAGAAAATTAAATTTCACCTATACTTGTGATCACACCACACAAGTTGTCTTCTTTCTGGGTCTCTGGCTAGGAGAGGCCACCCATTTCTAACTCATTTGGTCTAGAAGGTAACTTTCATTTCATTATTAATGAACAAACACTGAGCAAAGTATCATAGTCTGTGTAGAAATATCAAGAAAAACTAAAAACTACCCATGAAACTGCAATGCCTGCTACTGTAAGAGACAAAAAACCCTTTCCCCAACACCTGCAATTAGACGTGGTACTTCATACGTGCTAGAAGCAGACTTAATATAGCTTGACAACCTGCCACACTGGGATGATATCCTCTAACCCCACTAATCATGCCTGCTCCTACTGATGGTTGTTGGTGACTTCTCAGTACCGGTAGCAGGTACTTGACTCAAAAAATGCACAGGCTAATCTGCAATAATGTTGCTTGTGTGCTGCATCTCATCTAACCAGTTTCATTGAAGCAGAAACCTGTCTTGCGATTCCTGAACACTGCCAGTTGCACCTGGAAAGCAATAAAACCCAAACCAAAACACTAAATAAAAACAAAACAGGGGAAAAACAACCAAAAAAAAAAAAGGAAGAAAAGGAAGAAGATTTTTATTAAATTTTCCCGATTAGGAGTATAAAGGCCACTGAGAAAAGCATTTCCGCCAGAGTAAAGATGATGCTATATTTGGGGTTTTCCTCAGACTGACAGCTGCTAGACATAAGGAAGTACACTAATCCCTGAGAGTGTTTCCATTTTGTGATATCTCCATTGAAATCTCTGAGATACTGAACAACTAATACAGAAAAAAAGCGTTTATTTTATGATCTGGGAGAAGATGAAAGATGGCAGTTTGGAATGCTTAGCAACAGTTGCAGCAAAGATTTGCAATACATATGAATAAATTGTTCCCATTAAAATGTTTACCCTTCACCCAGAATACTGCTCAGTATAGGCAACCTCAAAATATTAAAGAAATTATCTTCATTGTTTGAACTATGTTACTGTTGATGCACTGCCCAACTGTACAAAACTGTATTTCATTTGGCAAGATTTACAGTGAAATAAAACCTTTTCAAAGAGCATTCCCTTGAAATCGTCTCTGTGTTACATAGATGAAATAAATTCTTTCATTCCAAAGATAGCCAAGAACACAGTTCTCGCAGGTTTTAGACAGATGACCTACTGAAGGACAATTAAGAGCATACACTGAGACACTGCTCTGCGTAACACATAGGGGAAGTAGCTCTAAGGACTTCCCTAAGCTAACGGCTGCAAATAACTGCTTGTGACATCTGTCCTCAAAATCTCAGAAAGTGTATAGGAAGAAAATGTATGTCATCTGGACTAAAGCATACAATTGGCAATGAAAGAGTATTGCTCCCATGTACACAACACGAGTTAGAAAAAAGGTTATCAAAAGCAATGAAGGGGAAAGAATGAAAAAACAGACCCCAAAATAAGAGAACACAGTTGGAGGGAAAAGATAGTTATGGAAACAGATAAACAATAAAAGAAACCTTAAAACACTTATTTTCCTGAAGTTACCTTTCTCAGCTAGGTTTTTCTCCTAAGTACATTTCTATGTTATCTATAAGCAATCAAGATATCTTTTGGACACAAATCCCAGAATCAGTGACACCAGTAAAACTCTTCTTGACTTCAAGAAGTTCAGCATTTTGGGCCTCATCAGCAGTGCCCCATATTGACTTGGAAGCACTTTTGGTACTGAGCAACAAGAACAAAACAGCAAACCAAAATGCCAGAAGTCCTTAATTTCTGCTGCAGTGAAGGTCATCAATGTGAGCTGGCCTCTAGGAGAGGCCAAAATTCCTGTTAAACTTCTGGCATTCCTTCCATGATTTTAAACAAATTGCATCCTCCTCTGCTGCTGCTTTATATTTTACATATGAACCTATGCAACTTCAAATGTTAGCCATATTTTCTAGCGTTTGACTACTCAATAGTGAAGAGAGCTGTGGCATACTCCTGTGAACTGAGCCCAGGGCTCAGGCAGGCGTATTCCCCAGGCCTGGCAAAAAAAAAGCAGGCCAATGGGTAGCCTTGTATGGCTTTCTCTTCAACACATCACTGCTCATCTCTTTCTCCTTCTGCAGCTTCCCACCAAACTGTTCTTAACCATTCATGGGAAAAATGGCTCCCCACTGGCTCCTGCTGCTAAGAAATCTTTACATAAGCAACCAGGCCTATCTACTTCTGCCTTTAAATCCTTCACTAAATGAGGTAGTGACAAAATCACCATTTCAAAAGGACTGAAATCCTGACCGCTGAAGTACTGCTATGGTCCTCACGTCATCCTAATACTCTTTTTATTCTAGCTGAGAAATGTGTTCCTCAGTGTTCACTTTCTGGTCAGTAAGAGTGTCTCGGTTTCCTCATGGACACCACTTGGCTTGGCACTGGTGGAAGGATTCCTCTTGTTTGCATCTCCTAGCTTTTCCATTCATAGGAAGTATCTGCAGAGATGACACACTGAGATGACAGTGTCACTTCCATCTACAAGTGATCTTTTTATTATAACTTCACCCACCGGATACACTTCTTCTGAAATGATGGAAAGAGTAGAGGACACTTCTATGTGGAAATACTGCCATATTTTCTTAGATAATCAGTCAAGTCTTCCACATCTCCCATGCATTTTGCTCACGACATAGCAATAAAATTTTCTCCCTTTATGACTTAAATAAGAACAAAAATACGGAATATTGACTAAACACCTGAACACTGATAGTAAAACATGCCTTTACAGAACAAAAAACAAATTACCTCAGTCCTCAAATTGCAGGTAAGTGATGAGAAGATGCAGAGCAAAGAGCTTTAAAGACTGCTAGATGCCTTTTTGTTAATACTGCCACTAGCATTTAGATAAAAATCACACACACATCATCCCTGTGCCACCATATGCCAAGCCTGACTGACAACAGCACCATACCAGTACAGCATTTCTACTTATTATCATGTTTAGCCAGACTACAGAAAATCATTCTCTATTATGACACTGATTAAATTATTAGACATCCTGATACCACTGAAATGCCAGAAGGATCAATCTGAGGTTTCTTTTATGAGAGGAGATTCTTAGAGCCAACCTGAAAACAACGAACTGATGATAGTAACAGCTGGTAGGAAAGAGGAGTACTCTAGTTGAACGAGGAGAATCAAAACCGCATGCTATCATATAACATTGCTTAATCTCTATGTCACAAAAGACCATTTTAGCCATCAACAGTAATCCTTAAAACCCAGGAAGAATGCAGCTTTGTTTCTGGTTGTTTGAACTGACTCAAGCAATTTAACTTTAACCCAGCTTCTCAAATGACTTTATCCATCTAACTTTAATCTCATAATAGTAGTCAAGAGGGACAGAAAATTAAGATAAAAATATAACATTTGAACATAAAATATAGTTCTGCTTTCAAAACCCTCCTGGCAAGATTTCAACCAAACTTTGCCCATGTCCAGCTTTTATTCATAACAAGCAACAGCGCAGCCCTGTCAGCAGTTTAAAAACTGTGCTAATTATGGAAAAAGGAGCTCTCAACTCTTTCCTAAAAAGAGCTGCTTCTGAATTAACATAGTTATCTCCCCCTTCCACATCCCCTCTCTTCTCCCTAATGTAAAAAGTCCTCATAAAATAAATTGCAGTATGAACCCAACTGGGAGGAAGGCTTTCTTCAGAACCCAAAACAAACAGAACTGAATGGGTTTGGAGGTTTTTATTGGGTTTCAACAAATCAGAAGCAATTTTGTTTTTACTTAAGGAAATAAAAGCTGTTCATTCCAAAACAGACATTTAGGATGAAATTCACTCTAGCACTGAAGGTCAGTGGAAGATGTATCCTCTACTTAGGTCCCACTTAAACCTTCAAAACATGAAATAAGAGGCACAGAGACCCTTAGGTCCTCCTGTTCTTAGACCCAAAAAAAATTAGTGAAGCAAGATGAAGAATCACTTGTTGGCTTTCAAGGGATGGAATTGATCCATAGCTCTCATGCTCTCATATTATAGGATCACCTGAGACCACTAAGGAGACTGAGATCTAGCCAAGTCTCTGTCCTTCCCCCATGTTTTTAATTGATGGCTTTTTTTCTTATTTAAATTGAACTTAATGTCTAGCTACATATAACCTCTACCACTGCTTTTCATCTGTGGTCACGTTGCAGAACACTTTTTAACAGAGAGATATCTTGGAGCCACCTATCATGGAGCCATTCAATTCCAACACACATCTTTCCTTGGAAACTTTTTGGTTGCATCAAAAAGAGTATTAGAATGGTGTGAGAGGTGGCAGATGAAAATGCATGTGTGTTAATGTGGAGTGACACTTCAAGGTTACGACCCATCCTTCTTTCTTGCATCCATAATCTTTAATTTCTATTTCCTGGTTATGGGATTTTACTTCAGCACACATATTATTGTTTACAGACCTACCACTCCTATCTTTGTCCTCTCCTGACTTTTCCAAAAACGTGTGACTACGGTTAACTCCACTGCAGTAGCCCTAATACTGAAGAATTTGACCGGGAGCAAAGAAATACTCATTCTTTAAAATGTAATTTCCCCAAATGCTTTTGGAATTTAAAGTATTATGAACAGAACCACAAGAGCTTTGAACACTGTTACTTTGCTAGCAAGCAAGGACTCTATATTGTCCACCTGGAAGTACTGCTTCAACTGCTGTGTAGCATACGGGAGGCCACCTCAAGAAACCACAGATCACAGAATGAATAACCCTCATCTGCAGCAACTACACTCTGTCACATAAAACTTTCAAAGTATAAAGTCCTCTGAACAACAGATAACCTAAGTAATATACAAAAACTATATCACACCTTCCATTTAAAAAGAAGGCTCTTTAAGCATACTAAAATAGTTGCCACAAATCCACTGTGAGATGAACCTCAGGCGTAAAACCTGTCTCTTCTGAAGGACAACTTCTCACCGTTTTTGCCCAAGGAGTATTATTTCCCATTCTATAGAGTGGGGAAACAAGCATGTAAGCTTTAAGCTAGTCAAGAAATTAGCTCAGAAATCAATAATTCAGTTTTCCATCTGTTCTATCACCACTGGACTAAACTAAGTATCTTTCTCAACAGACCATCTATGACAACAAATTATTGCCCATCGATAACAATGAGCCAGAAAAAATACACAATTAGCCAACTGAATAATTACAGGTTTTATTTTGTATACTTAAAATCTTAAGGAAAAAAGAAAAGACAATTACATTTTTCCCCACTTTCAACTACTGCCCCTAAAACCAAAATAAATACACTCAAAAACCTATGAAAAACAAAGCAAGGATTTGTGAAGGGCCAAGAAAAACAAAAAACTTCATATAAAAATTGAGTTTACACAGAGATGCTGGAGAGCCACATCATTTACTTTTCCACATCCTCATCCTACAAGTCTTTGTACACTCACTCACATACATAGTCCCAGTGATCCTCCAGAGAATTTCTTGATATTGCTTTCCTTAGCTCTTTTCCAAGAACAGGAATTACTTCTGCTTCATAGTTCAAGTGTGCATACTCTAGCAGCCTAAAACCCACTTGCAAATCCATTAAACCCAATGAGACTCTTCACTTGCATTAAGGTAAGCTTATGTATAAATATACGCAGAATCAGGACCCTCTAACAGATTTATATTGTCTTAAGTCAGGCAGGACGTCATGGTTTATGTAATAGCTTTTTATATCATTTTTTTCCTTAGTAAGAAGTTCTGGAACAATACCAGTTCCTTATTTTTCAGTATTGTTTTTGATCTTAGGTCCTTCCTGTGGTGCTGGAGGGCTTTTCGGTTCCTGACATAGACAGATCTTTGTTCAGAACACCTAATATTTTTCTGTAATGGTATAGAAATAGCTTCCTCTTCACATTTCTAGCTTTTCAGGAGGAATCCTGGCAATTCTAGCTTGATAATGTATCCTCAGTGATGTAGATACAGATGCTGTATGCCCACTGCTTTTCCTTGTAGCCAAAATATTGACTAAATTCATCCTTTAGCTACCACAGTAGTGACAGATAATTATATTTCCATTTTCAGTGGTGCAAAACTGGAGTCACTCTACTACATACTTTGATATTTACGTCACATTCATCATTATGCAAATACAAGAAACAAACACTGTGCTGGAAGGCACTGAAATCTTCCTTTCAAAAAAGTCTATGGCAGCTTTAAGTGATCCAGTGATCCTTTTATGAGTTAACATATTTGGCAATACAAAGGATCTCTTGTAGAACTTGGTGTTGCAACAGCTTGCCACTCCCAGTACCTTAACTACATCTCTCAGTTATCTGCATATCTCATTTGCCTCTGGGTCATGCTGCACTCCAACTTCATATAGAAAACCAATTAGATAAAGGTTTCAAATGTATTTTGGCATCTAATTCCCACAAAAAAGTACTAGAAGCTCACAATTTAAATGCAGTTTAAAATTTATCCCATAGGAATCCACTGGATACACACAGGATGAGGCATGTATCCATCCTCAGGGATGGACAGTTAGATGGCAGGGACATTGATGCAGACTCAGAAGTGTAAAGTGCGCTAAAATCCCAATGACCAAATCTGTTAAGGTACTTAAGCACCTAACTCCCACTGATGTAAACAGGAGTGAGTCAACTCTGTAATTTTGAATATCTGGATTTAATCCCAGTTTTGAAGTCACTTGTGTCTAGTTTTTAAAGACATTTCTTGCCTAATATGCCGGTAATTGCTTAAGGGTTATTTCATAAGCGTCCGTATACTGACTTTCAAAGAAAAATTCTGTGAACTCCTATTTGCTTGATTAGACATTGTGAAAACCTAGCCTTGATTTGTAAATTGGGGCTTTAGATATACTAATTAAACCCCAAATCCCCAAAACATTAAGGCATGTAGCTGGGATTGAAGGGAAGGAAGCAGAAGGCCCTGACAATTGTGAGGATCTTGTCTGTAGGGATTTGTGAAAGTTTAATAGGTTTTATCGATTTTTCCAAACAGTTAAGTACAATCTGTGATTTCATATTTGCAATTTAGCATATTTTTTTTTAACTTATGGTCTTCACTGACCGCCCCTGAAGTTGTTTTAACATTCCAACTAAGGAGAACTGGATTTGATTTTTAGAGAGTGAGAGAACTAAGGAAGAGTTTTATATTACTAAATAACTGTTTGAAGGAATGATTGCAGCAGGCAGAATTTACGCATTCAAACATAACCACCAATATGTTCTTAGTGAAAACATTTAAGACATCAATTAATATTCACAGTTCTGGAAGCCATTCATTTCTATAAATTGATTGTTCTTGGCAATCAAGGACTTTGTATGTGCCAAGGAAATTAAAAAAAAACCCAACAAATTAAAGCCAACATACAGCAGCATTATGTCAAGACTGATTTTAAAAAGAGAGATAATGAGATATCTTTGTACTGTGTTTTTTGATAGGATTTTTAATTAATTTTTATATATATATTTCATTCAACACACAAACTTTTTAAAACCCAACTCATTTATCATCATTGCCTGTTTCTGCAGTCCTCTTCCCACTTTAGAGGTGTGGAACTTGGGCACAGAGAAAATTGTTTCCCTGAAATCAAACACAATTCCTTACGGCAGGACCAGAAACTTCAAAGGCCTGAAGTTTATTTCATGATCTTTATCACAGGATCATTGCTGGTTTCTCTATTTCATTTAAGATGAGATGTTCAAATCACCTCAACATTTTGGGCTTTCAATTGGATTCGTAACCCCAGTCACTAAGAAATTTGATAATTCCCATGCATAATTTACAATAATATTGTGCTACTCCTTCTTAAACAATAATGAAGTTTCTAGTAATACAGTAATACTTGATGTTCGACTTCTGGGGTCAAAGCTTTCTGAATGCACTATACAATGACTTCTTTTAATAAGGAGAAACACTGTGGACTCATTGGAGCTTTTAGTAGAAAGTAAGTAAAAAAAAATCAGCATCCTTTTATAGTTCTTACAGTACCTCTAAGAAAGTCCAATACCACCACTGTCTGACATGGAGAGATGAATCTACTCCCCATGACTATATTTACATTAAAATATTTCATAAAGT
Source organism: Pedionomus torquatus (assembly GCA_013398155.1). Classification (NCBI taxonomy): domain Eukaryota; kingdom Metazoa; phylum Chordata; class Aves; order Charadriiformes; family Pedionomidae; genus Pedionomus; species Pedionomus torquatus. The sequence continues at coordinate 509,595 of VZRU01005400.1, read as the reverse complement.
AATAATTTTAAAGAGTCGACTACTTCATATAATGTGCATTCTGCTTAGGAAGGAAACACTTCAGAAAAATATAACTGCCAATAGCACCACTGTTCCTAGAGCAACATAAAATGTTTGGAATTGCCCTGATACACACACACTTTCAATCCTTGAGTTCCAATACCTTTTTATCAATAGATGTTACAAACACTCGGCCAGCACAGGCTGCTTCAAGATGGTACCACATCAGATCTACACTGGAGACCAGTGGTGTTTCTGCCAAAGAAACTGAACCAAATGGTAACGACACTGGGAAATTTTTGCCAACTCTTACTAAAAAGTATTGGACTACTAAGAGGTTTTAATAACCAAGAAATGAAAATGCTTTTAAATGTGCTGTAATTGGGTGCTGCTATGTTAATCCTCTTGAAAAGCAGCAAGTATCACCCAGCAGTTTGATGTTAAACATTTCAGGATGATTGTTGCTATCCTGTAGTGGGAAAAACAGAATGGAATTGAAGGATCGGAGCCTTCTTTCAGAGGAGCAGACTGGAAATTAAAAAACATATCCTGAAAAACAGTTCCTGTCCTGCCCACCCACTCACCCTAATAGCTCTGTTCCCAGCAGTCTGCTTTTGGCAAGAAAGTCCCCTCCTGTAAAACTGCCATTCACTCCCATTCAAACAATAAAACAAGTGAAAATTGTTTTGTCTGCCTTTTAGAATTTTCTTGCTATTTATTTCAACCTGAGACATCACCTCAGTGAAGTAGTATTTTATATCAAGGTTCTTTCTTTTACAGGTAATCATGGAAATAATACCCATGAAAGAGTCAAAAGGACTCTGAATTACTTTTCCAATTCCATGTGATGTTCCCACTACTCTCAAAAGCAGCAGGATAAGTCTTTATGTGTATGGAAGTATAGCATTGTCCAAAATGCATGATCATCTTCATACTTGTCTGATAAGATAATCCACTTCTGTGTAAAATGCAAGATATTGGTTTTTGATAGGACAGCAACTACCTCATGGGATAAGAATGGAGTCTTTTCTGGCATGTCCCATAAATGTTTTTAATATTTATTGTTTTTCATAATTATGATGCCAAAACCTGATAGAGATTTAAGGTAGGACTTCAGCAATTGCCCATCAATGAAAAACTCTACCTAAACGTCTGATCAATGGCTGTTGACAGAGTAGTTGACAGAGTAAAGTGAAAAATAAATGCTTTACTCATCTACATAATCACAGTTAGTCAAAATAATTTTCCTAACACATATGAACTTACCCTGCAATGCTTGAATATAACTTCATGAAAAAAAAGATTTTTAAATGCTACATACCTTAGTTAATAATTTTACACAGGAGAATCCTTATGGCTTTAGCAGAGTTCAAGAGTCTAGAAGGCTCCACTGCTCAGTTCACTATAAAAATGATTGTGTGAATCAATTTCTGACACCTGGTTTATTTAGGCGGTTCTTACACTCCAGGTTTAAGAAAGCAACCCCCAGAGAAATAAGTGTGTCCAAAACTAAGAAAACCTATAATTACTTCTGTGCCCTCAGCTGTATCAGAATGCATCTCCTGCAGGTTTAAAATTCATGAGAAGAAAAAAGATCAGAAGAATGATCTGCAGCCTGAAGTCATTTCTCAGCTGGGAATTTCCTGGATATTTGTGCTACTCCATGCACATTAAAATAACAAAAATATCTGTATATGTATATCTATGGATGCAGAAGGCTCTGAGCACTGCTTACACGCAAAAGGGAGTTACATAAACTCCTGAATATTGCTGAAGTTTAAATCAAATAACACCCATTACAAACTAGTCTCTTCAGGTAGGTATAATCCCATGGGTAAAGCTTAAGCCTATGTAGGGAAATTCCTATTATTTCCTACCCTAACCTGAACCTTCCTAGCCCTGTGACTCACATTTCACCTTGTGAACACATGCTATGGCTGCCAGTAGGTCCAGCAGGAATACTCTGATGGGAGGACAGGAAGGATGGTCCAGCTTTATGCCTTCCATTCAATTATCAAGAAAAATTTTAAGTGCAATATTTAATAGAAGTCTGTATTTAATAATGTAAGAATGTTATGGCCAGGTGCTCTGCAACAGAGTATTTATAGCAGCTTGTGCAAGTTGGTGCCCAGGACAAATTTCCAGGGATTTGAGATTCTGTTTTCCAAAATGTCTCATTCAGGTTTTACCCTCTTCATTGTCTCTCTCTTCAATTTCCATCTTGCAAACCCCCACAAGAATGTTGGTTTAGAAGTGCTAAAAGTCTGCTTTAATATATGACTATACCACCATGTACGGCTGAACTGGGAAAGAGAAGTCACACAAACAGAAGAGATGGAATTGTACTCAGAAGAACATGAGATTTCATTCTGTTTGTTAGTGAAACTAATACAGCTACATAAGGGTCACAGTAGAGGATGAGGAATAGTACTTCCCACCAGATCCCCCTCCTCACTACATGATATACTACTTTATCTAATTGTCATTTTCAAACCTCATGTGAACCCTCTACTCAAATTTCTTCGGTGTTGATACACAGATTGAGCTTGGATTGATCCCACTACTCTAAATCATGCACAAACACAGTCAAAACTGTGCACAAACACAGCCAAAACAACTTGCTTGAGGTGGCTGGATCATCTAGGTAGAGCACACTGCACATGATTTCCACAAGAGGCTTCTACACAATTATATGTACCTACCTTTTATTTGTGCTTTTAAAAATCTTCACTCTAGTTGCAAAAACCTTCAGGCAAGCTCAATTTGCTTCACACTTAAAATCTTATAGCCCAGGACAAACATTGGGACTTAAAAAATATCTCAAACATTTGTTTTCTTTAAAGAGATATATATGTGCAGAGACATATATATTGGAAAAATCTCTAGCAACGACACTTGCCATGATGTGTCACTGAAATTTCAACATTAAATGCTCTTATGTCCCTACACCCAAAAAAACAATGCAAAACAAAACAAAAATTCTTCCATGTTTTGTGATTTATCATTAGCAAGAGACTGGAAGAAATATTTTTCTTTCCCAACTAAAAATATAAAAGAGATAGTTCACTTGGCTGTGTTTATATGCTGCTGACAAAACACACAGAATATGTAGATAGGATAATGCACTGCTCAGTTTGTGTTACTTGATGGAAGACGTGGTGGATAACTTGTTTATGGATAACCTCTACTGTGAAATTCTTTTCCTGCTGTTTAGTGTGGCCAGATCTGCAATATTTTTCATTTAGAGAAAATTTTATGAGCCAAGAGACATGTCAGCTGTGGAAAGGATACTTGCAGCATCTAGAGATGGAGAACTGCAGACAAATAAATCATGCTGATAAACACTGGAAACAAAATTGTAACAAGAGGCCTCAGCGAGATCCTCATATCCTTTCACCATATCATTGGTTTTCATGGTTAAATGGCAAAATGTGACCCAATACTCTAGGGAGACTTAGATTCCAACATATTTCAGTAGTTTTTATTTGATCAAAAGAAAAGGGAATGAAAAAGAAGAAAGGGGATCAGAAAGGGAAGGAAAGGATCAAACTCTCAATTCAATCCCCTGCACATAATCATTCCCTTATCAAATGGCAGGGCTGTGCAAATTATGTGCAGTTCTTCTAGTATGTTTTGGCAGTTTTCTTCACTTTTGCATATAGAAAACATTTAGTTTTCACAGTATTAAAAAACTGAACTGCAATATTAATTCAAACGTGAATCACATAAGAGAGCCAAGGTTTTAAGAAAGTGAGACTAACCATTTTTTGCAGCAAGAGACATCAGCACAAATCGAGTAGAAAATTTTGTGCATTTATTTCAGAAATTATCTTTCACTGTAAGGATAAAGCATCTAAGAATGTTTTCAAGGGCACCTGGAGATGTAATTGCCTGTAGATTTGTATTTACTAATTTACTGTGCTAATGTTGTGCTGATGTGTTGTGCCTTTGCACTAGCAACCATATATTCTCAGCAAGAATGCCGGGAGTAAGAAACAAATGGTTTAATCTGAAGAACAGTGAATTGAGGGATTGCAACAGCAAATGTAAAAGAGTGCAAAATGGCATAGCGCAATCAGAAAGAAAAGTCTCCGACAACAGTCCAGCATGTGATGCTTTAGATCTTTTAGAAATTCTGATTGACAGAACTTGAGCACTCTTAGAAAATCAAGCTTTTTATTACCAAGAGCATTAAGAAATTTGGCTGATGAAGACATTTTGATCTTGTGATACTATGCCTGGAACCATCCGTCTGTCCTTTTTCTAACAAAAAAAATGTTGAATGTGCTCAGCACAAAGTCGTGTGACAGAATTCTCACGATGAAGTCTGGGGAAAGGGGAATAAAGAAGTCACCATAATGAATGTGACATAGTGTGAGGGCTGAGCATGACAGGATCCTAACGAAGGCTAAAGCAAAGGAGGACACAATATAAACACAATCTAGTTGGTTTTGGATGAGAGCCCAGTGATGTAGGCAAGGAGAAAGGAATGTGTCTCAGTGAAAAAAAAGTCTATGGCCAAGGCCATCACAGCTGCACTCCTGTTCCGCAACTAAGCCTTGAGAACAGCATAAAAACAAAAGTTCATTTTATATAGCTGAAGATCATCCTGGATGGGATTAAGAGAAAAAAAAATAATCAAGGAACTCAAAAGCAACAAAGCAGACATCTAATACATTGGGGAGTTCACTGGACTTCAGCATCATCTGACTTGTGCTTAAAGTTTTATGCTCTTTATCTTTTTAATTGAACCCTATTAAGGAAAATTCCATTTTCTTATTCTCGTAGGTGATGATGGAAATGCCTAGTAATATAATATGGCTATCAGAAATCTGCTATCTAGGTCATATATGGAAAGCTTACAGAAACAGATAGGTCAAAAAAGGAAATTATTTAATAAGTTACTCCACACAGCCATGGCTTGTATGTGGTTGTTGCAATGAACTATACATGGCAATCGTGAAGAAATCAAAGTGACAAACCATTTGTAGGCCTTTTTGTTGGGAAAAAAATCTAAGTTATTACTTCATATGTGTAACTCTATACCTGACATTAAAATTAACATTACTCTCTATCTTAACATTACAATAATAACACTCTGTATTAGTACTCTTTTGTTGCTGGGTATCATTAAAAAAATTAGCCATTTCAGTATTTTGTGATGCAGGTAATAAAACATCGCTTTTACAGATGAAAACCCCAAAGCAACAAAAATTACTGATACCAAACATGAGACTTCCAGAGCCAGACTTCTAATTAAGAGAGTGCTGCCTTCTGGGTCTCTTTTCCTCAGGCTTTTCAGGCACGCTCCTCTCGCTTGCAGTGCAAGGAAATGAGAATTTTGAACCGTATGCCTGTATTTTTTATCACCCTGATTTAAACACTGGAAAATCATACCCTGCATGTCCTAAGCACTATTTAGCTGTGTTCTTACTTAAATGGGAGACCTCTTTCCTTTATTCATAGTGCAGAGTGCAGATCACTGAATATTTTGATAAAAAGTGGAAAATATTGGTACAATCCAAAATGAAGTTTTGCTTTCCCAACAATCCAGTCCTGCTGTTAAATGTCCAGACATTAAATTTTGTACAGCTACCACTAGGATCTCTTGTGTGTTCTGCTCTGAAAATGTCAGAAAATCACTAGCTCAAAGTGTCGGTGGGAATGAGGTTTGAATGACTTTCATCATCGAACATCACAACAGCAAGAATACAGAGACACCTCCAGACCCATATTTACATGTCAAGGCTAAATAGCTGAGTACTTCATCTATCTGTTAGGGTGGTTTAGGTCAGTTGTTCATATTGTTTGACTGAAATGCCTTTTTTATTTACAAAATACAGGACCATCTGCCTTAAATCCCAAGCAGAGTCTATTCATTACCATCGGAACAGAGCTGCTCTAACGAATAGAAAGGTATGATCTCTGTGCTTTTTCTGCCTGTCTGAAGGCAGAAATAGCCACATTTTCCACTTCAGATCTAGTAAGGGAAAGGAGGGAGAAGAAACTATGACAAAGCAGCGTGGACTGCAGAACTCAAGCCTCTGTTCTCCACACCCCATTCATGCTAAGATACAGATACCACTTTAGAGCCCAAACATAGCAACTTACCCCTGTGCTGCTAAGAAAAATATGAGGTAAAAAACCAGCCTTGGGCTGTCTGTAACTTGTTGCTACTTCCCCCCAGGACGAAAATGATCAAAGAAAAGGAAGAAAGAGAAAGGTAGGAGACTATCTTGTAATACTCTACAACACAATGGACAGCCCATGAACTCATACTGGCTTCAGTAGTGGTGAAGGGCTATGAAAAGCCAAAGGATGCTGCTTTCTCAGTCTGTTGTCAGAGGAACTTTAGCAGATGTGGTCTGAGATTGCAGTGACTTCCACTGCAAACAGACTACACAGCCATGACCAGATAAGAGGTCCCCAACTGCCCTCAGGAGGTAAGTAAACTCAGTTTCATCCACAGAAATTTTGTATATTTTTTTCACAGACCGCTTTGGGTATCATTAGCTAAGGCTGAATAAGGTAAAACACTATGTATTAATTTCCTTTCTCTCCAGGACAAATAAATAAATTATATTTGCAACACAAGGTAAAACACAGGGAGCTTTTGTGCTTCCAAGTCTGTGTGTAACCCACTCACTCTTGCAAATCTCCCATGTTTCACACTGATTTGGCATTTCAAGTTTGTTCTTAGAAGGAAGGAAAGAAGAGGAAAAAGAGCAAAAGGAACCTCCTTAACTGCTGTCATTTTAATCTAATGAAAAGTTTATGTCAGAACTTGTTGTTACCATTGCTACTGGGCAGACTCATGTGCAATTATGTTTTAGCAACTGGAACTGAGTTTTTCCCACTTTCACATATTTCCATATTGCTCATAGATAAAAAAGTCACTCAGATTAGGAAAAACAGCAAGGAAAAGTTTGTACTCCTCTCTGATGGAACACCCTTTTCAAAATAAACTGCTGGTTCCCCAGCTTTTAACTTTTATATTCCTGATGACAGACACCCCAGAATAAGATGGACTGACACCAGTAAATGTCCAACCATCAGGTAAACATTTTCGCCTCATTCCTTATCTCTCCCCTTCCCAATAGAGGAAAAGCAGAAAAGCTCACGCCACACACAGAACCCTTGCTCAATCTCAGCCGAAGGAGTTACCTCCTAGCTTTTCTGTCAGAATGGATTTTGTTTCATGTTTTACACCAGAGGGAGACACTATGCCAAGTTTAAATTAAGAACAAAAGTCCAAGTAATGGTGCATCACTTGTGGCTTTGGCAGTGGTAAAAAAGATAGCCTCAAAGAAAACATACCTTTTATGGAAACCAAATATAGACCACAACTGGCAAAGAGAAATCTGCATGGACAAACAAAACTGCTGGATAAACAAATCAAAATTACACAGGAAGCCGACACCCATTCTTTACAGTGGAAAACCAAAGATAAAAATGAGTCATATATTTTATATTTTTGAACAAGGCAAACTTCCATCTGTCTGGCAGTATATGATTTATATTCTCAAAGAAGTCTAATATTTCCAATATTACCCCTAAATAACCAACCAAATAATCAAGCAGAAGGATCATTTAAAATAGTTGATGTCATGGAATAGCTGCTTTGTGAATAGTAGGAAAATGACTGGTCTTGAGCTGCAATAGGCATTTTAGATTGAGTGATTAGAATATATGTAAGTGAGTGAGAAAGGGAGGGAGAGAGGGAGGAATCAAAGAACGCAGAAAGGAGACGAGGAAAGAGGAGAGAGGAAGAAAAGAAAAGAAAGAAAGGAAGGAAAGAAGCAAGAAAAACTAAAAAGAGGGAGAGTAAGAGAAAGAAAAAGGAAAAATTTCTAATATACTCCAAGTATGACAGATAATGAGTTTCTTCTTAGGAAGGTAACAACAGTTATAAAGGAATACTTTTTCCAGAGAATTTAAAAAAACTTTCTTCTTTCACTTTTCCCATCTTTCTTCTGGAAGATTTTCTTCCTGGTTCGTTTTGCGTATAAGTTGCCGTTTATAAACACTACTACTCATTTGCCTGGAAGGAGTGTAATCACACCAAATTCAGTTGTGAGATGAAGAAAGTCAGTACCATAAACTGGATTAGAAGTGAAACAGTCAAGCACCAATACATCCTGCCTCACATCTTGGACAGTCTTTACTCCTCTGGAAGCCCTACTAGATCTTGTAGTAATTTCCTTTTATGTACTCCCAAATACAGAAGCCCTGTTATCTTACTGTTGTCCTCTGCATCTCTTTGCCAGAGGTTATCACACCTGTGGGAAAATTGGCAGAAATAAAATTGTACCTGCACCTCAGTGACCTCCGTACACAGGGAGGTGCAGCAGTTGAACCATAAGAGAAAGGAGGCAATGAATTGCAATGGCTCATGGGCAAAACACAATAGTTTTTCACAGCTCTGATATGAGCACAGTAATGTCTTTAGGGACTGAGGGATATTAAGTCTGTTTGAAATGGAAGAGTAATAAATATTACTTCCACAACTAATTCCTCATGAGTGAGGCACCTGCATGCCCAGTAATGTCACTTTTCCTTTCAGGAGTTGACTCCTGAGCCTTCCTTTCCTGCACAGAAAAAAAAAAAAAAAAAAAAAAAAAACAAAACAAAAAACAAAACAAAACCAAAACAAAAACCTAAGCCGGTTACTTTGGAACTTTGTCATTATTAGAGGTAGAACAATACTTTAAAATGTATACTGGCTGTGTTCTGGTGAGAGCATAAATACTTAGAGACCTAGCCAATGTTTCTGTTTCAAAGAAGGAGGAATTATACAATGACTGGTCCGTATTTACAATCCCTATGCTCTCCTCTACCCCAGTAAACTCAAAGCTACCAACAAGAGCCTACTAGTTTGGAAGATTCTTCTCACTTGGCTAAAGGTAGAGCTGAACTACAAAATGCTGTGAAAAATATTCTTGTATATTTAAGTTAGGATTCTTTTAAATAAACTCCTAGTCATCCAGTGATATGGTGGTGCTACATTTCATGAAAACACTGCAAATTCATGCTGATTCTTCAAAGGTGTAAATAAAAGCAGGTAGGAATTTTCTGTATATAGCACATATATAGCTAAAGTAATTTCATCACCATGTTATTTTGAGACACAAACAAACCACACCTTCCCATTCACCATCACCTGCACAAATAACATGAAATGTATTTTACTGTTGAGTGAAAAAACAAAAATGTGATTAAATAACATACAGAGCTGCCAAACGAAGTAGATACTTTACAAACCCCTTTAAAACTTGCCTGTGACAGAAGCTCTGTTACCTCCTGGGAAGAGAACTATTATTCATATTATCTGAGACCCTAGGTCTCAGCTGAACGTGTGAGTAATAGTATATTCTGGTATGAAACAAGCTGAGTAAGATCCTTGTACTCTAGGAAGCAGAAATAAATGAGATGGTTCATAATACCTTTGTACAGTGCAGTGAGCATTCATACATCAAAGTTGCTGTAGCAACAAAGTAGGACCAAAAAAAAAGTAACAACTCCTAAATAGTTTGGCACGGCTTAGGAGGAAAAAAGGACTGAAAGATTTTTTAAAAAGCCTTGGCATGAACAGTTGCATTTAAAGAACTTGGGGAGGAGGGAAAGAAAGAGACGCACAAAAATGCATCATTTCATTTTCATTCTCTAAATCTAATAGTGGGTGCCACGTTGGTATCATGCGGGCTGTTCTGCTTTCCTGGGACACCTTTGATCTGTTAAGCAGCCACCACCTGAGGAATTGGCTTGGGGCTGCAATGACCCCAGAGATGTGCCACCCTCTGGGACACTGATTGCCAGAGCACCGCTCTGCTGCATCGGTCTGCTTTGCTACCTCCCTTCTTATACCACTTGGTACAGCAGAAGCATCCCCTGTTGGGTTGTAGAGCCACTACCACGTCACTCATTGGAGAAGAAACACAAGCACGGGTATCTCCCAATGAAATCAGCATACAACCACCTCCCCGGTCAGGAGATGTTCATAAACAAAACCAGTTGACAAAATATAGACTACTAAATATATTTTGAAGAGGATATCTCATGATGCCCATTTTTGTTATAAGCTAGAAATCATTTTTGGAGATATAAAATTACCATAGTCATTGCAATTCATCCTCAGTTTAAGGTTTGCTCCTATTGATGTGGTTTGGGGTGTGTGTCATTTTTTTTTATTAGATATAAGGATAGTGTCAAACCTTTACATAGCATTATATTTATTAGCCCTAGTATATAAAGTATTTTGTCAAATTTCTTTTAGTTAACATAACAGAGTGGAAGTACTACATCTGTGGTCAAAAGTAAGTTTCTTGAAGATAACCTAAACTAGGACAGATGCAGATCTCACAGTACAAACACACTGTAACTACAACTTTTACAGTCAAATAACAGCCAAATCATGTGCACTGACTTAATTTGGCTTTAAATGGGCAGCTTATAGCTATGAAAAAGAGTGGTCAGAGGTCTGTTCCAGCCCCGATGGCCCATCAAATGGCTGTGGCTATGGTAACTCATTTTGCAAACTTGTGCCCAAAGGTATCCACTTACTGTGGAGCAAAATGTCAGTGCAGAGCTGGATCAAAGCTGCAGCACATAGTGGAGGCCACTCAGTTGCTCTCTGTCAGAGCTCTGAAGTTAACATTTATTGTAAAAATGGCTCAAGGTTTTACACTAGGTATATAAAATCTGAGTTTCTGACAGGTAATTAAACATCCAAGCACAGTGCCCTCCGAGACAGATAACTTTGTGTTTACCCAGGGATATGTAGAAAATTACCTAATCTCCAACATATTTCCACAAAAAAAAGTATATGCAGAGAAATATTAGTCAAGCCAACAGCCAAGGAACAATCTCACTTTCTCCACTATCAGATGGCTCTATCCAGGGCCAAAACCAGAGCACATCTAATACAAAAGGCAGATAACACGGTTTCTGTGAGGTAATTCATGCAGAGATCACACAATGTGCATCTAAACACGTGTAGGAACTCCCCTGCTTTCTCTTCTCGCACCTGCTTCAGTTTGAAGAAATAGTTTTATATTTCTGGACTACAGTCACTCTGTTCATGTCCCAGGCCCTATGAGCATTGAATAATGGCTACAAAGCAGGAAAGCCCCAGCAGAAGGAAGAGGCCTATCTGCCTGATAGTGGCTTAAAAATCCTAGTTAGGCAAAGTAGTCCAACCTTACCCTCAGTTGTCTTCCTCAGGGCTACTGACTATTCGGAAGCATTTGCTTTCTGATACAAGAAAAAGGGTGCCTGAAGCAAGAAGAGGGCATCAGACAGGAGGAACCTCCCATTTTGCCCTCTTCTCTACTGAATTTCATTCCCAGCTACCTTAAATCCTCTTCTGAGGATTCTCTGCTTACACACTTGCTGAAACCATTGCAGAAGGGCAAACTGGAGCTAAGGATTACTCCTACCAAGGGCAATAGCCTAGGAAGAAGGGTCGTGTCTCCATGTATCTTTATGTTTTTAACCTTTTTGCCAGTACCAGCAAGATCTTCTGGGGGTCAGCTACAGTGTACATATCACACCATTCCATTTCTTCCTGAATTTGAATTTTATAATTTATTTTATGCAATATTTCACTATTACAAAGGTAGAGATTACATAGCTAAATCTTACAAGACTGTCAATAATATTGACAGAAAGAAATGGGTTCTGCTGTCAGTAGAAAAATATACTTTTTGTGAAAATTATTCTGTTTCATCTATGTTAACAATATCTATACAGAGAGAACATTACATAGATTGAATTTTAATTTATTTTTTTTTACTGCTAGATAGCAAACTCTAATTCTCTGTGAGTAAGTCTATGGACTTATTTTTAAGTTGGTGCACTAGAGGCTGGGCCAGTTTATTGCCATACATAGAGCTATTCCATGTTTCAGTTAATTGAGCAAAAGTAAACATCCTATATAAAACCAGTAATGAGTGGGTCTTGGAGTTACAGATCTCTCTCTCAATCTTGCTGTCAAATGTGATAAGACAGCTAATTTTAGCACTGAGTGTAATATTCAAAGCACAAAGTGCTGTGAAAATAAAGCAGACATGAGACGTGCAACTTCAGTTACTGAATTCTCTCTTATGTGATATTAGACTGAAATATATAATAAGAAAATATAATAATTCTGAGTTAATCGTACAGAGAGGAAAAAGATCCCTACAAAGACACGGGGTCCAGCAACCGTAGCAGCAGGCTGTCATCAAAATGTCTGTTACCATTTAAAGTCCCAAAGGTCTGTGCACCTTCTTACAGGAAGCTCATTCAGAATACACAGCTCAGTGTATAAATAAGTGGGGAAGAATTTGTTGTTTCTTACCACTCCTAACAAACCAAGTAGTGACTCTCTCCAGCAATATTTTTTGATTTTTCTATAGACACTGTTGGGTTTCAAGATGTATAGAGAAAAGGCACTTCAGCCAGCCTGTTTCACAGATGACAGAATTCAAAAGTTCACCCTCAAGCCTCCACTGATCATTAAAACAGAGGTGGAAGAAGGGAGGAGGAACAACAGTCTAATGGGCAGCCTGCCATGCCCGAGTCATCTCGTGTAATATAGTATGCATATATATCCTTCATCACATTTGGCTTGTAAACTCATTGCCAATTTTCTCTCTGTTTTTCGTCAGCTCCTCCCACTGGGACAGAGACAGTGCAGTAAGAGTTAACAGATGCAGCTGATTTTAAAGTGTTTATATCTTTCCAGTGACAGGAACGTTGTCTTTAGGAAAAAAAAAAAAAAAAAGAAAGCCAACAATATATTTTTATGAAGGTGGATAAGGTGGAAACGACATTCTAGTCATGTGTCATGTCAACCTTGAGGGAGATGCTTAAAAATACAAGGACAAGCAGACATGCTATTAGAATTGCAGGGAGAGGGAGCACGGCTGCTTCTTTTGCTCCCCTTTGAATTGTCACTACTCTGTGACAGCCTTGACATTTACCAGATGGAGTCAGATTTGTCTCATGCACACGCATAAGCAGAGGCAGCCTTCAGCTAAGCCAATATTTTCCCTTTCAAAATATTGGCATTAACACCTTAGTTTTAAGTAAATATAAGCGTGAACTAAAAAGAAAAACTTGAATCTTCTCTGCAGTCATGCAACACCGCTAAAACTTTACTATGTGCAAGGGGATATGAAGTGATTTGTAATATTTTTGTAAAAAATCATTTAAAAGTCTGTAATAGGTATCAAAAACCTGTTGCAACAAAGATGAAAGCAATGGCTTTAGCAGGTGAATGACTAGTTTTGTAATCATCTTCAAACTATGACTGTAATTAGCCACTACTTCTGCTCAAACCTTAAATAAATTCAGTGTTGTAAAGAAAGATGGGGTAGAAAGAGAACACCTGAAGACTTGTAATTCTTACAGTTTGCTGAAACGTCTTTTCCTAGTATCTATCCAAAATTAATAGGCACTCAAATATACTAAGTGCTTAACAATCATTTTGCAGAAAAAATAAATTTTGCTGGATGGCTTGTGTAATTTCAGTTGCATGTAAATACAATGTGTGCCGTTTAGTGCCACGATATTTCTTCCAACAATATTTTAAGTGAGGCGATTGAAATTTCATGACCAATTTATTTTCCTTTCCACAGTTACTGTTTAAGTCAACAAAAGACCCAAACTTTGTATTCAGATCAGTACTCACACATATGTGCACATATTGGTACTTGTCTCAGTGAAGGTGTTAGTTACATGCCTAAGCAATGAAATTAGACTGTTCATTTTTTTTAAAGCTACAGAATTAAATATCTTACTAAAGTGAGGTGCACATTTAAATATTAGAATAAATCTGGCTTCTTTGGTAAATGGTCTGATTTTAAAGGTGTTAAAATTTTGTATGCTTTCTGTTCATAAATGTGCACCATCAGCCATCTGAAATATTTTTTTTTTTCTTATAGGAAAAAGGAAATTGAATACAGCTCTTCTGGAAAAAATCATTTTATGCTTCTAGTAATGTCAACAGTTATAAAAAATATTTTTTTTTTTCTTCAATTATACTGATTTTCATATGGTAGGAATTCAAATGAATTTTCTTTGTTTTTCCATATTTGTATCAGTATCCAAAAATAACAGAAAGAAAATAACAGATCTTCTAAGAGATCAGAATGTCTCAGTGACTTTTGTCAGCTCTTAAAGTTCCCTGACTTTAGAGAAGGAGATTGTCCCTAAAAATTTTCTTAGAATACCTATTCATGGAGAAGAAAGGGTAGTAATACAAGTTATTACAAGTAATCCTTCATATTAATAATGCAAAACCACAAACAAAGCTGTTGCTGAAGTTCCCTTTTTCAATCAAATCAGATTCTGACTCTCATTACCATTACCATAACTTCCTAGGAATAAAAAGGTTCCTTTACATCAAACTTGTACTAAGGCAGCCTCTTTGATAACATTACCTAATTCCATTCTATTTAAAATTTATTCCCCCTGGGAAAAAAAAAAAAAGAAAGCCAAGAAAAAAACCACAACAATATAAATATTTACTTGTGTTGCCAAAAACAGAAAGAGAAAAAAAATCTGTTTTTTTGAATGGTAGGTCTACCAAGTCAATCATTTCACTAAGGGGGCTTAATTTGTTATTGCTGGGAATTGTTTGAAAAAGCTGCAGGGGACTCAACTATATTTTAATAGAACGCTTTAAAAGGGCAGTGGTTGCCTCTGCAAAGTAACGACATTTCAAAGATGCATCAGGGAAGTAAGTATCCATAAAAATCAAATCAAACATACAAATCTCCTCTTGCTGAAATATTTCCAGAGTTTTCTCTAGAGGAAAGAATACATAGAAACCTGAAAAAGCTGTAATGGTGCAAGGGACTTTTTCTTTTTTTTTTTCGTTCATTTTAAATGATTTTTCCCATATCAAAAAAAGAATACATTTTGAAGCTAAAACTGCTGTCTGTTAAGCACACAATGAGAATAAAAGCATGTCGTAATTCTGAAAACCAGATACTATGAATGTACATGTGCAATGCAAAGTCAGGAAAAGGTGTTTACTTTGGGGGTGTATGTATTCAATCTGTAGGGAACTAGGGTGCAAGAAAGAAACACATTAGTTCTGAAAAGGAGTATTTCATGCATAGCTAGGTTCATTACTCCTGTCTTTGTCTAGTCCATCTCTGCTTCCCTCTCCTTCAGGCTTGTCTGTTCTCCATATCTCTCACCAGTGGCTGACTCACAGCTCCTTCCTTCCCACCCATAACCAGTCCAAACTCTACTAATCTATTCTTCTGACTTCCAAGCCTCCCACTCACAATTTCCCAGCACAGTTAGCTTTCTTCCCACTGTCTATTCTTCCAGATCCAGTCTCTTTGTGTTCCCAACCCAAGTCTGGTCTCTCATCTTATCCTCCATGCAGCCTTCCCCCTAAAGCAAACTCCTTCTTTTACAGAGGGAGGAATGAGACCATTGCTGAAAATTCAAGAATGATGGGTTGCCTGGTCTTGGAAGTACTTTATCCATCCTGGTCTCTACAAAACACCGAAATTACAGTAAAATTCAGCTTTACCTGACTAGTCTGAAAAATACACAGTCTGGCAAACAGTTCACATGAAGCCTGGACATGTGCAAGTCTTTCAGAGGACAACATGTACCAGCAAAGAATAGGCCACAGAAGTCTTCACTGAACAATGCCTGATGGATGACAATCTTCAAAGACGACAATCTCCCAGACCTGGACAGATTTTCACAAGGACAAAAATGTCATGTTTGACATGGGTCACAAAGCCACTGTGCTATTTTAAAAGGAACACCACCAAAAATTATTTCAAGAGTAAGAAGGAATACGAGCTTTTTGTGTTTCTTCTGAACACAAGTGGTTTGACTGAAACTTTCCAAACCAGCTTCAGACAGAAGATTAGCTGGCAAAAATTAATTAAAACAAAGGACAATTTCACTAAATTCTACCCCAGTTGTATGTCACTGTTACCCAAGTACCTGGATGTCTGATCGCCTAAAAAGATGTACTACTGCCTCCCTCACTGTTCTAATGAAGAATATTCTGCCTTTGGTCTCTATCGCCTTTTCCTGTTTTGCCCTGTTCTACTTGTTAAAAGTTCAAAAGAGAAGATGTGCTGTCATCAGCAGGAAGCGTGTAGAACTAGCTATTATATTCTAAGTAGGAACATAAAGATTTTATGCTAGTTTCAAACATTCATTTATCGATGTCTGTCTAGTAGTGATAGCTGCAAGGGAAGAACACCAACATCACCTGTTTAAAAGCAGAAATATTGCTATTTAATAAAAAAAATATCATTCACATCAACAATATTGGAAATTAAGGCCTTGACATTTGGTTTATCCAGAATATAGATGCATCTTTCAGATTAACAAACAAGACCAGCTACTATAATAAAGAAAAAAAAAATCACAGATGAAGGACGTGAATTTTCTTGATTCCTAAAGGACTTCACATTTGACCATACTGGTGTACTGAAAACCCACTAATTCAATATCTATGAATGGCATTTAAAAACAGTGCCATTCTCCCAAATAACTACATGAAGAACCACACTGGGATGAATATCTAGACTGACAAGTAGAAAACAGGGAACATAAACATGCTATGTTTTAGCACTAGATAATAAATCCAGTTATTGAAAAATTAAATTGAACTGACTAAACATGCTGAGACAGCTATGAGGAGGAGGCAGTGCATGAAATTATTGAGCTAAGAAATGCATGGATTTCATTCTGCTAGTTATCAAACTTTGTAGAGCTTTCATAACGAAGAATCATATTGGTGAGTGAAGGGAAAGGAAATCATAGGCAATGGCCTACAGTTCTAAAATTTCACAGAATCACTGAATGATTGAGGTAGGAAGGGACTTCTGGAGATCGTCTAGTCCAATGCCCTGCCCATGTATGTTTTATAGAATTAAAAGAGGTCTAAATTGTGCAATCTGTAGTGATTATTGATCCCATTTAGGGCAATGTGTGCTTCATCATAACTACCATAAAAGACTCTTAAGACAGAAAAATTGCAGATAATTATTATATAATGTTAACAATCTACAGTAGTTGTCTTCAAGTGGGATAGGTGCACACAGACAGTGCTATTAAAGCAAATAGTCTTTCAGACTTGCATAATGCCTACAAGAATGAAATTTTCTGGATAAATTTTATTGACTTGAATAGACCAGGATTTGGGGTTTAGCAGCAAAAATCCAATAGTTCCACATTGGCAGTTGTTCCCTTTCAGCTATGGGTAGACTTGCTTAATAGCCCAATATACTTCCCAGGTTTCATTCCAGTCTTTACAGAAGTGGAGCTCATACACTTAGTAACAGAATCAAAATCAACTAGCCCATGAACTTTAAAAAAAATAGTATTTTGTGATTCTTGTGTAGGATGTGAATTTTAACTGAATGCTGTACATAAATAAAAGAAGATTGAATTTTGTTAACATCCAAGGAATACATTGTGGCTGAAATTCACCCTTCTGTATCCAAAGAGAAAGGCATTAGTCTACAATGTTCATTCTCTTGCTGGCTGTGGACTGTCTGAAAGTGTTTGTTGCCCCTTAGCAGGCAATCTGGATCTCTGTATTCCTGTTAACAACTTGGCATATCGGTAATCTTCCCCAGCGTGCTGACTAAATCAGTGCCAGCATGGACTTCAAGGTTGCCATACTCCGTATGGATGCAGATGTTCCTTTCAGAGTAAGCCCCAAAATTTTCAGAGTTCTTCCGAAATTTCTCTGTGCAGGGAAAGCTGATGAAAACAAGCTTTCAAGGCTAAAAATATAGTTTAATTTAAGGCAGAATTGTAAGGAGAATGTGATTGTTGCTGAAAACATCTGATTTTACTATGTGAAATGTAGTTTTAGTTCAACTTTTCAGTTAAAATGCAATATAACTGTATCAAAAGCACATTCAAAATAATTCCTTCTACTGAAAATGTGCCAACCTGTGTTTTGAAGAAATAAAACAAAATCCAAATTAGTTCTCTTAGAGAAATTAAACATCAAGGGTGTACAAGTTATAGAGAGCTCTGTGTAACTGATGTAAAACCAAAATTTAAATGACCCTCCTAGCCTAATCTACATATTAAAACATCCTTAAAGTTGCTACCTCAAAATGTCCTTAAAAGGATCGTTTCTTGGCCTATAACCCACATGATGCCTACAGACCAAATGTCTTCTAGACCCATTCTAAGGTATCATAGTCCTTTCACCATCACACTTTGGGTGTGCATCTGTCAGGCAACGCAACACAAACAACCTCTCTCCTCTAACGAAAGAACCAGGGACCTGAGATTGGTTTTATGTTCAGCCACAGGACCAAAACAGACACCCCAATCAAGAGTCAGGGGGGATATTTAATTGTGTAAAAAGAAAAGACAAGGTGATCGGAAAAGAAGTCGGGCTACCAGAACCATGACCAGCCTGATCAGAGCTTACCCCCTGCCAATGCTGCAGGGCCTCTCTGAAAACGTATCCCAGTGTGCTGGATCCAATCTGCAAGTCGGGAGAGCAGAGCCTCTTGCTGATTTTGTGGTTAGGGTTAGGCTGCCATGGGTCTCCAGGCATTAATGTTTGCCTACTGCTTGTCTGCTGGGTTTCATTGGGATTTTTTGTGCATTTATTATTTTTTTTTCTTTCTCTTAGATTCTAGAGACAAGAATGGGCTACAATTGTCTCCCCATTGGACTATACAGTATTTGGCATGAGGGCCAGTGATTGGCTGGAGCTTCATGTGTCACTGCAATAGCAAATAACTAAACCAGTAAAAAGTGAGGGCTGATGCAGAAAAATCAGAAGGCTTCCAGTAAAATGCTTATACGACGGCTTTGAGTCCTAAAGCAGGCACTGGAGATATTCATTATAAAAATGAAGAGAAAACTTCAGGGCAGCTCATTAAACATAGCATGTTAATTAGAATTCACAGAGAAACGTGGCTGAAACCTGCGATATCTGACAAACATTTCTAATTTCAAAGGAATGGGATGATATTCTGCCAGTAATGACAATGTATGTGGCTGAATACAAGAACAGTTCTGATAGTTCTTTTATTCAAACCATATCCCTATAAAAATAAGTGTGGAAACAGCTTGGATGTTCTTCAAAGAACTCAATGGGCTGTATAATAATATAAATTAAGGCCATTTCAACCAAATAGAAGGAGAGTATTTTCATTTTATTCCATTTCTGTAATTTTTGATGTAATTTGAGCACTGTTGCAGACAAAGTAAATCTCATTAAGCCTAATCGAAACCTAATGTAATGTATCATTAATATGAAGTATGTATAAGATATTTATCTATCTAGTATAATCAGCAAAAAGTTTGTTACAGGCTGTCATATCAGATTCTTCTGCCTTCTCAAAAAAATTTCAGTAATTAGAGGTTTCTAGTCCCTTATAACCCAGTCCCACATCAATCATACTAACATGAGTAATTAACTAAAATACAATAGCGTTCATATAGGTGAGGTCATGAATTAGTTGTGAAATAATTTCCCTATGCACAGTCCATCTAAGAGCAATGGAAAGCATATCTGTAGGAGAACACATATTATTTCTAAGCAATCTACCCTCTGATGCTTCCCAAACTGTAGTGGCATCATTAAAACTCTCAAGGGCTACCAAATGTACTAGTATCGTCTCCTTAGATTTTATGACCATCTGAAAGGGAGTTTTTATTTTGCTAATCTGACCATTGGTAAACCCAGTACAAAAATAATGCAAATTTCTAACTGTGTTTCTTGGCCAAGTATTTCTCAGTACATGACTTACATGCAAAGGTCACACCACAAAGAGTTCATTCCATCTGACTAAAGGTTGGTCACTACCACATTTTGAAATCCTCACATAAATAAAGAGCTTATCACACTTTTCAAACAATGTGAACAAAATATGCTTTGGGATGTGATCTTTATTCCTTTTCAGCCAAGTTTCCCCCTACTTGCTTATTTGTTCATCTGTAGTTAACCCATGCCTTGGTTTTGCAGACAGTTGTGGAATCCCTGAGATTCAGCAATACAAGGTATAAACCTCCTGCCTGATCTGTCTCTGAATTTAGCCTAAGAGAAGTCCGATGCATTTTTTTTAAACATATTGTATCACTTTAGCAAACACTAAATTATTATTCAGTGTCTGAGACTTTATCTAGTCATAATAAAGCAAGTCACTTCAAAATCAATTCTATAAGCTTCAACATTTTGATGTGACCATGTAAACTAGGACTCTTCCTTTTTGTAAGTATATAAATACAATACAGTACAGGGAATAACTTTAGTGCCAGACAGACATCTTTTTCTTTCTAAACAGTTTGCTTTAGTTTTCTAAGCAGTGGCTTTCAACAGCGAAGTCCATGGAACTCAGGGGAACTCTGCATTACTTCTAAAGGGCCTTGAAGGGGTAAAAAAGAATAGTAAGATAAATTTATTATGCAGAGGTTTTTATCACTACTGAAAAGTGTCAAGTGTTTCAAAATGCAAAGAGTTGAAAAGTAGTATTCTAAAGATGTACTACAAAAATTAGAAATACTTGTTGCACTTATGTCTTGTAACTTCATTCTCCCTTCCTAAACTTTGCACTATTTTCTTACTGATATTCTGCTTCATAGGGGTTGAAATAGGCCCTGTAAAACAAAAACTGTTTGGCATAACTGTGCATTGTCAGGATATAAACAAGCTGAGGCCTCCAGGAACAACGATTGAACTTTATCATAATTCACTTCTTCATTCTCAGCAGAATTGGCACATAGCTGTTAACGAAAATACTTGAAATGAATATAACCATGTCAGCAAATATGGGATATTCAGACCATATGTTCTGAGCTTAGTTAATGATATACCCTGTGGTACATTAACAAAAGCTAATGGAAAAATGAATGTCATCTCGAAGCTCATCAATAATTTGTACATTTTAAAGAAACTTTTCCTGGCAATAGCAAGTTTTATTTCACTTATTAAAATATTCCTATTTTTGCTGCACTGTAACAATCCTACTCCTTTTCCTTTTATTAAGGAAAAACTGATGGCTCATTACACTCAGTTATTCAATTCTTGATCAAAGCTTGTGATGCTTCCATGACAACAGGTCATATTCGTTAACCTGCTCGTGATTTTTAACTAACTTAAAGTAGGGTTTTTTTCAAGACCTATATAATGTGTCCATACATGTTTGGGTGCTTTTTTTAGTTTATGCCATTTTCTTTCATGCTTGCTGTTGTGACATGCTAATTTTAACATAAAACTTTGCTATGCTTTTTTTTTTTTTAATTGTTGTTGTTTAATTCATTATGCCTTTATTACTTACAGCAAGGGAAATACTAGAGAACGGCTGCATCTCTGCTTTAATAGCTTCTTGCTTTGCCTGCCTCGTCATAGATGACTGTGGTAAAAATTAATTCCAGTTGCTAACTATTCTTTTGTGATGCCTAATTGCTTCTATTGCCTTTGACTGCTACCGAAATGATAGTCGCTCTCTTGAATTTACATCTTCTCTTATTGACACTCATAGGCAGTAATTCGTCAGAGCTGCAAGCAGGTGACAAGTCATGAGACACGTAACCATTCCCTATCTGTCCCAGAGCATACTGACACACGGGACAAAACAAAAGCTTCAATCAACATGTTGTAGGAAAATCACATGAGCTCTGTCCTACAAGAGAAGAGTACATCTGATTCTGTGCAATATTTCCAGCCAAAAGATGATGTTATTTGAGACATCTAAACTAATACCACACTCAGTGAAGCTTTTAGGGCACATTTCCTTTCATTTTCTGCCAGTTTTTTTTTTTTTGCCATTCCCACAGAGAAACATAACATGAAGGAGAAAAATATCTGATGAAAACATAAATGTCAATGAACTCACAACCACCTGCAGCACTGGGTATTAAAAGGAACTCTGTTTTTATGATACCAGCATTTTTTAAAAACCAGCACAGAGGTAAAAAGCAAACAAACAAAATAATCATATCATAATTGTCACAATTTAACTTTTATTGTTATCCTTCACTAATCCCATAGTGCTCTTTAAGAAAGTCATATGATACTGTAAAATGGCTTAGTATATTAAAATTTGGCATTTTTAAGGCAAGATGGAGTTTTTTAATTTGTAGACAATGGCATAATAAAGCTATTTATTGGGTGGGGGGGGGTGTTTTTAGTTTTTTAGGGGGGTTGTTGTTGGTTTTTTTTAATAAGGGCAATTTAATTTGTGTCTAATCTGGATACCTTTAGGAATACAGACCTCAGTTTGCTAGATGTTGGCCAGCCTGGATGTATTCTGCACAAATATTTTATTTACTTAACATTAAAGATACAAATAGTTTCCCTGCCTTCAATGTATGTATATGCTTAAGGCACAAAATGCTGTATTACATTAGTTTATGGACAAGGAAAGAAAAAAACATATATGCACTTCCTAAAATCCAACTAAACTACAAGGCAGTCTCTGACTTTTGTTGACCAACAGTTGCAAAATGGTCAAAGTGAATTTTAGTGGCAGGATATCTTTGTTCACTAGCTATAACAGTGCAGGGCAGCATTGTTATAATATATAATATTAGGAGTAAGCGACCAGAGGAGAAATAATAAAAAAGGATACCAGAGCAACATTTTAGGCCAGTTGTGAGTACAAAAAGTGAAATCTAAGGTGGGCCTCATGGTTTAGAGACCTAAAACCTACCCAGTCCTAATCTCACAGCAGGCCCCTGTTTTCAGGGTCTGCTTCAGGAGTGGAAACTCTCCATCCTGTAACCATACTTTCCATGTATGCCTGCTATTCTCCCCAAGAGGACAAGCTCCCCCCTTCTGCCTTTCCTTCCTTCCTGCCAAGGTTCACCCAGAGAAGCACAGGAGTTGTGCTCCAGTTGCTCAGAAAGATATCTCCAAAAGAGATTAGATCAAGACTGGCTAAAGAACTGATCCCTTCAGTAGAAAGGTCTAGGCTTTAGACATGCCCAGTTTGCGTAACAATAACATTAGATGTCCTGCAACACAGAGGACTATCCTAAACTACTAGGCCACCAGCAGATGTAGTAGCTGGCAGCACTCTCTTCTTCCAGCACACCTGTGCCTCTGTGAGCTCAAAAGCTGTGTGATCAGCTGAAGAGCAGATTGAATAAAACCTAACTATGCAATTAGAACACTCAACTGTGAGAACACAGACTGGATGTTAAGACTCAGCTCCTTGGAAAGGGCATGTATTTTACATGAGCCTTTCATCTGATACCACCACCAAAAAAGCCCAGAGAGCAAAGGCCAATGCTCTGCCTAATTCCTGCACCCCTCCTCCAAGCACCTTGTCTGCACAGCTTTGTTCAGGCTCTTTCTTGTCTGCTCTATAGTTTCTCCATCTGGGATTTGGATAAGTGTTAAGGTGGAACTGAACTACTGGTGCTGCCTGTCCTCAGCTTGGTGCTTAAATTCTTAAGAAACAGTAATACTCAGAAATTAATAACATACTTATGTGGGAAGAACACTGACTACTTCTAGGCTCTTCGGAAACAGTCTCATTGGGAATGCTACTGAAATCTCGATACCAGAGTTAATGCTCCAAAACAGAATAACCCCAGGAAGCTGAGGTTGCTGCTACACAAGTTTCTTTTTAGCAGCTGATAGTTAGTTAACAATGTCCAGCATTCCAATAATTTTACTTTGCTTTATAATACTTACAGCGAAAAAGCCCAATTACTCCCAAACCAAAGGACTTTCAGAAATGGTAATTATGCTCATTCCAAATTTCATTGTGGAGCACAAAGTAGTTCAGCATTATAAGAGTACTTTATTTTGGTTATTTCATAAGCCATTTTATTTGGAAATCAACTAACCGGTATGATGTATAATATTCATGCCAAGACAGAAAATCCAAATAAGAAGGAAGCCAAGATATTTTGAATAAGATGGAAATAGCTGCCAGAACAATCCACATCAATACAAAACCAAAAATCCACTAAGCCTAGGTTCATCCATTCATTCTGAATTAGGCCAGGAGAGGAAATTAAGCAGAGTGGAAGGACGGGACAGAATACAGACAGAAACAAAGCATAGCGGCACACAGTAGCACTGGAATGCAACGGTAATGGCTCTGGAAAACAAGTAATGAAGGTATAGGGGCAAAAAAACCTACTGACGACTTTTTATTGGACCCAATTACTCTAAGATTTTAAGGAAAAATCGTGTATAAGTTATAGCTTGGCCTAATACCTCAAATAAGTATCATCAGCAACAGGGTGGTCAAAACAATAAGCCTGCTTGTAGCTTAACTGATAACCTTACACTGTGATTCCCCCCATCCTGCCACATTTTCTTATGAGTCAGTTATGTTTAGTCATGTCCTGGTTTGAGGTAAAACGAACCAATTTTCTGTTTTACAGTTTTACTTTCTTAGCTGGGCCTCTTCTAACTAGCTAAACTCTGAAATTAACAGCACATTGTTCAGAGCTGTTCCGTCTCACAGTGATAAGACCTGATTATACCAAGGGATGGTGCAGAGAGGCCCTTGTTTAGACTTATTGCTGGAAGAACCAAGGTCAGATAATTTTCAACATTTGCCCGTTGGAGGGTCCCACCTTCAAGGAGGAGCGGACAGGACAGGTGACCCAGAACGGACCAACAGGGGTATTCCATCCCATCAGCATCATGCCCCGTATAAAAGCTGAAGGATCAACAGGTCAACGCCCCTTTTCGCCCTTCTCGCCTCTCTTTCGCCCTTTCCTCGATGGCTGACATCCAAGGAGGACTCTGCCTGT